>CM046374.1:8300475-8356912 GCA_025413025.1 Ficus hispida
CCTCGCCCTCCATCTTGCATCACGGGTTGCTACTAGGCTGCTTACCTACAGCATAGACGTAAGACAATGAGCTAACGCTCAGCAAGCAACTATTAAATACCGCAATAACATAAACACAACACAATCTAACCTAACATAACATTTTATGACATAACATAACATTACTTATCATGACTTATCTTAACATATCATTTCTTATCATGACTTATCATAACATTCCTTTCATGATTATCTTAACATACATTTCTTATCATGACTTATCATAACATATGCATGAATCGTTTATGCTTTGTTATGCTTTCTTATATCATCATATCTTTCTTTCTTAACTTATCTTTACTTATGGCCCCGTAACATGAGTGTTCGTACCGGGGCGCCTCTATGGACTTACTCTTGCATAGCTCAACCCGACCTGACGCGGGTCGGTACGACACAGGCAATTGCTTGCCATCATAGCTTAATCTTTCTTTGTTAATTAGTGAACATGCATCGTGATGTTTCACTCAATTAATCTTAACATATCTTAACCCTAATCATGCTCCTATAAATCATAGCACACTTAACATTTCATACATCATGACATTCATTCATAACATAAAATCATAGCACTTATCATTCATATAAAATCATAGCATTCCTAGATATTCTATAGCACTTAGCATATAGCATTCATAAATAGAAAACACTTAGGCAAGTATTCACAACAAGCCTATGCTGTAGGCGGAGTTGTACTTACTTGTTTGTAAAAGCTGTGTCCAATGTGGAGTTAAATTCCGCTGGGACACTTCCGCGTATAACGTTCTGAGATAAAATGAAAGTAAGGGTTAGAACTGTTGGTAGTATAACCAACATTCTTTCATAACCTTAGTTATAGGCCCTTACTTATTTTACATTATCCTAATTGGTTACTTTGGTAACCCTAATCGGTTTGTTTTTAACTTGGTTTTAAAATCTTATTCTTAGAAAAGAAACCTTAATTTTTGGTATAAAAATCCTTTTTGTTTAACTTTAAAACTGAAAATCTTAAACTGAGACTTCTAAATTATTGACTATTAGAAACTGCCTTTGGAACAGTTTCACAAGTGTCAATTTGCAGTGGAATTATGAATTACACTTTTTTGTGTTAATTTATAAATCCTGTACAGAGTTTTCCATAATTCCTGTACAGTTTTCCGAAATCCATTTTCATCTTAAAATCAAGACTGATTCTGAAAAACTTGTCTTCACAAAGTTTTAGATATTGAAAATTCTACAACTTTTGTGTTTTGGATAAAACCTAGTTCGGACGTTTTCATGATCAAAAACCCTATGGAACTAGTCCTGGCAGTGCACGGGTCCTGGGCACTTCAGGCACGGGTGTTGGTAAAACTGAGGCCATTGGAGCCTCATTTACAAAACTGTCTGCTTGTCCTCTAGGAAAAACTCTACTTAAAAACTTTCATGTTTTGAGTTTCTCCTGATTCGGCCTCTAGAGGCCTCAAAAACTGTTTTCCCCGAACTGGCCAATTTCTACCGAGTTGGCAGTTTTCGGTTTAAAATTTCGTTTGCGTCCTAGAACGTCCACCCTACCTCAACTGAACTCAGCGGGAGCCTAAATCAAACATGCACGACGTTTCTAAAGTTCAGATTTCAACATGCAAGCCAAATTGAACATCATTCATAATCCTACAAAATCCTAAACATTAATCAAACATCTAACATGCACACATGCACATAATTGAACCACCAAACCCTATACCTAAACAAATCAAGCACATGCTCATAATTTACAAGCTAGGGCAGAACTTGAAAGTGGGCTTATACCCTTACAACCATGGCTTAAATACATTTAAATTTCTCCATATGAAATTTAAATGAAAACTTGATTGGTTAAGGTTTTTACCTTACTCGGTTTGGCTCGGTGAGCTAGGATTTCCACTTTCTTCCTCCTCCTCAAATCACCGGCTGTTTTGGTGATTGGCAAGTGCAAACTTGCTGCCTTCTTGCCCTAAATCCAGCCACCAAATGGCACGAAATCTGGCTGCTTCCAACTCCAAAACCCGGTTTGGATCCAAGCTTGGTTCCTCCCCCCTAGAACCGGCCTTGCTAGGGAAATGGGCACTAAAATTTTTTCCAACTTTTTGCTTGGTTTCCTACTTGAACCCGACCACCCTAAGCCCTACACACTCTTGGTTTTGCAAATTTTCTTGCCTTTCTCTTCCACTCTAGGTTCGGTTTTTGTGGAGCAAAATTGCAAGAGTTTGGCTAACAATCCCAATTGTGAACAATGCTCACCCCTATTTATAGAGGTTGGAAACTTCTTAAAATTGCACATTTTAGTCCTCAAAAAAATCAGAAATTGGACTTTTAGGGGGGCATGTGGCCGGCCATTAAGCTAGGTGGAAGACAACTAATTTCTTCCAATTTCTTAAATCAACTAATGATGTCAAAATTCAAAAGTTAGTGAGGTAAGCAAGGCTTAAGCTTGTTTGGCTCTTTTTGCTATTAAGCAGTCCATTTTTAAGTTATCACAGGTATTTTCAATACTGGATTCACTTATGCACAGTATTGGTTTACCGAACTGTAGTCCAAAATTCATCCGTGTAAAAATGGACGGTATGAAATTTTTCTTACTTCTTAAAACCCTTTTTGCCCTATACTTCAACTTAATGTGCTTGATTTTCTAGGGTGGTTCTTATATCTTAAACATAACTTTTTATTTGTAAAACACGGTTTTACCCGGTTTAATTTATACAGATAAACGTTTAAACATACAGTCATTTTCTTGAACTTTTCGGGTCAACCATCGACTTTCTTGTCAATTAGTGACCTTCTTGTCAAATTTTGACTTTCATGGTCAACAGTTGACTTTTTGGTCAACCGTGACGTTTTTGGTCAAACTTTGACCATTTTACAAAATTTCATGATTTTGTTCCTTATTACTTAAAAGGTCGTTTTCTTAAATACATAACCATTTTTGAGTCTTATAAAGCCATAAAACTCACAAAACATAATTAAAAAACCTTAACTGGGCTTTTTCCATAAATTCCTTTACGGTTCAATGTAAATTTATACATAGAATCGTTCAGACATAAAAATCAGGTATTACAATCTACCCTCCTTAAAGATTTTCGTCCTCAAAATTAGAACAAGCCGGGGTAGTTCTTTCTCATTTCATTTTCTAATTCCCAAGTGGCTTCTTCTACTTTATGGTTTCGCCATAAAACCTTTACCATGGGAATTGTCTTATTTCTTAGAACCTTCTCTTCTCGATCTAGGATTTGTACCGGCTTCTCTTCATAGGTCAAGTCTGTTTGAACCTCTACCGGTTCTTGACTGAGAACATGTGAAGGATCTGGGACATACTTCTTGAGCATTGATACATGGAAGACGTTATGCATAGATGCTAACTCTGGCGGTAGGGCAAGCTTGTATGCTACTCTTCCAACCCTCTCTAGGATTTCAAAAGGTCCAGTATACCTTGGACTAAGCTTCCCTTTCTTTCCAAATCTCATTACTCCCTTCATAGGAGCTATCTTGATAAAAACTGCATCTCCAGTCTGAAATTCCAAAGGCCTTCTTCGCTTGTCAGCATAGCTTTTCTGATGACTGAAAGCTATGTCGAGCCTTTGCTTAATTTTCTTGATATCTTCAGAAGTCTTTCTGATGAAATCTGTAGTCTGAAGCTGCTTTTGTCCAAGTTCTTGCCAGTGAATAGGGGATTGACATTTTCTTCCATATAGTGCTTCGAACGGAGCCATACCAATTGAAGCATGATAGCTGTTGTTGTACGAAAATTCAATCAAAGACAGCTTTTGATCCCAGTTTCCTTGAAAATCCAGAACGCAAGATCTCAGCATATCTTCTAGTGTCTGGATAGTCCGTTTTGACTGGCCGTCGGTTTGGGGATGAAATGCCGTGCTGAACTTCAACTTCGACCCCATAGCAGTGTGTACACTTGTCCAAAATCGGGAAGTGAAACGTCCGTCTCGATCTGAGATGATCGATTTTGGTACTCCATGTAGTCGAACGACCTGGGATACATAGACGTCGGCCAATTTCTCCACTGAATAAGTGGCTTTGATAGCGATGAAGTGGGCAGATTTGGTTAATCGATCAACAATAACCCAAATCGTGTCATTCCCATTTGAAGTTATGGGCAGTCCCACGACAAAATCCATGGTAATTTGTTCCCATTTCCATTCGGGAAGCTCTATTTTCTGCAATTCTCCACCAGGATGTCGATGTTCTACCTTAACCTTTTGACAAGTTAAACACTTTGACACGTACTTCGCTATCTGATTCTTCATGTTTGGCCACCAATAGTTTTCTCGGAGATCCTTATACATCTTGGAGGCTCCTGGATGTACCGAATACGGTGTCATGTGAGCCTCTGCCAGAATTTGATCCTTTAAAAACTTGAAATTAGGAACGCAAATTCTCTCTTTGAAGTAGATCATGCCATCTGCAGAGGTTCTAAACTCCTTATTTCTTTCACCGAAGAGTTGTGCCTTGATCAACAGAGGATCCTTTCCTTGAAGGTTCTTGATGGACTCCATTAAATTTGATTGGAGGGTTAAAGCGGATAACTTTCCCGTTATCATCCTTAGGTTGAAATCGGAGATTTCCTTTTGAAGCGGCTTGGGCAGCAGTACTAAGGACATCAACATGCCCGATGACTTCCTGCTTAAGGCATCTGCTACTCTGTTTGCCTTGCCAGGATGGTAAAGGATCTCACAGTCGTAGTCCTTTACGAGTTCAAGCCATCTTCACTTCCTCATGTTGAGCTCCTTCTGGGTAAAGATGTATTTGAGACTTTGATGATCTGTGAAAATCTCACATCTATTTCCATATAGGTAGTGCCTCCAAATCTTCAATGCGAACACCACCGCAGCGAGCTCTAGATCGTGCGTCGGGTAATTCTTCTCGTGATCCTTCAGTTGTCGGGAAGCATACGCGACCACTTTGCCTTGCTGCATTAGGACTGCTCCTAGACCCATCTTAGAAGCGTCGCTGTAGATTATGAAATTTCCTGCTTCGACATCTGGAATAATCAAAACAGGCGCGCTTGTCAGCTTCTTCTTGAGCTCTTGGAAATTTTCCTCGCATTTGGACGTCCATTCGTACTTCTTCCCTTTGCGTGTAAGGGCCGTGAGAGGGGCTGCTATCTTAGAAAATCCCTCAACGAAGCGGCGATAATAACCGGCTAATCCGAGGAAACTCCTTATTTCCGTTACGCTCTTAGGCCTTGGCCATAAGCTAACTGCTTCCACTTTAGCTGGGTCCACAGAAATCCCTTCTTGTGACACCACGTGGCCTAAGAAATGCACTTTTTCCAACCAAAATTCACATTTAGTGAACTTTGCGTAGAGCTGATGTCGTCGCAACATTTCCATCACCATTCTTAGATGCTGCATATGCTCTTCCTGGGACCTTGAATAGATCAGGATATCGTCGATGAAGACAATAACGAACATGTCCAGATATTCCTTGAACACTCGGTTCATCAGGTCCATGAAAGCAGCTGGAGCATTGGTTAGCCCAAAAGGCATAACCAAAAATTCATAATGTCCGTAGCGTGTCCGAAAAGCCGTCTTGGAGATATCTGAATCTTTGATTCTGAGCTGATGATAGCCAGATCGTAGATCGACTTTCGAAAACACCTTTGCTCCTCAGAGTTGATCGAACAGATCGTCAATCCTTGGAAGAGGATACTTGTTTTTTATGGTGATCTTGTTCAGCTCGCGGTAATCGATGCACATACGTAAAGATCCATCTTTCTTTTTCACGAATAGCACAGGTGCTCCCCACGGAGAGTAACTCTGCCGGATGAATCCCTTATCTAGCAATTCTTGCAGTTGTACTTGGAGTTCCCTAAGTTCAGCAGGTGCCATACGGTAAGGCGCCTTTGATACTGGAGCAACTCCGGGCATTAGCTCAATTTCGATACTGGAGCAACTCCGGGCATTAGCTCAATTTCGATACTGGATTCACTTATGCACAGTATTGGTTTACCGAACTGCAGTCCAAAATTCATCCGTGTAAAAATGGACGGTATGAAATTTTTCTTATTTCTTAAAACCCTTTTTGCCCTATACTTCAACTATAAGATCTAGAAATTTCAACGTTATGATTTCTCGTATAGAAATATAAATTGTACCATAATGGTATTTATGAAAAAGCCCGGCTTAGGGTTTTTATTTAAATTTCATGAGTTCTTATGGCTTCGTAAGACTCAAATACAATCGCTTAGTCAAGCCTATGATCTTTTGTGTTCAAAAGATAGAAAATTCTATGATTTTATTGAAAGTCAACGTTTGACCGAAAAAGTCAAAGTTGACCATGAAGGTCAAAGTTGACCATGAAAGTCAAAGTTAACCCGAGAAGTCAAAGATTGACTAAAAAGGTCAACTATGTGATGGAACTTAAGTATGTTAAGCAGTATAGGTTATATACTGAGAAAAACCGTTTTTACGGATAAAATAGTTAGAATTAAATCTAAAACCGCCATAGAAAAATCAAGCACCTTAAATAGATTATTAAGGGCCAAAGGACTTGAAGCGGAAAGAAAAGTTTTTCGTACCGTCCATTCTATGACAGATAAATTTTGGAATGAAATTTAATTTATGATACTGTGTATTAAGTAACACAGTATTAACAATACCTGTTTGGCTATAAATGGACTGCTTATCAAGGTTTAAAGCCAAACAAGCCTTAAGGGAGAATGACATCACCCTATCTATTATTTATGACATTATTTGGATTTAAGTTAAATTAGGAAAGTATTTTGGAGGCTTCTAGACCATGAGTTGGCCGGCCACCTCACCCCCCTTTTGTGAAAAATGTTGGTTTTTGGGGGAGTATTTTGCAATTAAGCAAAGTTTCCCAACCTCTATAAATAGGTGGCCATTCTATTCAAAAAAATCAGAAAAATTCAGCCATACTCTGCCCATTTTTCTCTGCCCAAAACCGACCCTTAGCAGCCAAGAAAAACAAGAACAAAAGCAGAAATCCAAGAGAGAATCCATTAGGGAGAGTTCGGATTTCAGTTTGGAAGCAAGGAAAAGTGCTGGAAAAAAATTGGAACCCTTTGTTGGGCAAGCTGGCCGGCTGTTAGTGAGCTGGAAAAGGAAGAGAAAAGCTGAAGGAGTGGCCGGATTTAGTGGCTGGTCTTGGTGAGGAGCAGCAGCCAAGGGACAGAAAATTTGTGGGTGAACTTAGGGAGGAGGCCGGTTGTGTCTAGGAGCCAAGGGGGAAGAAACTTTGGACCAAACCCTAACCAACTTTAGGGTTCATTAAGGTAAAATCTTCCACAGCTTTCAACTTTCAATTTGGGTTCAATTGGAAAGTTTAAATTGTATTTCAAGTTGTTGGTTGTAAGAGCATAAGCTCTAAGTTATTTTTCGGCCCTAGTTAGGTTATGTGCTTGATTTGATTTTTAGGGTGGTTTGGTTTAATTAGTATACTATGCTTTTAAAATGCTTGCTTGTTTGTATGCTAGCTGAATGGTTAAGTTATATGCCCCTAATAAGTTAAGGTAGGAGTTAGAATGCATGATTAGGTTAAATGGCAGTTTTGGTGTAGTTGTGCAAGATTGAATTTTCTGCAAACCTTAATTATTTGGGGAAAGAATAATGGTTTGCATGGATGAGTTTTAATTTGTGTTTAAAAAGACATGGACATTAGAAAGGCGCTGTATGACTGACTTAGGCTCCCGCTGAGTTCGGTTGAGGTAGTGTGCTCGTTTTAGGACCGAAAACGATTAAGAGATAGAAAACTGGCCATTCGGGTTCAAGTTACCCTGTTTTCTGGAAAGCAAATTTTGAGGCCCTTAGAGGCCGATTTTCGAAAAACGTAAAACATGAAAGTTGTTGAGAACAGTTTTTCCTATAAGACATCGTGATAATTTTTAAAAATAAGACTCCAACGGCCTTCGTTTTTATGGAAAACCGAGCCTGACTGTGCCCAGTTTTTATGCACGGCCAGGAGACTTAAACCGGGTAAATGAATGAGTTCTGTTCCGAACTGGGTTTTGCACAAAACATGAAAGTTTTAGGATTTTCTAAGATCTAAAACTTTCATGAAGAAAAGTTTTTCAGATTCGGTCTGGATTTCTAATTAAAAATTGAAGTTTTAAAACTGTGTAGGAAATTGGAATTCCTGCACAGAATTTTCTAAGACAAAATAGAAAAACTGTTCCAAAGGCAGTTATTAGTGTTTAATCGTTTTTGGTGGTTTAAAACCCAATGTTTTAAATACTAAAACTGTTTCAAGGACAGTTTTCCTCCTTTAATATTTTATAAAACCAAATCATATGATTTTAAGGATTTTTTAAAGAAAAGCCCTAAGTTTTCAAAAGTAGTTTAAAAACAAAATTCGGTGAGCAATAACCGGAAAAAGATGCCGAGTTATTGGTTTGGGCCCGAAGCCCAAGGGTTATCCAACGTAACCCAATAAGAGATTAAGTCTACGGATCAGGGCCCTTGACTCAGGGGTTACCTATAGGGTTATTTTAATAACCCATTAAGAATGTTTTCAAGACGGTTAGGTTGGGGCATATAACAAAGAATAAATGGAAAGTTGGTACAGATTACCAACAATTTAAAAGTTAGGATTTCAGAATCCTGACACGATGTCCTTTGTCATAGCAGGAAATAATCTGCTATCTCGCCCCGAGCAGGAGCGGCTTATCAGTGGACGTTTAGTTTGAGGTAAGTACAACTCCGCCTACAGCATAGGCTTTAGTTGTATACTTACTCAAGTATGATTTATGAATGCTATAATAGATGCTGCGACGTATGTTAGATATGATTGATATCAGGTTATGTTATGAGATGTTATGTGAATGCTTTATGAAATGATTATGCTATGACGTATGATATGTTTAAAATGCATGAAGACACGATATGATTTATGTCTTAGGAATTTGTGACATCACGAGGCATGATCACTAATTCTAAATAAGAATAAGATAAGATAAGAAATTATGGCAAGCAAGTTGCCTGTGTCGTGCCGACCCGCTCATAGGTCGGGTTGGACTATGGTTTGAGTTGGAAATGGACTAGCCGCCCCAACCAAATCATAGTTGCGCGCCCGGTACGTACACATATGGGGCCCATAAGCAAGATAAGTAAGATAAGCAAGTATGATAAGACAAGTTATGAATGAAAGAAGCAAGCATAATGAAGCATAATTTGCTCATGCATGATTTAGATAGAATATGTTATGTTAGATGGATTATGTTATGTTTGATTGAATTCTGTTTTGTATCGTTATTTGTTGCGGATAATTATGTTGTACTTGCTGAGCGAAAGCTCACGTGTCTTACGCCTATGCTGTAGGTAAGCAACCTGTCAGCAATTTTTGATACAAGATGGCGAGCGGGGTAGGGTGAACTGTGAAGTGATGTGGGATATTTTTGCCGCTACGCGTTTTGTTTCTTATGTACATTATTTAATATCCGATCTTCGTATATCGCTTTTCGTTTCGAACGCACCGTTTTGGGATAATGCCCTTCGTTCGTATATATCGTTTGTCGTTTGTACGCCCAGTATAAAAAAAAAAAAAAATATTTCCGCTGTGTATGCTAAGCATGTATGTATGTATGTACGGTAACGGCTTGTGCTAGGCGGGTCGTTACATCAACTTAATGTGCTTGATTTTCTAGGGTGGTTCTTAAATCTTAAACATAACTTTTTATCTGTAAAAACACGGTTTTACCCGGTGCAATTTATACAGATAAATATTTAAACATACAGTCATTTCTTGAACTTTTTGGGTCAACCATTGACTTTCTTGTCAATTAGTGACCTTCTTGTCAAGTTTTGACTTTCATGGTCAATAGTTGACTTTTTGGTCAACCGTGACGTTTTTGGTCAAACTTTGACCATTTTGCAAAATTTCATGATTTTGTTCCTTATTACCTAAAAGGTTGTTTTTTTAATTACATAATCATTTTTGAGTCTTATAAAGCCATAAAACTCACAAAACATAATTAAAAACCCTTAACTGGGCTTTTTCCATAAATACCTTTACGGTTCAATGTAAATCTTATACATAGAATCGTTCAGACATAAAAAATCAGGTATTACAATTTAACTGTCTAATAATGGACTGTACGAAAAATTCTCTTTTTGCTTAAAGCTCTATGAACCATAATAACCTATTTAATGTGCTTGATTTTTCTATGGTGGTTTTATATCTAATTCTTACTTTCTTATCTGAAAAGATGATTTTCCGCAGTATCTATCCCGTACTGGTTATCCTATTTCGGTCTCATCAAACATTCGACCTTTCTAGTCAATCTTTGACCTATCGGGTCAACTTTGACTTTTCTTGGTCAAGCTTTGACCAACATAAAATCATAACATTTTTCTACCTTTTTACTCAAAAGGTCACATGCTTAACTAAGCAATCATTTTTGAGTCTTATAAAAGTATAAGAACTCACAATTCTCAATAAAAATCCTTAATCGGATTCTTTCATAAATACCTTCATGGTACAATTCAAATTTCTATACAAGAAATCGTATCATCGTAAAATTCTAGTTACTACAAGGGTGATGCTGAAGCTGGGACTTCGCATGTGGTGACAGGTCAGATTTATATCACCACCTATGATGTTATCGCTTTGTTTAATTCTGGTGCTACTCACTCATTCGTGTCGTTGGAGTTCGCCCAGAAGTTAGGAAGAGGTGTGGATAGTTTAGATCAACCTTTCAAGACCTCTTTGCCATCCGGAGAAATTTTGTGGTCCAATTTTTGGATACGAAATACTTCCGTGATTATCTGTGGCAGAGAATTGTATGTAGATCTCATTGCGATCAAGCTTTAAGATTTCGATGTGATCTTATGAATGGATTTCTTAGGCAAACACAACGCTAAGATCGACTGCCGGAAGCGTTGCGTTACGTTCAGCCCATATGGAGAAGAAGAGTTTAACATATACGGATAATCTCAGAGCTCAGCAACCAGAATAGTTTCGGCAATGAAGGCTTGGAAGATGTTAGCTAATGGCTGCCAAGGATATTTAGCTAACATGGTGGACAAGGATCGGGAAGTGGAGTTAGCACCGGAAGATGTCCCCATTATAAAGGAATATGTGGATATCTTTCCAAAGGATTTACCAGGACTCTCGCCAGAACGAGAAATCTCATTCGAAATCGAGTTGCTACCTAGAGCCGCTCCAATATCGAAAGCGCCCTACCGCATGGCACCTGCCGAGCTTAAGGAACTTCAAGTGCAGTTACAAGAACTGCTTGACAAGGGATTCATTCGACAAAGTTACTCCCCATGGGGAGCACCCGTGTTATTTGTAAAGAAGAAGGATGGAACATTGCGTATGTGTATCGACTACCGGGAGTTGAACAAAATTACGATAAGAACAAGTATCCCCTTCCAAGGATTGACGACCTTTTCGATTAACTCAGGGGAGTGGTGGTATTTTCGAAAGTCGATCTACGATCTGGCTATCATCAGCTCAGGATCAAGGAGTCAGACATCTCCAAGACGGATTTTCGAACACGTTATGGGCATTATGAGTTTTTGATTATGCCATTTGGATTAACCAATGCCCCGGCTGCATTTATGGACCTTATGAACCGAGTATTCAAGGAGTATCTGGATAAGTTTGTCATTGTTTTTATTGACGATATTTTGATTTACTCAAGGTCCAAGGAGGAACATGAGCATCACCTTAGGCTGGTGATGGAGACACTAAGGCGAAATTAGCTATATGCCAAATTTACGAAATGTGAATTTTGGCTGGAAAAAGTTCATTTCTTGGGTCATGTAGTGTTAAAAGAGGGAATTTCAGTAGACCCTGCTGAGGTAGAGGCAGTCAGTGCATGGCCAGCACCCAAGAATGTTACGGAAATAAGAAGTTTCCTTGGATTAGCTGGCTATTACCGACGGTTCGTCGAGGGATTCTCCAAGATTGCTACACCCCTCACCGCTCTTACCCGAAAGGGAAAGAAATTTGAATGGACCCATAAATGTGAGGAGAATTTTCAAGAGCTCAAGAAGAAGTTGACAAGTGCGCCTGTGTTGATAATTCCTGATGTAGATGCAGGAAATTTCGTGATCTACAGCGACGCTTCTAAAAATGGATTAGGAGCTGTTCTGATGCAAAATGGGAAGGTAGTTGCCTATGCATCCCGACAGCTGAAGATTCACAAAAAGAATTATCCTACGCATGATTTGGAGCTCGCGGCAGTAGTTTTCGCACTTAAGATTTGGAGACACTATTTGTATGGGAACAAGTGTGAAATCTACACCGATCACCAGAGCCTCAAGTATATTTTTATTCAGAAAGAGCTTAACGTGAGACAACGTAGATGGCTAGAACTTGTAAAGGATTATGATTGTGAGATCCATTACCACCCTGGAAAGGCCAACAGGGTAGCAGATGCCTTAAGTAGGAAATCTGTAGGCATGCTGATGTCTATTGGAATGTTTCCTAAGCCACTACAAAGAGAGATTTCTGAGTTCAATCTGAAACTGATAACAAGAAAATTGTCTTCGTTAACCCTCCAGTCCATTCTTCTAGAGACCATTAAGTTGCATCAAGGAAAGGATTCCTTTTTGCTGAAAGCACAACTCTTTGAGGGAAAGAACAAGGAGTTTAAGATCTCTGCAGATGGTGTTATTTATTTCAAAGGAAGGATTTGTGTTCCTAACTTTGAATTTCTTAAGGACCAGATCTTATCTGAGGCACATAAGACACCATATTCGGTACATCCAGGAGCTTCCAAGATGTACAAAGACCTCCGAGAGAATTATTGGTGGCCCAACATGAAGAATGATATAGCGGAGTACGTGTTAAAATGCCTAACTTGTCAGAAAGTTAAGGTTGAACATCCACATCCTGGTGGAGAACTACAGAAAATAGAGCTTCCTGAATGAAAATAGGAGCAAATTACTATGGATTTCGTAGTAGGACTACCCAGGACTACAAGTGGGAATGACACGATTTGGGTTATCGTAGATAGATTAACCAAATCAGCCCACTTTATTGCGATTAAGGTCACCTTTTCAGTGGAGAAATTAGCTGAAATCTATGTGTTCCAGATCGTCAGATTTCATGGAGTACCAAAATCAATCATCTCAGATCGTGATGGACGCTTCACCTCTCGATTTTGGACTAGTGTTCACAACGCTATGGGGTCGAAATTGAAGTTCAGTACGGCTTTTCACCCCCAAACCGACGGTCAATCGGAACGAACTATCCAGACACTAGAAGATATGCTAAGGTCATGTGTGCTGGATTTCAAAGGAAACTGGGATCAGAAGCTGCACTGATCGAATTTTCATATAACAATAGTTATCATGCTTCGATTGGTATGGCTCCATTTGAAGCATTATATGGAAGAAAATGTCGATCTCCTATCCACTGGCAGGAAGTGGGGCAGAAGCAGTTGTAAACCACAGATTTCATCAAAAAGACCTCTGAGGATATTAAGAAGATCAAGCAGAGGCTCGGCATAGCTTTTAGCAGACAGAAAAGTTATGCCGATAAACGTAGGAGGCCTTTGGAATTCCAAGTGGGAGACGCTGTGTTCATTAAAATTGCTCATATGAAAGGAGTAATGCGATTTGGTAAAAAGGGGAAGCTTAGCCCAAGATACACGGGACCATTTGAAATCCTTGAAAGGATTGGAAAAGTAGCCTACAAGCTTGCCCTATCGCCGGAATTAGCTTCGATGCATAATGTCTTCCATGTTTCGATGCTAAAGAAGTATGTGTCAGACCCTTCCCATGTGCTTAGTCAAGAACCAGTGGAGGTTTAAACGGACTTGACCTATGAAGAAAAGCCCGTTCAAGTACTGGATCGGGAAGAGAAGGTCATAAGAAACACAACTATTCCCATGGTTAAAGTATTGTGGCGAAACCACAAGGTGGAAGAAGCAACCTGGGAATTGGAAGATGAGATGAGAAAGAACTACCCCAGTTTGTTCTGATTTTTGATGACGAAAATTTTTACGGGGGTAGATTGTAATAACTAGAATTTTTCAATGTTACAATTTCTTGTATAGAAATTTGAATTGTACCATGAAGGTATTTATAAAAGAATCCGATTAAGGATTTTTATTGAGTTTTGTGAGTTCTTATGATTTTATAAGACTCAAAAATGATTGCTTAGCCAAGCATGTGACCTTTTTAAGTAAAAAGGTAGAAAAAATTTATGATTTTATATTAGTCAAAGCTTGACCAAGAAAAGTCAAAGTTGACCAAGAAAGTCAAAGTTGACCAAGAAAGTCAGAGTTGGCCCGAAAAGTCAAAGGTTGACTAAAAAGGTCGAATGTTTGACGAGACCGAAAAATGTTAAGCAGTATGGGATAAATACTGCGGAAAATCATTTTTTCGGATAAGATAGTATGAATTAGATTTAAAACCACCATAGAAAAATCAAGCACATTAAATCAGATATCAAGGACCAAAGGGCTTTAAGCCAAAAAGAAAAATTTTGTACAGTCCATTTTTACGCAGATAAATTTTGGACTGCAGTTTAGTATTCAGTACTGTGTATTAGTGAGCACAGAATTGAAAATATCTATTTTGGCATAAAGTAGACTGCTTATTAAGGAAAAAGGGCAAACAAGCCTTAATTGTGCTTACCTCATCAAAGCACACAATTATGACATCATTTGGAATTAAACTAATTATGGAAAGAAATATGGAATGTTCTAGAGTGTGAGGTGGCCGGCCAACTAAGAGGGTTTTTGTGCAAAAATTTGCTTCTTCAAGGACTTAGGAGCAAATTTGAGAAGTTTCAATTCACCTATAAATAGGTGGCTCATTTGAACAATTTTGTTCACAAAAATTGAGAAAAACAACTAAACTATGCCCAATTTCCCTATCAAAAATCCGAAACTAGAGAGCTGCCAATAAGAAAGAAAAAGTTTGAAAATAAAAGGAAAAGTGTTCTAGGGGTGTTCGGATTTCACTAGAAAGCAAGCCAAAAAGTTGAAAAAAAAATTGGAACCCATTGTGGCCAAGTGGCCGGTTGTGGGAGTGAAAGAAAGGGAAAGGAAAGAGTGAATGAAAGAAGTGTTGGAAGGTGGCTAAACTTGTGGAGAGTGGCCGGAAATTTGTTGGAGCAACCCCTTTGTGGCTGGAAAAATTTTTGTGCTCATTGGAAGAGCAAGGCCGGTTGTGAGTGCCCAAGGAGAAAGGGAGAAAAAGTTGGAGCCAAACAAACCAACTTCTTGAATTGAGTAAGGTATAATCCTCTTGGACCCTAGGCTTTCAATTCAAGCTTTAAATTAAAGATTTAAGTGTATTTCCAAGTTGGTTTGTAAGAACATAAGCTCAATTTAATTTTCAAGCCTAGATTAGATTTAGGGTTATGTGCTTGATTAGGCATTAAGGGTGGTTTGATTATGAGTTTTTCTATGCTTATGTTGTTTGATTAATAGGGTTGCATGCTAGATGTTTGATAAGTGGTATGTCCACCAATTATGTTTAAGTATGATTATACTTTGTTTGTTAGGTTTCTAGAATGATAAATGGAATAGTTGAATGTTATAGAACCATGCAAACCCTAGGTTATGCTTTTTCATTGGTCGGTTTGCATGGACATGATCGGGTTACATTACTGTTAATGTGGGATGTTAGAAAAATTCTGCATGTTGACCCTAGGCTCCCGCGGTGGCTGGTTGAGTTAGATTACGCGATTAGGACGTAAAATCAACCTAAAATAAGAAAACTGCCAATTCGGGTACAAGCTGGCCAGTTTTTTGGAATGCCAGTTTTGAGGCCCTTAGAGGCTGATTTTGGGAAAACTTAAAACATGAAAGTTGTAGAGAAAGGTTTGTCCTATAGGAAAACATGGACAGTTTTTCAAAATAAGGCTCCAACAGCCTCGGTTTTGAACAAAATCCGAGCTTGACCGTGCCCAGACCTCATGCACGGCCAGGTGAGTTCAACAGGGTAAATGAGTGGGTTGGAGACCGATCTTTGTCTCGAGTTAAACACAAAAGTTTTAGGATTTCTTAAGTTCTAAAACTTTTATGAAGAAAAATTTTTCAAATTCGACTTTGATTTTTAAATAAAATTTGGATTTCAAAACTGTGTAGGAAACAGGAAATTCCTGCACATGATTTTCTGAAACAGTGCAGAAAAATGACATTTGTAACGACCCGCCTAGCACAGGCCGTTACCATACATACATACATACATACATACATACATACATACATACATACTTATTTAGCATAAGCAGCGGAAATTTTTTTTTTTATACAGCGCGGATAAATGGAACGCATAATAATATAAACGATGTTTAAATACGAATTAATATACATAAAAAGAACGAAACGCGTAGCGGCTATTAATCCCACATTTCACAGTCCACCCCGCCACGCTCGCCATCTTGTATCATCAGTTGCCCGTAGGTTGCTTACCTACAGCATAGACGTAAGACACGTGAGCTTTCGCTCAGCAAGTACAACATATATATCCGCAACAATTAAACATAAACATAACTCATCATAACCTTACATAAACATAACATATCATACATGTCATACATAACTTCTCATACATAACATATCATTCTTAACTCATCATACATACGTATCATGTCATAACATCGCATAATATATGCATGAACCAATTATGCTCTTATTATGCCATCTTATTCATTCTTAACTTATCTTACTTATGGGCCCCTTATCATAAGTGTACGTACCGGGCGCGCAACTATGATTTGGTTGGGGCGGCCAGTCCATTTCCAACTCAAACCACAGTCCAACCCGACCTAACGCGGGTCGGTACGACACAGACAAGCTTGCTTGCCATCATACTTACTTTTCATGAACTCATACTTGTTCTTTTTAGTGAACATGCTTCATGATGTCACTATACATAAATCATACTCATACCATAATTTCATGAACTTAACATAATCAGATCATAGACATAACTTCATCACATCACATACATTAAACATACTTGGGCAAGTATACAACAAAAGCCTATGCTGTAGGCGGAGTTGTACTTACCTTGATTACTATGTCCAGAGATGTGTTGATCCGGGTCAGGATACTCCAGCAGGCTATCTCCTGCTATATCAAAGGACATAGGGTAAGAATTATGTTCTTACAGAATGTTGGTAATCAAACCAACATTCATACCTATTTGTGGTTATATGCCCCCCTTCCTTAATACAATACCCGATACTTTCTCAGTATCACGGATAACCCTAGGGTTTAGGGTTTAGAATGTACTTAGGTTGGTCACATAAAGTAACCTTGGCTAAGCAGCCTTTTATAATTGTGTTAGGTTATTAAACCTAACCTTGGGCCTAAACTTCCTTGAAAATTCATTCCATTGGGTTACTCTTGAGTAACCCTGGTTTTTAGGCCCAACTAGTCATACTTATCGTTCTATTGGGTTACGTTGGATAACCCTTGGGCTTTGGACCCAAACCAATAACTCGGTATCTTCCCAGTTATTGCTCATTCAACTTGGTTTAAAAACCCTTTTTCTTTACTTTAGAAAGCTTAGGATTTTAAACTCACTTTTCCTTAAAAATCTTTATAAAACTTGAAACCTTATGAGTGGATCTTTGTAAAAATCATTAAAAACAGAAACTGCCTTTGGAACAGTTTCTCATTGTGAATTAGTCAGTAGATGTGCAGAAATGTCCTTTTCCTGTGCTGTTTTAGAAAACTCTGTGCAGGAAGTTCTTGTTCACTGCACAGTTTTGAAATCCAATTTTCTATTTAAAAATGAAAGCCGAATTTGAAAAAGTTTTCTTCATAAAAGTTTTAAAGATCGAAAAACTCTAAAACTTTTGTGCTTAATGCGAGACCCAAATCGGTCTCTAACCTACTCATTTTCTCTGTTGAACTCACCTGGCTGTGCATAGGGTCTGGGCACAGTCGGGCTCGGGTTTTCTTAAAAACGAAGACCATTGGAGCCTTATTTTGAATAACTGTCCATGTTGTCCTTTAGGAAAAATCCTACTCTACAACTTTCATGTTTTAAGTTTTCCCAAAATCAGCCTCTAAGGGCCACAAAACTGGCTTTCCAGAAAACTGGCCAGCTTGAACCCGAATTGGCAGTTTTCATTCCTTTATTAATTTCTCACCCTAATTCGCGCACACTACCTCAACCGACCACAGCGGGAGCCTAGAATCAACATACAACATTTTTCTAATATCCCAATTTAACTTACATGAAGCCCAAACACGTCCATGCAAGTCAATCACAAAATTGCATCTCATAGGGTTAGGATTTGCATGGTTTTGGCTTTTCATCAAACCATTGGCATGCACATTCATTCTAGCACCCTAACATACTTTTTACAGCAAGTATAAATAGATTTGGGGGAACATATAACTCACTAAATATTCTATCATGCAACCCTATTAATCAACAAACATAAGCATAATTAAAACTATTAATCAAACCATAGCTCAAAATCATAAATCAAACCACCCTTAACTAATCAAGCACATAACCCTAAGATCTAATCTAGGCTTGAAAATTAAATTGAGCTTATGCTCATTACAATCAACTTGGAAATACACTTAAATCTTCAATTTAAAACTTGAATTGAAAGATTTAAGGTTCAAGAGAATTTTTACCTCACTTAATTTGAGAATGGGTTTGCTTGGCTTCAAACCTATCTCTCCCTTTTTCCTTGCTCCAACAACCGGCCTTGCTCTTCCTAATGAGCACCAAAATTTTTCCAGCCACTAAGGGGTTGTTCCTACAATTCTCCGGCCACTCCACATAAGATCAGCCACCTTCCAACACCTTTCCCTCTCACTTTCTCTTCTACTTTTTCTGCTGCCTCACAACCTGCCACCAAAGGCCAATTTGGTTTCCAAATTTTTTCCAACTTCCTAGCTTGCTTCCTAGTGAAACCCGAACTCTCCTAAGACTATTTCCTTAAGTTTTTCAAACTTTTTCTCTCTTATGGCTGCTGTCAAAGTTCGGATTTTGAGAGTAGAAAATTGGGCAAAGTTTGGCTATGTTTTCTAATTTTTGTGAACAAAAATGTTCAAATGGCCACCTATTTATAGGTGAGGAAAACTTCTTCCATTTGCTCCAAAAACCCTCCAAAACTTTCAATTTTTGCACCAAGCCCTCTTAGTTGGCCGGTCACGTTGCACTCTAGAACAATCCATATTACTTTCCATAATTTCCTTAATTATGGAAATGATGTCATAATTTTAAAATTAAGTGATATCATCCATAAAGGCATTGCTTGGCTTTTTCCTTAGTAAATAGTCCATTTTAATGCCAAACAGGTATTTTTAATACTATGCTCTCTTATACACAATATAATCTTCTGAACTACAGTCCAAAATTTATCTGTTTAAAAATGGACTGTACGAAAAATTCTCTTTTCGCTTAAAACTCTTAGGCCCTTAATTACCTACTTAATGTGTGTGATTTTATTCTATGGTGGTTTTAAAAAATATCATGATCCATTTTATCAGAAAAATAGTTTTTTGCAGTATACTTCCTATACCGCTCATCATACTTCATTATCGTCACATAGTTGACTTTTCCAGTCAATCTTTTACCTATCGGGTTAACTTTGACTTCCTTGGTCAACTTTGACTTTCTTGGTCAACATTGACTTTCGTTGACTTTCTTGGTCAAGCTTTGACCATCATAAAATCATAACATTTTTGTACCCTTTTTACTCAAAAGGTCACGTGCTTAACTAAGCAATCATTTTTGAGTCTTATAAACTCATAAGAACTCACAAAATTCAATAAAAATCCTTAACCGGATTCTTTCATAAATACCATCATGGTACAATTTAAATTTCTATACAAGAAATTGTAATATTGTAAAATTCTAGTCATTACAACATTTCTGCGCATACACTGACAAATTAACAGTAAGAAACTGTTCCAAAGGCAGTTTCTATTTTTAATAGTTTTTACAAAAACCCACTCATAAGATTTCAAGTTTTGATAAGTTTGATAAAGATTTTGAGGAAAATGGATTTAAAACCCTAAGTTTTCCAAAGTAAAGAAAGAGGATTTTGAACAAAATTTAGTGAGCAATAACCGGGAAAATACCGAGTTATTGGTTTGGGCCCGAAGCCCAAGGGTTATCCAATGTAATCCAATAGAATAGTAAGTATGACTAGTTGGGCCTTAAAACCAGGGTTACTTAAGAGTAACCTAATGGGATGTGTTTTTAAGAAAAGCTTAGGCCCAAGGTCAGGATTAGTAACCTAACACTGTTATGGAAGGTTTAAGTAACCAAGGTTACTTTAAGTAACCTATCAAGTTATGATTCTAGGTACGATAAGCCCTAAGTCTTAGGGTTATCAATGATACTCATAAAGTATCAAACAGTGTTTTAAGGGGGGGACATATAAGCATGATTAAGTATGAATGTTGGTTTGGTTACCAATATTCTATAAGTACAGAATTCTTACCCTATGTCCTTTGGAATAGTAGGAGATAGCCTGTTGCGGTATCCTATCTTGGATCAGTACAACTTTGGACATAGTGTACGAGGTAAGTACAACTCCGCCTACAGCATAGGCTTTTGTTGTGATACTTACCAAAGTATGTTTGATGTATGTTATGATGTGTGATGTGATGTATTGTTTGATGCTAATTTATGGAGTAATGATGCCATGTTATGATATATGAGATATCAAATTCATAGTTATGATATGATGCTAAGATTCGATTGTGACTTATGTATGTGTGACATCATGAGGCATGTTCACAAATTCTTAAGTCAGAATAAGATTAAGTATGAGATGATGAAAATCAAGTATGATGACAAGCAAGCTTGCCTGTGTCGTACCGACCCGCGTTAGGTCAGGTTGGACTATGGTTTGAGTTGGAAATGGACTGGCGGCCCCAACCACTCCATTGTTGCGCGCTCGGTACATAACTTATGTTAAGGGGCCATAAGATAAGTAATTAAAGTATGAAAGAATAAGTAAGCATAATGAAGCATAATTGGTTCATGCATATTATGCCAGAATAAGTTATGTTACGTTAAGCTAAGTATGTTTTGTTTATTATCGCGGATGTTTATGTTGTACTTGCTGAGCGAAAGCTCACATCTTACGTCTATGCTGTAGGTAAGCAACCTATGGGCAATCTCTGATGCAAGATGGGGGAGCGTGGCAGGGCGAACTGTGAAATGTGGGAATGATAGCCGCTACGCGTTTTGATCTTTCATGTATATTATTCAGTATTCGAACATCGTTTTTATATATTGCATTCCATTCTTATGCGCCGTATAAAAAAAAAATTTTCGCTATTTACACTAAGTAAGTCAGTATGATTGTATGTATATATGTATGGTAACGGCCTGTGTAGGCGGGTCGTTACATGAAAAATGTACCTTATGCATCAGCGGTAGGTAGTCTTATGTACGCTATGTTATGCACAAGGCCTGACATTTGTTTTGTGGTTGGAGTGGTAAGTCGATATCAGTCGAATCCAGGACCGAACCATTGGGCTGCGGTCAAGCATATACTCAAGTATCTACGGAGAACGAGGGATTATATGCTAGTGCATTCCGGTCAGGACCTTATTCCTATAGGATACACAGATTCTGATTTTCAATCAGATCAGGATTCAAGGAAATCGACTTCAGGATCTTTCTTTACCCTTGGAGGTGATGTCGTTGTGTGGAGGAGTATTAAGCAATCTTGTATTGCTGACTCGACCATGGAAGCCGAGTATGTGGCATCCAGTGAGGCATTAACGGAAGCGGTATGGCTCCGCAGGTTCCTTGGTGTAAGAACTAGAAATTTCAACTTTACAATTTCTTGTATAGAACTTTGAGTTGTACCATGATGGTATTTATGAAAAAGCCCGACTTAGGGTTTTTATTGAGTTTTATGAGTTCTTATGGCTCCATGAGACTCAAATATGATTGCTTAGCTAAGCATATAACCTTTTGGGTTAAAAGGATAGAAAAACTCTATGATTTTATGGAAAGTCAAAGTTGACCAAGAAAGTCAAAGTTGACCAAGGAAGTCAAAGTTGACCCGAAAAGTCAAAGATTGACTTGAAAAGTCAACTACATGACGATAGTAAAGTATGTTAAGCACTATAGGAAATGTACTGCGAAAAACCATTTTTACGGATCAAATAGTTAGAGTTAGATTTAAAACCACCATAGAAAAATCAAGCACATTAAATTGGATATTAAGGGCCAAAGGACTCTAAGTAAAAAGAAAAATTTTCGTACAGTCCATTTTTAGACAGATAAATTTTGGACTACAATGCAGTATCCAATACTGTATATTAATGAACACAGTATTGGCAATATCTGTTTTGGCATAAAGATGTACTGCCTATTAAGGCAAAAAGGCAAACAAGCCCTAATGATGATGACATCATCTAAGCCTACAATTATGATATCATTATGGAATTTAAGCAAAATTGAAAAGTATTTTGGAGGCTTCTAGACCGTGGATGGCCGGCCACCTATGCATCCAAATGTGTAAAAATTTGCTTCTTGAAGGACTAAATAGCAATTTTGCAAAGTTCCAAAACCTCTATAATTAGGTGAGCCATTTGTTCAAAAAAATAAGAAAAGCTAGCCAAACTATGCCCATTTCTATTCTCCAAAAACCGAATCTAAGGAAGGCAAGAAGGAATAGAGCAAAACAAAAATTCAAGAGAGAATTTCTAGGGGAGAGTTCGGATTTCAACTAGGGAGAAAGAAAAAGAGTTGGAAAAAATTTTGGAACCCATTTTTGGCCAAGTGGCCGGTTGTGGGTAAGGAGCAAAAAGAAGAGAAAAGTGATAGGGGACTAGGGTGGTGAGTGGCCGGACTTGGTTGGAACCACACCCAAGTGACAAAAAATTTTTGGTAGGCTTGAGGGAGGAGGCCGGTTGTTTCTAGGAACCAAGGAGGAGAAAATTTTTAGACCAAACCCTAACAACTCTTAGGGTTAAGCAAGGTAACTCTCCCATAGCCTTAAACTCTTTAATTGAGTTTCAATTTGAAATTTATATGTATTTCAAGTTGACAGTTGTAAGAGCATAAGCTCTAATTTTATTATTGCCCTAGTTTAGAAATCTAGGATTATGTGCTTGATTAGATCTAAGGGTGGTTTGATTTTTATAAGCTTTGCATGATTTTATTTTGATGCTTGCTTGATATATGTTGTTTATATGGTAGATGTTTGATAAGGTTATATGTCCCTTAATAGGCTTAAGTATGATCTGGAATGAATTAATTGGTTGCAAGGTTGAATTGGAATCAATTATGCAACTTAGAAACTATGCAAACCCTAGTTAATCCAAAATGAATAATAGTTTGTATGGCTGTGTTTTAAATTGTGTTTAAAGAAAAATTACGTTAGAAATGCACTGTATGTTTGATTTTAGGCTCCCGTGGTGGCTGGTTGAGTTAGATTACGCGATTAGGACGTAAAACCAACTTAAACAAGAAAAACTGCCAGTTCGGGTAGAAACTGGTCAGTTTTCTGGAAACCTGAATTTGAGGCCCTTAGATGCCGAATTTGGTAAAACTTAAAACATGAAAGTTGTAGAGAAGGGTTCTAGGGTGCAGCATGGACAGTTTTTCAAAATGAAGCTCCAACCGCCTCGGTTTTGACAAAAATCCAAGCCTGACCGTGCCCAGACTCCTTGCACGGCCAGGTGAGTTTAACAGGGTAAATGAGTAGGTTAAAGTACGAATTGGGTTTTGAGAAAAACATGAAAGTTTTAGGATTTTTCAAGATAGAAAACTTTCATGAAGAAAAAGTTTTCAGATTCGACCTATATTTTTTAATAAAAATTACATTTCAAAAACTGTGCAGTAAACAGGAAATTCCTGCACATGATTTTTCTAAAACAGTGCAGGAAAAGGACATTCCTGCACATATACTAATAATTGACAATGGGAAACTGTTCCAAAGGCAGTTTCTAGTATTTAATTATTTTTACATTTAAACCCCACTCATCATCATCAAACCCTAAGTTTTTCTAAAAACAAAGCAAAAGGGATCTTTAAACCAAGTTATTGAATTGGGCCCGAAGCCCAAGGGTTACCCAATGTAACCCAATAAAAGACTAAGTCATTTGGTTAGGGCCCTTAGCTCGAGGGTTACTTATGGGGTCACTTATAGTAACCCATTTATGTTGTTTCAAGATAGATTATGTGGGATATATAACTATAGATAAAATGAATGTTGGTTAAGGTTATCAACAGTTTAAAAGTAGGATTTACGGAATCCTTACGCTATGTCCTTTGTAATAGCTGGAGGTAATCTATTATTGCGCCCCGACCAGGAGCAGCATAACATCGAACATAGAGTACGAGGTAAGTACAACTCCACCTACAGCATAGGCTTTTTGTTGTATACTTACCCAAGTATGATTAATGAATGTTATAGTATGTGATGTGATGTGATGTATGTTAGATTTGTTTGATGTTAGAAAATGCGTATAAGATGTGATGTGATGATGTCATGCTCTATGATCTGATTATGTCATGATGTATGGTATATTTATGGTACATTAAGTTCCTAATATGAGGTATGATATGATTATATCTTATATATGTGTGACATCATAAAGTATGTTCACCGATTCTAAATAAGAGTAAGATCAAATAAGAGATTATGAAAAGCAAGTATGATGGCAAGCAAGTTGCCTGTGTCGTACTGACCCGCGTTAGGTCGGGTTGGACTATGGTTTGAGTTGGAAATGGACTGGCAGCCCCAACCACTCCATAGTTGCGTGTCCGGTACGTACACTTATGTAAGGGGCCCATAAGCAAGTTAAGTAAGATAAGCAAGTAATGTAAGATAAGCTATGTGATGACTGACTTTCTTACAAATTATGATTTTCTTGTTTCTCAAGGAATCAAAATTTTATCATGTGTTAGTATATGTTTTGCCTAATCAGAATTAGGATTTATGTTTGAATGAATTCCGGTCAAAGTATTAGCCAGAATGATTTGAGCTACGATAGAAATTTATGATTTTATGTTAGTCAATGTTTGACCAGAATAGTCAAAGTTTGACCAAAAAGTCAACGTATGATGGTTCTGTGCTGTAACAGGCAGTATAGAGATTATACTGCGAAAAACCGTCAATTACGGATAAATAAGTAAGTTTAAGGTACGGGATTATGTTAGAAAAATCAAGCACAATTTTTAGAGCAATAAGGACTAATGAGCTTTAAGTTCTAAGAAAAACCTAAACGCAGTCTATTTTTATGCAGATAAATTTTGGACTGCAGTTTAGTGGACAGTATTATTTTTTATGGAAAACAGTATTTGTTATATATGTATTAGTATGAAAAGAGACTGTTTTTAAGTTTTAAAGCCAAATGGAGCCTTAGGTGAATGCCACCTAATCAAAGGATAATTATGTATTATTTGAATTTTTGAAAATTTTGGAAAGAAATCCAAGAACTTTCTTGAACAATTACAGCTCATATGGCCGGCCACCTCATAGGGGGTTTTCAGCAAATAAATTTTTTTAAGGGCATTTTAATTGCAAAATCCACCCAAACTCTTGCCATTTCTCTCCTCCCCTTCTCTGCCCACAGCCGAACTCCATAAACAGAAAAATCCCATAGAGTGGTCGAAAATTTTAGTGAAGGACAGCAACAAAACCCATTTCGGAAACCAAGCTAGCAAATCCCTATTCGGTTTGGAGGTAATCTCTCAACCTCCTAAACCTTTAAATTCTGTTTTTCAAGCCTTTTACACTGTATTTCCAGCTTATGTTGTAAGAGCTTAAGTTCATTTAATTATGTCCTTTAATTGCTTAAGCTGCTTAGAGTGTGCTTGATTTAGGTTTAGCATGTTTATGCTTTATTTTGGTGCTTGAATTGTGATGTATGCTCTAGAAAATGTGTAGATGTTATATGTGACCACTAGGTGTATGATGTATGTCCCCATAGGCTTATGTTCTGTGTTTAATGGCTGATTATGGTATTGAATGATTGTATGCTAAACTAGGGTTCAAGAAAACCCTATAGAAACTTAGAAAACCCAAGTTTGGTGAATTTCACCAAATGGGTTTGATAAAATAATTGAATGATTGAAATTGAATGAACAGATGTGAGGACGTTAGATTACTCGCTGCATGCTTGACGTAGGCTCACGGCTGTGACCGTTTGAGGTAGGGTGTGCGTAAAATTTCGTAAGAGCGAACCGAAACCAAAAACTGCCAGTTCGGGTGAAAACTGGGCAGTGAATTGGAAATGGTATTTTGAGGCCTTTAGAGGCCGAATTTGAGAAAACTCAAAACTGAAAAGTTGTAGGAAATTGAAAATTCTAGGGGTCAGCGTGGACAGTTTTTGAAAACAAGGCTCCAAAGGCCTTCATTTTTATGAAAACCCGTGCCTGGACCGCCTAGACATATGTGCACGGCCAGGCAGTTTCAACAAAGAAAAAGTATGAGTTAAGTTTAGAACTGGGTTTTTGTCAAAACATGAAAGTTGTAGAGTTTTTCAGTATCTAAAACTTTCATGAAGAAAAGTTTTTTTAACATCCAAACATATTTTAAAGTAAAACTGAATCAGTAGAGCAAGCTTTGATTCAGAATTTTAAAACAGTGCATGCACAGGAAATTCCTGCACATGCACTGCCAATTTAACTGTTTTCAGCAAATTTCTGCCAAACCAACACAATTTTATTTAAAAACAGTTTCAAATGATTAATTAACTCAGTTTAGTAAGAAATGAATTAATTAAGCAAAATAAGATTATCGGTAACCTAATCTAAGATAATTAAGTAATTGGATAGGTTACCCAAGGTTATTGGGCTTAATTAATTAAGAACCAAAGGTTGTATGTTGGGCCTTGGGTCCAAGATTTATGTAGGGTAACCTTAAAGGATACCACTTTAATTGTTGGGCCTTAGTAGCCCAACGGGCTTTTTAAATTTCACCCAATATGAGCCTAGGTCTAAGGTTACTCATAGTAATCTAATAGTATGCCATACCAAGATCATTGGGCCTTAAGCCCAAAGTTTATTAAGTAATTAAACAGGATACTGTTTGATTACCATTAGGGCTTATGCCTTAGGGTTACACTTAGTAACCAACAAGGATATTATTAAGCTTATGGGGGGGGGGACATATATCTAGGGTCACAGATGAATGTTGGTTAGGGTACCAACATTTAATGAAGTAAGTTAAAGTAAGATAGGATGATTCTTATCTTACTTCTTTTTTGAAAACAGGAAGGTAACCTTTTGAGGTATCTTGTCAGAACGACAAACCCCAGGACCTAGCGTTACCTGTAAGTACAACTCCGCCTACAGCATAGGCAAATGGTTTTATGACTTGACATGTTTTTTTAAAGATCATGCATTGATGTGATATGTGTGATGTATGTTTATTATGATGTATGTTTATTATTGTGGCATCATGAAGCATGTTCACGAATAATAAACTAAATGGTAAGAAGAAGATTACGTTTTTAAGAAAGAACTATTTTAAGAAAAGGTTTTCAAGCATGATGTGTCGTACCGACCTGCTCTAGGTCAGGTTTGGTTCATGGTTTGAGTTGGACTGGGCTGGCAGCCCCAACCACTCCATGACTGCGCGCCACGGTACATACACTTATAAGGGGCCCAAAACTACGAAAGTATAATGAAAGCATAATTGATTCATGCATTGCTTTATTAAGTTGTTTTGTGGGTTCAAGGTTGTACTTGCTGAGTGAAAGCTCACAACTTATGTTTATGCCGTAGGTAAGCTTCCTACTGGCAATTCTTGATACAAGACGGGGAAGCTTGGTAGGGCAATCTGTGAAACGTGGGAATGGAGACTGCTACGCGTTTTGAAATATATATGTGTATGCTTTGTTTAGTACAAAGTTATTTTAAGATTATGATACTTTTGATAAGTAGATATTAGTTAAGTACAAGTTATTTTACGTCACTATAGTTTTGAAAAGTAAATACTAAATAAGTATTGTGTATGTTGTAAATAAGTAAGTAGTAAAGTTTTTACTCAAATGGTTTTAAAAAGAAAAGAAAAAGAAAAAAAAATATGTAAGATATTTTCTGTCATTGAAAGTAAGTATGTTAAGATAGCATGTAAGATAAGTAACTGTAACGGCCTACATAAGGGCGGATCGTTACAAGCTATGAAAGAACAAGCGAGCATAATGAAGCATAATTAGCTCATGCATGATTAGGGCAGAATATGTTATGATGGATTGAGTTATGTTTTGTATTGTCTATTGTCGCGGATGTTATGTTGTACTTGCTGAGCGAAAGTTCACGTCTTACGTCTATGCAGTAGGTAAACAACCTATAGGCAACTTCTGATACAAGATGGCGAGCGAGGCAGGGCAAGCTGTGAAAAATGTGGGATTTATGGCCGCTACGCGTTTTGTTTCTTTATGTACATTATTGATATTCGAACTTCAAATATCGGTTTTTTATATATCGCCTTTCGTTCGTACGCACCGTATAAAAAAAATTCCGCTATTTACGGTAAGAAAGTAAGTAAATAAGTAAGTATGAATGCATGTATGTATGTATGTATGGTAACGGCCTGTGCTAGGCGGGTCGTTACAGAGTTACTATCAAAGTGGTTTCCTGCTATCCTACTTCACAGTCTGCCTGCCATCGCCACCATCATTGTAAGTTGAGTTTTATTTTTTTCTAGTAAATATTTACTATGTGAAAATGTTATGATAGACCCGACGGCATGGACCCAGCTCGAGTCGACGAGGACCGAGATGCTACGAGGTCATTTTTTGAGTCATATCCTCTCATATTCGATGGTACGAGACGGACGGTACCCGTAGCGGCATGGCTATACAATATGGAGTTGATATTCCATATATGTCATATTGAGGCCCGGTTACAGGTTTTCTGAGCTAGCCGGTGTTTTGCCATAGGCGCTCGATTGTGATGGATCACACTAGGCGAGCGACAGATGCCGAATCGCACGTGGGCACATTTCTGTGCGATAGTGATCGCACGATACGGACTGATGCTGGGTGAGGGGGCGAGCAATCTACTTCGTGATCCCGATATTTATCAGGATATGCATTACACCCGCTACCTCAGTTACGTAGCTGACTGGCATGCTTACCCACAGGAGACGATGAGCCATTACTGCCATCGCTTCCAGGAGTCGATGTTACCCTTTATCCCTCAGGAGCTGCATAGTCCCGAGCTACAGGCGTTAGTGATTCTTAGGAACGGTTTGCCCCTACAGATCCATCAGTACGTTCCTATGCTTATGCTTGGCATGTCGGTCGGACATATGATTGACGACATTTTGGGAGCCGAGGCCGTTATCCATGCTATACAGGCCCTGGATTTGGCAGATGGTCATCAGGCACTAGTTTATGACACTGGGATAGGAGAGCCGATTTTTGAGGCAGGTCCAGTTTTTCCCGAGGACCCGATTCCAGCAGTCCCAGAGCAGGAGGTGCCACCACAGGAGGCCGAGGCTGACATGACGGCCGATGATGCTGATCCCGATGATTTCATCGTTGCTCCGGAGGCCAACCGGAGGATCCCCCGATCATTGACATCTCCAGCAGTGATGAGGACGATATGGAGCCAGAGTCGGAGTCAGAGCACGCAGGTGGTTAGAGTACAAGGAGGACTTGGACGATGACCCGGAGGAGAATTTGTTTGCCGACGGAGATGGGGAGTTAAACTCCGACGCATCCTCTGTAGTTACCATAGAGTATGTAGACTAGGTTGATTGTATATATATCTTTTGATGCTAGACTGATGTAATGACTAGAATTTTACAACGTTACAATTTCTTGTATAGAAATTTAAACTGTACCTTGACGGTATTTATGAAAGAAACCGGTTAAGGATTTTTATTGAATTTTGTGAGTTCTTATGAGTTTATAAGACTAAAAAATGATTGCTTAGTTAAGCATACGACCTTTTGAGTAAAAAGGGTACAAAAATGTTATGATTTTATGATGGTCAAAGCTTGACCAAGAAAGTCAAAAAAAGTCAAAGTTGACCAAGAAAGTCAAAGTTGACCCGATAGGTCAAAGATTGACTGGAAAAGTCAACTATGTGACGATAATAAAGTATGACGAGCGGTATAGGAAATGTACTGCGAAAAGCCATTTTTCTGATAAAATGGATCAAGTTATTTTTAAAAACCACCATAGAGAAAAATCAAGCACATTAAGTAGGTTATTTAGGGCCTAAGAGTTTTAGCGAAAAGAGAATTTTTCGTACAGTCCATTTTTAAACAGATAAATTTTGGACTGCAGTTAGCAGTCAGTACTGTGGATTAATGACCACAGTACCAACAATATCTGTTTTGGCTTTAAAGAGGACTGTCTATTAAGGATACAAGGCAAACAAGCCTTAATATTGGTGATGTCACTAGCTTTTGAATTATGACATCATTTTTGGATTTAATAAAAATTGGAAAGAAACTTGGAAGTTTCTAGACATGCATGGCCGGCCACCTCACCCCCCTAAAGTGCAAAATGGTGACTCTTGAAGGACTATTTTGCAATTTTGAAAAGTTCAAAAACCTCTATAAATAGGGGTGCTTCCTATTAAAAAAAAAAATCAGAAAATTGAGCCAAATTCTGCCCATTTTTTTGCTCCAAAATCGTCCCTAAGCAGCCAAGAAAAACAGAACAAAAACCAAAATCCAAGAGTGAAAATTATTGGGGTAGTGTTCGGATTCAACAAGGGAGAAGAGAACAAGAGCTGAAAAATTATGGAGACCCATTTTGGCCAAGAGAGCCGGTTGTGGGTAAGCTGGAAAAAGGGAAAGAAAAGTGTTGGGAGCCGGAAAGGAGTGGCCGGATTTAGTGACTTAGGCAACCAATAGACACAAAAATTGTTGGAGCCATTGCTAGGAGAAGGCCGGTTGCTTGATTGGAACCAAGTGGCTGAAAATTTTGGAACCCTTGCTAGAGGGAGGCCGGTTGTGGTGCCAAGGAGATAGGAGAAAAAGTTTGGAGCCAAGCAAACCCATTCTCACCTTGATTGAGGTAAAATTCTCTTGGACCTTAAAGCTTTCAATTCAAGCTTTCAATTAAGGATTTAAGTGTATTTCCAATGGGTTTGTAAGAGCATAAGCTCACTTTAAATTTCAACTCTAGATTAGATTTTTAAGTTTTGTGCTTGATAGATTAAGGGTGGTTTGATGATAAGTTTGATTATGCTTATGTTTGTTGATTAATAGGGTAGCATGATAGAATATTTAGTGAGTTATATGTTCCCCCAAATCTGTTTCTGCTTGCTGTAAAAGTATGTTAGAGTGCTAGAATGAATGTGCATGCAAGGGTTTGAAGAAAAACCAAAACCAATGCAAACCCTAAACCTATGTGCTGAAATTTTGTGATTTACTTGCATGGACGTGTTTGGGCTTCATGTAAGTTGAATTGGGATGTTAGAAAAATGTTATATGTTGATCCTAGGCTCCCGCTGTGGTCGGTTGAGGTAGTGTGCACGAATTAGAGCGAGAAACTAATAAAAGAATGAAAACTGCCAATTCGGGTTCAAGCTGGCCAGTTTTCTGGAAAGCCAGTTTTGAGGCCCTTAGAGGCTGATTTTGGGAAAACCTAAAACATGAAAGTTTTTTAACTAGTTTTTATGCCTTTTTGACCTACTATGCCCAGACCCTATGCACGGCCAGGTGAGTTCAACAGAAAAAATGAGTGGGTTAAAGACCGATTTGGGTCTCAAGTTAAACACAAAAGTTTTAGGATTTTTCAATCTTTAAAACTTTTATGAAGAAAACTTTTTCAAATTCGGCTTTTATTTTTAAATAGAAAATTGGATTTCAAAACTGTGCAGTGAACAAGAAATTCCTGCATAGGGTTTTGTAAAACAGTGCAGGAAAAGGACATTTCTGCACATACACTTACTAATTCACAGTAAGAAACTGTTCCAAAGGCAGTTTCTGTTTTTAATGGTTTTTACAAGGATCCACTCATAAGGTTTCAAGTTTTATAAAGATTTTAAGGAAAAATGAGTTTAAAATCCTAAGCTTTCTAAAGTAAAGAAAAAGGGTTTTTAAACCAAGTTGAATGAGCAATAACCGGGAAGATACCGAGTTATTGGTTTGGGCCCAAAGCCCAAGGGTTATCCAACGTAACCTAATAGAACGATAAGAATGACTAGTTGGGCCTAAAAACCAGGGTTACTCAAGAGTAACCCAATGGAAAGAATTTCTAAGAAAGCTTAGGCCCAAGGTCAGGTCTAATGACCTAACACAGTTATGGAAGGCTGTTTAGCCAAGGTTACCTTATGTGACCAATCAAAGTACGCTCTAAGAATGCTAAACCCTAAACCCAAGGGTTATCCGTGATACTGAGAAAGTATCCAGTATTGTATTAAGGAGGGGGGCATATAACTACTAATAGGTATGAATGTTGGTTTGATTACCAACATTCTGTAAGAATATAATTCTTACCCTATGTCCTTTGATATAGCAGGAGATAGCCTGCTAGAGTATCCTGACCTGGATCAACACATTTCTGGACATAGTAAACAAGGTAAGTACAACTCCGCCTATAGCATAGGCTTTTGTTGTATACTTGCCCAAGTATGTTTGATGTATATGATGTAATGAAGTTATGTTTATGATATGATTATGTTAAAGTTCATGATTATGAGATTAAGGTATGATGTTAAGATATGAGCATGATTTATGAATAGTGACATCACGAAGCATGTTCACTAATAAGATCAAGTATGAGTTCATGAAAAGCAAGTATGATGGCAAGCAAGCTTGTCTGTGTCGTACCGACCCGCGTTAGGTCGGGTTGGACTGTGGTTTGAGTTGGAAATGGACTGGCCGCCCCAACCAAATCATAGTTGCGCGCCCGGTACGTACACTTATGATAAGGGGCCCATAAGTAAGATAAGTTAAGAATGAATAAGATGGCATAATAAGAGCATAATCGGTTCATGCATATATTATGCGATGTCATGAAATAGTATGTATGTTATTATGAGTTCAGTATGATATGTATGCTATGAGAAGTTATGTATGACATGTATGATGTGCCATGTTTATGTAAAGTTATGATGAGTTATGTTTGTGTTTAATTGTTGCGGATATATATGTTGTACTTGCTGAGCGAAAGCTCACGTGTCTTACGTCTATGCTGTAGGTAAGCAACCTACGGGCAACTGATGATACAAGATGGCGAGCGTGGCAGAGCGGGCTGTGAAATGTGGGATTATTAACCGCTACGCGTTTCGTTCTTTTTATGTATATTAATTCGTATTTAAACATCGTTTATATTATTATGCGTTTCATTTATCCGCGCCGTATAAAAAAAAAATTTCCGCTACTTATGCTAAATAAGTATGTATGTATGTATGTATGTATGTATGTATGGCAATGGCCTGTGCTAGGCGGGTCGTTACAGAGTTGGTATCAGAGCGGTTCCCTGCCACCCAATTTCACAGTATGCCTGCCGTCGCCACCATCATTGTAAGTAATTTTATTTTATGAGTAAATAATTATTATGTGCTTATGTTATGATAGACTCGACGTTATGGATCCTGCACGGGTCGATGAGGATCGACAAGCGGTGACGTCGTTCTACGAGTCGCATCCGATGATATTCGATGGTACCAGACGGACGGTGTTATTAGCAGCATGGCTATATGACATGGAGCAGATCTTCCGTCTTTGCCATATAGAAGAGCGACCACAGGTTTCGTTAGCCAGCCGGTGTCTGGCAGTAGACGCACGGCTGTGGTGGATGACGATCGGAGAGAGGGAGATGCCTAGTCGCACTTGGGCACACTTCTGTACGTTACTTGTTGCACGCTACGGACCGATACCGGACGAGGGTGTAGGAGCACCTCATCGTGATCCTGCTATGTACCAGGATATATACCACGCACGGTACCTTAGTTTTGCAGTAGTTTGGCATGCCTACCCGCAGGAGCCTATGAGCCACTACTGCCGGAGGTTCCAGGAGGAGTTGTTGCCATACGTCCCGTAGGACCTGGCTAACCCGGAGATGATATCACTTCAGACTTTCTGAGACGGATTGCCTCCGCAGATCCGTCAGTATGTTCCCATGCCGATGCCCGACTCGACGGTGGGGAACATGATAGAGGACATCTTGGGGGCCGAGGCCGTGCTGCAGGCTATACAAGCCGCTGGGGTTGCAGAGGGTCATCAGGCACCCGTCGATGATGTTGGGATGGGTGAGCAGTTTTTCGGGGCCGGTCCAGTTTTCCCTGAGGACCCGATACCAGCAGAGCCAGTGCAGGAGGTGCCACCCCAGGATGCCGAGGCTGACGTGGCCGGCGATGATGTCGATCCAGATGATGTTTTAGTCGCTCCGGAGGATCAGCAGGTAGATCCCCCGATTATAGATATCTCGAGCAACGAGGATGAGGACGTAGAGCCCGAGCCAGAGCATGAGCATATGGACTGGTTCGAGGATGATGAGGAGGACATGGAGCCAGGGCCAGAGTTTGAGCCTGTGGGCTGGATAGAGGATGATTTTGATGAGGATCCGGAGGAGATTCCGTTTCACGATGGAGATGATGAGTCAGATTCTGATGCGTCCTCCGTAGTGATGATTGAGCATATAGATTAGGCTAATCATGTATATATCTTTTGACGTTAGGACCGATATGTACTAGCTTATGTTTTTTGGATGATAGGCTTGTACTATTATATGATGGGAAAGTGTTAGACACTTCCATCCGAAATTTTGACCCTATATGTATAGTGATCGTATCAAAATGTATTTATGAGATTGTAAATATAATGTATTTTTGTAAGAATACAAAAAGACAGTTCAAGTATGAACTATTATGATATGATTATGAAAAGCATATTACGAGTTGTTATGTGCTATGATACGATGATAAAGTTATGATATGATGTATTATGTTACGCTATGATGAGAAATGTATGAAAGAAAAGATATTCCTGGTATGATAATATCTTTTCTTCTGATTTTGATAGGAGCTAGAAAATGGTTCGTACACGTCGAACAGTGCCAGTAAATTCGCCAGAGCCGGATCTCGCAACTGTTGTTGCAAATTTACAACGGCAGTTATTGGAGCAGCAACAAGAAACGAATAGACTGCGAGAGCAGTTAATTCAGCTGAACCAGAGGCCTCGTGTAATGACTAGAATTTTTCAACATTACAATTTCTTGTATAGAAATTTAAACTGTACCATGACGGTATTTATGAAAGAATCCGGTTAAGGATTTTTATTGAATTTTGTGAGTTCTTATGAGTTTATAAGACTCCAAAATGATTGCTTAGTTAAGCATGTGACCTTTTGAGTAAAAAGGGTACAAAAATGTTATGATTTTATGTTGGTCAAAGCTTGACCAAGAAAGTCAACAAAAGTCAATGTTGACCAAGAAAGTCAAAGTTGACCAAGGAAGTCAAAGTTGACCCGATAGGTCAAAGATTGACTGAAAAAGTCAACTATGTGACGATAATGAATTATGATGAGCGGTATAGGAAGTATACTGCGAAAAAGCCATTTTTCAGATAAAATGGTTTAAGTTATTTTTAAAACCACCATAGAATAAAATCAAGCATATTAAGTAGGTAATTAAGGGCCTAAGAATTTTAAGCGAAAAGAGAATTTTTCGTACAGTCCATTTTTAAACAGATAAATTTTGGACTGTAGTTCAGAAGATTGTACTGTATATAAGAAAGCACAGTATTAAAAATACCTGTTTGGCATTTAAGTGGACTGTTTACTAAGGAAAAAGCCAAACAAGGCCTTTGTGGATGATATCACTTAACTTTTAAATTATGACATCATTTCCATAATTATGAAATTATGGAAAGAATTATGGAATGCTCTAGAGTATGAGGTGGCCGGCCAACTAAGAGGGTTTAAGGGAAATTTTTAAAAATTTGGAGGGTTTTTGGAGCAAATTGAAGAGTTTTCCTTTACCTATAAATAGGTGGCCATTTGAACATTTTTGTTCACAAAAATTGGAAAACATAGCCAAACTTTGCCCAATTTTCTACTCTCAAAATCCGAACTTTGACAGCAGCCATAAGAGAGAAAAAGTTTGAAAAACTTAAGGAAATAGTCTTAGGAGAGTTCGGGTTTCACTAGGAAGCAAGCTAGGAAGTTGGAAAAAATTTGGAAACCAAATTGGACTTTGGTGGCCGGTTGTGAGGTAGCAGAGAAAGTAGAAGAGAAAGTGAAAGGGAAAGGTGTTGGAAGGTGGCTGATCTTGTGTGGAGTGGCCGGAAAATTGTAGGAACAACCCCTTAGTGGCTGGAAAAATTTTGGTGCTCATTGGGAAGAGCAAGGCCGGTTGTTGGATCAAGGAAAAAGGGAGAGATAGGTTTGAAGCCAAGCAAACCCATTCTCAAATTAAGTGAGGTAAAAATTCTCTTGAACCTTAAATCTTTCAATTCAAGTTTTAAATTGAAGATTTAAGTGTATTTACAAGTTGGTTGTAATGAGCATAAGCTCAATTTAATTTTCAAGCCTAGATTAGATCTTAGGGTTATGTGCTTGATTAGTTAAGGGTGGTTTGATTTATGATTTTGAGCTATAGTTTGATTATGCTTATGTTTGTTGATTAATAGGGTTGCATGATAGAATATTTAGTGAGTTATATGTTCCCCCAAATCTGTTTATGCTTGTTGTAAAAAGTATGTTAGGGTGCTAGAATGAATGTGCATGCCAATGGTTTGATGAAAACCCAAAACCAATGCAAACCCTAAACCTATATGCTGTAATTTGGTGATTGACTTGCATGAATGTGTTTGGGCTTCATGTAAGTTAAAGTGGGACGTTAGAAAAATGTTGAATGTTGATCCTAGGCTCCCGCTGTGGTCGGTTGAGGTAGTGTGCACGAATTAGGGCGAGAAATTAATAAAGGAATGAAAACTGCCAATTCGGGTTCAAGCTGGCCAGTTTTCTGGAAAGCCAGTTTTGAGGCCCTTAGAGGCTGATTTTGGGAAAACTTAAAACATGAAAGTTGTAGAGTAGGATTTTTTCTAGAGGATAACTTGGACAGTTTTTCAAAATAAGGCTCCAATGGCCTTCGTTTTTTAAGAAAACCCACACCTGACTGTGCCCAGACCCTATGCACGGCCAGGTGAGTTCAACAGAGAAAATGAGTGGGTTAGAGACCGATTTCGGTCTCGGATTAAACACAAAAGTTTTAGGGTTTTTCGAGCTTTAAAACTTTTATGAAGAAAACTTTTTCAAATTCGGCTTTCATTTTTAAATAGAAAATTGGATTTCAAAACTGTGTAGTGAACAAGAAATTCCTGCACAGGATTTTCTAAAACAGTGCAGGAAAAGGACATTTCTGCACATCTACTGACTAATTCACAATGAGAAACTGTTCCAAAGGCAGTTTCTGTTTTTAATGATTTTTTACAAAGATCCACTCATAAGGTTTCAAGTTTTATAAAGATTTTTAAGGAAAAGTGAGTTTAAAATCCTAAGCTTTCTAAAGTAAAGAAAAAGGGTTTTTAAACGAAGTTGAATGAGCAATAACCGGGAAGATACCGAGTTATTGGTTTGGGCCCAAAGCCCAAGGGTTATCCAACGTAACCCAATAGAATGATAAGAATAACTAGTTGGGCCTAAAAACCAGGGTTACTCAAGAGTAACCCGATGGAATGAATTTTCAAGGAAGTTTAGGCCCAAGGTTAGGTTTAATAACCTAACACAGTTATGAAAGGCTGTTTAGCCAAGGTTACTTTATCTGACCAACCTAAGTATGTTCTAAACCCTAAACCATAGGGTTATCCGTGATACTGAGAGAGTATCCGGCATTCTTTTAAGAGGGGGGGGGGGGGGGCAGCATATAACCATAAATAGGTATGAATGTTGGTTTGATTGCCAACATTCTGTAAGAACATAATTCTTACCCTATGTCCTTTGATATAGCAGGAGATAGCTTGCTGGAGTATCCTGAACCGGATCAACACATCTCTGGACATAGCAATCAAGGTAAGTACAACTCCGCCTACAGCATAGGCTTTAGTTGTATACTTGCCCAAGTATGTTTAATGTATGTGATGTGATGAAGTTATGTCTATGATCTGATTATGTTAAGTTCATGAAATTATGGTATGAGTATGATTTATGTATAGTGACATCATGAAGCATGTTCACTAAAAAGAACAAGTATGAGTTCATGAAAAGTAAGTATGATGGCAAGCAAGCTTGCCTGTGTCGTACCGACCCGCGTTAGGTCGGGTTGGACTGTGGTTTGAGTTGGAAATGGACTGGCCGCCCCAACCAAATCATAGTTGCGCGCCCGGTACGTACACTTATGATAAGGGGCCCATAAGTAAGATAAGTTAAGAATGAATAAGATGGCATAATAAGAGCATAATTGGTTCATGCATATATTATACGATGTTATGACATGATATGTATGTTATGAGAAGTTATGTATGACATGTATGACATGCTATGTTTATGTAAGGTTATGATGAGTTACGTTTATGTTTAATTGTTGCGGATTTATATGTTGTACTTGATGAGCGAAAGCTCACGTGTCTTACGTCTATGCTGTAGGTAAGCAACCTACGGGCAACTGATGATACAAGATGGTGGGCGTGGCGGAGCAGGCTGTGAAATGTGGGATTTATAACCGCTACGCATTTCGTTTTTATTTTGTATATTATTCCGCATTTAAACATCGTTATTATTAATATGCGTTTCGTTATCCGCACCGTATATATATATATATAAAAAAAAAAATTTCCGCTGCTTATGTTAAATAAGTAAGTATGTATGTGTATGTATGTATGTATGGTAACGGCCTGTGTTAGGCGGGTCGTTACAGAGTTGGTATCAGAGCGGTTCCCTGCTACCCAATTTCACAGTATGCCTGCCGTCGCCGCCATCATTGTAAGTAATTTTATTTTATGAGTAATTAATGATTATGTAATTATGTTATGTTAGACTCGACGTTATGGATCCCGCGTGATAACTCTAGAAATTAGAGTTATCTTAGGCACTTTTAGACTTGGATGCAATTGGTTTAGAGAGTATTTGTGTTATTTTTAGTATATTTTCCTATGTTTTATATTTGTGTGAACTTTTTATCTTGGGTTTAGTGTTTGGTTGATATTTGGTAATTGTGAAGCAAATTCTGGTCAAATGAGGGCTAATTTGTGCTTCAATTTTTGAATGAAATACAGAATTAAAAAGTGGAAGAAACTGGCCAAAAATGCTGCAGCATTTCTTGCAGCTGCTTTGTCCAGCTGGCACTTTTCTAAAAAAAGAGAAAAAGAAGCAAAAAGGAAACTACAGCTCATACTTGTGGGGACCATGTTTTTCTACCTCAGCAGAGGGTCACGTAAGCTAGAGGATTGTTGCCCTAAGGGGTTAATGCATTTTTTTTGGGAGAAAGAAAAAGGCAGCCGCAATTGGGAAGAGAGAGGAAAATAGAGAATAGAGGCAGAGAGAAAATACACCATTTTTCGGGCAAGAGTGAGAGACAGAGTTGAGCAGCAGATTTGCTTCCATTCTTCACGCCTATTTTGGAGAGTGATCTAAAGAGGAGAAGAAGAAAGGACGAGAAGGACCATCTCTGGCCATTTGGAGTTTTTCCTCTTCGTACTCTGTCCTTGATTTATTTTCTGATTTTCATTCTCTGTAAACAATGAATGATGTTCTTAATTTTGTTTTTATAATCTTGAACATGAGCTAAATTTCTTTAGCTAGGATTGTTGATGGACCCGAAATTGGGAGGATGATTTGAATGTTTTGTTGAAATATTGAGCAATTTTCTTCCTGTTCATCCGAGTGTTTGGAATGTTTAATTTCTATTGTTGATTGGCCATCAATTTATAGGAAACTAGGCTTTACTTAATTCTGGAAAGGTTAATTGGAGCTGGATATAACTTGGATGATGCAAGTTCAATATGCTTTTTAAAGTTTATATTGATTTGTGAATGGTATAGGAATATATTATTTGCCTTGTATAACCCATTGAAATTGGTGCATGAATTCGTATTCTAAGAACTAGATTCACATAGGAATATGTTGAAAAAGGTTTAAAGAATTGTTAGTCATAATTAATTCGGAAGAATTTTGTGGAAAAATTGAATTTCAGTTAACAGGACGGTTTTTGCTGCAGCATTTCCTACAGCATTCGGGTTAGACTTGCAATAGAGGGGAAATTGGCAATCCTAGTTTAATTCTCATTCTTGATTTACAAACTCTTGATTGGATATTGTTCTTTTTGTCTATTTTAGTGCATTTTCATTATACCCATTTTGTTTTATTAGTTACAGCGTTTTTCTTATTTCAATTCCCAAATTCAAATTTATTTGTGCTTTATTTCTTTTGCAAATTCACTTTAGTAACTCAATCCCTGTGGAGACGATACTCAACTCACTTTCTATATTACTTGTGCGATTACGTACACTTGCGTAAATTTATATACACGAAATAATCGCGAACAAGTTTTTGGCGCCGTTGCCGGGGATTGAAGTCATTAAAAGTATTTGTAAAAGTATTTGTAAAATAATCGCTAGTAGATGAGGATCGACGAGCGGTGACGTCGTTTTAAGAGTCGCACCCGATGATTTTCGATGGCACCAGACGGACGGTGTCATTAGCAGCATGGCTATACGACATGGAGCAGATTTTCCGTCTTAGTCATATCGATGAGTGACTATAGGTCTCCTTAGCCAGCCGATGTCTAGCAGTGGATGTTCGGCTATGGTGGATGACTATTGGGGAGAGATCTATGCCGAGTCGTACTTGGGCGTATTTCCGTGCATTGTTAGTTGTACGATACGGACCGATACTGGATAAGGGGGCAGGTGTACCCCATCGTGACCCGGCGATGTATCGAGAGACGTATCATGCTCGATACCTTAGTTTTGCCGTAGTCTGGCATGCCTTTCCACAGGAGCCCATGAGCCATTATTGTCGGCGGTTCCAGGAGGAGATGTTGCCATATGTCCCGCAAGACTTGGTTAACTCGATGGCATTTGCACTCCTGACGTTTCGGGACGGACTGCCCCAGCAGATCCCGCAGTATGTCCCCATGCCGCTACCTGGCACGACCGTGGAGCATATGATAGCTGATATTATAGAGGCTGAGGCTGTGATGCACGCCATGCAGGCCGCTGGGGTTGCGGGTGATCAGCAGGCTCTAGTCGATGATGCTGAGGACGGAGAGCCGATTTTTGAGGCTGGTCCGGCTGTTCCTGAGGATCAGGTCCCAGCAGATCCAGTACAGGAGATCCAGCCCTAGGACGCCGAGGTTGTCGTGGCCGGTGATGATGTCGGTCCGAATGATGTTTTAGTCGCCCCGGAGGATCCGCCGGTAGATCCCCCGATTATAGATATCTCGAGCGACGAGGATGAGGACGTTGAGCCTGAGCTAGAGCATGAGCATATGGACTGGTTCGAGGATGATGAGGAGGATTTGGAGCCAGGGCCAGAGTTTGAGCCTGTGGGCTGGATAGAGGATGATTTTGACGAGGATCCGGAGGAGATTCCGTTTCACGACGGAGATGATGAGTCGGACTCAGATGCGTCATCCGTAGTGACGATTGAGCATATAGATTAGGCTCACCGTGTATATATTTTTGACGTTAGATTGATATGTACTAAGCTTATGTTTTTTTTTTTATGATAGGCATGTACTATTGTATGATGGGAAAGTGTTAGACACTTCCATCCGAAATTTTGACCCTATATGTACAGTGATCGTATCAAAATGTATTTACGAGATTGTAAATATAATGTATATTTTTGTAAGAATACAAAAAGACGGTTCAAGTATGAGCTATTATGATATGATTATGAAAAGCATATTATGAGTTGTTATGTGCTATGATTCGATGATAAAGTTATGATATGATGCATTATGTTACGTTATGATGAGAAATGTATGAAAGAAAGGATATTCCTCGTATGATAATATCTTTTCTTATGATTTTGATAGGAGCTAGAAATGGTTCGTACATGCCGAGCAGTGCCTGTGAATCCGCCAGAGCTGGATCTTGCAACTGTTGTTGCAAATTTATAACGGCAGCTGTTGGAGCAACAGCAAGAAACGAATAGACTGCGAGAGCAGTTAGTTCAGCTGAACCAGAGACCTCGAGCTGAAGAGGTTCCTCTTCAACAGGATAGGGTACCTCCAATGCCAGAAGTTCAACCGGAGGTGCGACAAGAAGGTTTACGAAATTTTGGAGTTCCTTTAGCACCGGCTGGAGTTCCAGTGAATCCGCCTGTACGGGAAGACTTACTGTACGAGAGATTCAGGCGAATGAAGGCGCCTGAATTCGAAGGACAGATGGACCCGATAGCCGCGGATAATTGGCTAATTGATATCCAAGTCATCTTGGACTTCATGAGGCTATCGGAACAGGAGAAGGTCCTCTGTGCTTCCTTCGCCCTTAAGAAGGACGCCAGACATTGGTGGATGACTGTTCAGATGCGTCGCGATGTTACCACCATGAACTGGCAGGATTTCGTGACAGAGTTCCGCACCATGTACTATAACAGGGAGATTCTGGCAGCCCAGCAGGACGAGTTCGCCAGCTTGAAACAGGGGTCTATGACAGTAATGGAGGCTGTCAAAAAGTTTGAACAATTAGCCCGATTGTGTCCGGAATTGGTTCCGAATGAAACGGAGAAGGTTAGAAGGATGATGAAGATGTTCCGGACGGACATTGCCAAGCAAGTTAGTGCTGGCAGTAGCCCACCTACCCTGGTATCCGACTGTGTGAGTCGGGCAATAAGAGCCGAGTATTGGATAAACTAGGATAAGGAAGCACGGGCACAGATATTTAAGGCAAAACGGGAGGAGAAGGCAGTAGTAAAGCAGATACAGCCCCGCCAGAATTTTGAGACCAACCAGAGGGGACAAGCTGGTAGCCCGGCCCAAGGTTCCAAACATTTTGGGAGGAACAAGAGAAAGGGAAATTTCTCTGGCCAGGGCCAACAAAAGAATTACCCTCAGAAGAGGAACAATAGAGGAATTGGGGGTAATACTACTGACTACCTGGTGTGTGCTAAGTGTGGGAAGAAACACCCGAGAATATGCAGAATGGGGTCAAATGCCTGCTTCCTATGTGGCAAGGAGGGGCATTATGCGAAGAACTGCCATCTAAATAATCAAGGCCAGAACCCTCCGTACCCAAGCCGGAACACAAACAGTCAGTTGCATGCAGTCCAAGCTAGGTTTGAAGGACCCTCAATCACACAAGGCAGATTAGAGGCTCATGAACCCCAAGCCCGGATCTATGCTTACACCAGGGGTGATGCTGAAGTTGGGACTTCACATGTGGTGACAGGTCAGATTTCTATCGCCACCTATGATGCTATCGCCTTGTTTGATTCTGGTGCCACTCACTCATTTGTATCCTTGGAGTTCGCCCAGAAGTTAGGAAGAGGTGTGGATAGTTTAGACCAACCATTCAAAACTTCTTTGCCATCCGGAGAGGTTTTGTGGTCCAATTCTTGGATACGAAATACTTCCGTGATGATCTGTGGCAGAGAACTGTGTGTAGATCTCATCGCAATCAAGCTTCAGGATTTCGATGTGATCTTAGGAATGGACTTCTTAGGCAAATACAACGCCAGGATCGACTGCCGAAAACGCTGTGTAATGTTCAACCCGTACGGAGAAGAGGAGTTTAATTTCTACGGGCAATCTCGGAATTCTGCAACCAAACTAGTTTCAGCATTGAAGGCTTGGAAAATGTTAGCTAATGGCTGCCAAGGATATTTAGCTAACATGGTGGATAAGGATTGTGAGGTGGAGTTGACATCGGAAGAGGTTCCCATCATAAAGGAGTATGTGGATATCTTTCCGAAGGATTTACCGGGACTTCCACCGGAACGCGAAATTTCATTCGAAATCGAATTGCTACCTGGAGCTGCACCGATATTGAAAGTGCCTTACCGTATGGCACCTGCTGAGCTTAGGGAACTGCAAGTGCACTTACAAGAGTTGCTTGACAAAGGATTCATCCGACAAAGTTACTCTCCATGGGGAGCACCAGTGTTATTTGTGAAGAAGAAGGATGGGTCACTACGTATGTGTATCGACTATCGTGAGTTGAATAAGATTACGATCAAGAATAAGTATCCCCTTCCGAGGATTGATGATCTTTTTGATCAACTCAGGGGAGCGGTAGTATTTTCGAAAGTCGATCTACGGTCAGGCTATCATCAGCTAAGAACAAGGAGGCAGATATCTCCACGACAGCTTTTCGAACACGTTATGGGCGTTATGAGTTTTTGGTCATGCCATTTGGATTAACCAATGCCCCTGCTGCGTTCATGGACCTTATGAACCGAGTATTTAAGGAGTATCTGGATAAGTTCGTCATTGTTTTTATTGACGATATTTTAATATACTCAAGGTCCAAAGAGGAACACGAACATCACCTTAGGTTGGTGATGGAGACGCTAAGACGAAACCAGCTGTACGCCAAATTCACAAAATGTGAATTTTGGCTGGAAAAAGTCCACTTTTTGGGTCATGTAGTGTCAAAGGAAGGAATTTCAGTGGACCCTGCTAAGGTAGAGGCGGTTAGTGCATGGCCAGCACCCAAGAATGTTACGGAAATAAGAAGTTTCCTTGGACTAGCTGGCTACTACCGAAGGTTCGTTGAGGGATTTTTCAAGATCGCTACACCCCTCACCACTCTTACCCGCAAGGGAAAGAAGTTTGAATGGACTCAGAAATGTGAGGATAATTTTCAGGAGCTCAAGAGGAAGTTGACAAGTGCCCCTGTGTTGATAATTCCTGATGTAGATGCAGGAAATTTCGTGATCTATAGTGATGCTTCTAAGAATGGATTAGGAGCCGTCTTGATGCAAAATGGGAAGGTAGTTGCCTACGCATCTCGACAGTTGAAGATCCACAAAAGGAATTATCCTACACATGATTTGGAGCTCGCGGCAGTAGTTTTCGCATTTAAGATTTGGAAACACTATCTGTATGGGAACAAGTGTGAAATCTACACCGATCATCAGAACCTCAAGTACATTTTTACTCAGAAAGAGCTCAACATGAGACAACGTAGATGTAACGACCTGCCCTTACGTAGGACGTTACAGTTACTTATCTTAACATACTTGCTTACAAAGGCGGAAAATATCTTACTTATATTTTCCTTTTTTTTTTCTTTTCTTTTTAAAACCATTTGAGTAAAACCTTTACTACTTACTTATTTACAACATACACAATACTTATTTAGTATTTATGTAATACCTGGTTTTTATGTCTGAACGATTCTATGTATAAATTTACATTGAACCGTAAAGGTATTTATGGAAAAAGCCCAGTTAAGGGTTTTTTAATTATGTTTTGTGAGTTTTACGGCTTTATAAGACTCAAAAATGGTTATGTATTTAAGAAAACGACCTTTTAGGTAATAAGGAACAAAATCATGAAATTTTGTAAAATGGTCAAAGTTTGACCAAAAACGTCACGGCTGACCAAAAAGTCAACTGTTGACCATGAAAGTCAAAATTTGACAAGAAGGTCACTAATTGACAAGAAAGTCGATGGTTGACCCGAAAAGTTCAAGAAAATGACTGTATGTTTAAACATTTATCTGTATAAATTACACCGGGTAAAACCGTGTTTTTACAGATAAAAAGTTATGTTTAAGATATAAGAACCACCATAGAAAATCAAGCACATTAAGTTGAAGTATAGGGCAAAAAGGGTTTTAAGAAATAAGAAAAATTTCATACCGTCCATTTTTACACAGATGAATTTTGGACTGCAGTTCGGTAAACCAATACTGTGCATAAGTGAATCCATGTAACGACCCGCCTAGCACAGGCCGTTACCAGTCTGTAGGGATATCATCCCAGGGTTAGCCAAGTCCCGGGGGACGTAAGGCAACAGCTCCTCCTGAAACCGCCTGCAGTAATGGCTCATGGGCTCCTGCGGGTAGGCGTGCCATACTGCTGAAAAACTAAGGTATCGGGCATGATACATATCCCGATACATCGCAGGATCGCGATGAGGAGCACCGGCACCCTCGTCCGGTAGTGGTCCAAAACGTGCGACTAGCAACGCACGGAAATGCGCCCAAGTACAACTCGGCATCGATCCCTCTCCTATGGTCATCCACCATAGCCGTGCGTCTACTGCCAGACACCGACTGGCTAAGGAGACCTGTAGTCGCTCCTCTATGTGACATAGTCGGAAGATCAACTCCATGTCGTATAACCATGCCGCTAACGACACGGTCCGTCTCGTCCCGTCAAAAATCATCGGGTGCGCCTCATGGAAAGACGTAACAGCACGTCGATCCCCATCCGCTCCAGCGGGATCCATAATATCGTATCTATCATAACATAATCACGTAATAATTATTTACTCATAAAATAAAATTACTTACAATGATGGCGGCGACAGCAGGCATACTATGAAATTGGGTAGCAGGGAACCGCTCTGATACCAACTCTGTAACGACCGGCCTAGCACAGGCCGTTACCATACATACATACATACATACATGCGTACTTATTTATTTGGCGTAAGCAGCGGAAATTTTTTTTTTTTTTTTTTATACAGTGCGGATACTTGCACAATATAACGATGTTTGCTTACAAAATAATTTACATAATAAGATCATAACGCGAAGCGGTTAAAATCCCCACATTTCACAGCTTGCTCTACCCCGCTCGCCACCTTGCACCATCAGTTGCTGGTAGGTTGCTTACCTACAGCATAGACGTAAGTCACGTGAGCTTTCGCTCAGCAAGTACAACATATATATCCGCAACAATTAAACATAACCCATCATACATAACTTCTCATATCATACATAACATACTTAACTCATACATAACATCTTGAACTTATCATAACATACATATCATGTTATAACATCGCATAATATATGCATGAACCAATTATGCTCTTATTATGCCATCGTATTCATTCTTAACTTATCTTACTTATGGGCCCCTTATCATGAGTGTACGTACCGGGCGCGCTCTATGGACTTACTCTTGCCATAGGTCAACCCGACCTGACGCGGGTCGGTACGACACAGGCAAGCTTGCTTGCCATCATACTTACTTTTCATGAACTCATACTTGTTCTTATTAGTGAACATGCTTCGTGATGTCACTATTCATAACTCATGCTCATATCTTGACATTATATCTTTTTCTCATGCTAATGAACTTAACATAGTCATATATTAAACACAGCATCACTTACAGCAAACATACTTGGCAAGTATATAACAAAAGCCTATGCTGTAGGCGGAGTTGTACTTACCTCGAGTACTATGTCCCGAGACTTGTTGATCCACTTCAGGATACTTCCGCAGGCTATTTCCTGCTATATCAGAGGACATAGAGTAAGAATTATGTTCTTACAGAATGTTGATAATCAAATCAACATTCATACCTAGTTGTAGTTATATGTTCCCCCTTCTTAAACAAGGCCGGATACTTTCTCAGTATCACGGTTAGCCCTAGAGATTAGGGTTTACTACACTTAAAGTGTACTTGATTGGTCACACAGGGTAATCTTGGCTAAACAGCCTTTCTAAGTAGCGTTGGACTACTATTCTTAAATCTTGGGCCTACGCTTTCTAAAATACAACTCAAAGGATTATTTCAGATAATCCGAGTTTTTAGGCCCAACTAGTCATTTTCACTATTATATTGGGTTACGTTGGATAACCCTTGGATTTAGGGCCCAAACCAATAACGCGGTACCTTTCCCGGTTATGGTTCATTTAACTCGATTTAAGTTCTTTCTTTATTTCGGAAAAACTTAGAGTTTTAAGATCATTTTATTAAAACTCAGAATCTGATGAGTGGGTCTTTGTAAAAATCATTCAAAACATAAACTGCCTTTGGAACAGTTTCTCATTGAGAATTAGTCAGTGGAGGTGCAGAAATGCCCTTTTCCTGCACTGTTTTAGACATCCCTGTGCAGGAATTTCTTGTTCACTGCACAGTTTTGAAATCCAATTTTCTATTTAAACATCAAAGCCGAATTTGAAAAAGTTTTCTTCATAAAAGTTTTAAAGCATTCGAAATCCTAAAACTTTCGTTTTGAACTCGAGACCCAAATCGGTCTCTAACCCACTCCTTTAACCTGTTAAACTCACCTGGCCGTGCATAGGGTCTGGGCACGGTCAGGCTCGGGTTTTCACAAAAACGAAGGCCTTTGGAGCCTTATTTTTGAAAACTGTCCACGCAGCCCACTAGGAAAAATCCTACTCTAAAACTTTCATGTTTTACGTTTTTCCAAAATCAGCCTCTAAGGGCCTCAAATTTCGGTTTCCAGAAAACTGGGCAGATCTAACCCGAATTGGCAGTTTTTGTTCATTTCTTGGTTTCTCGTCCTAATTCGTGCACACTACCTCAACCGAACTCAGCGGGAGCCTAGAATCAACATACAACGCTTTTCTAACATCCCATTTTGACTCACATGAAGCTCAAACCCGTCCATGCAAGTCAACAATCAAACGGCCATTATAAGGGTTAGGGTTTTGCTTATTTCTAGCTTTCTACCAACATAGCATACACATTTCCATCTAACACCCTAACATGCCATTTAAATGTTGTTGGGCAGATTTGGGGAAACATACAACCCTTAATTAATCTAGCATACAATCATACTCATAAGCACATATAATTGCACAATTAAGCATGAAACAAAACACAACTTAAAACACTAAATCAACCACCCTAACTAATCAAGCACACATGCACTAACAAAAATTCTGACCTAGAGCAGAATTTAAATTGAGCTTAGGCTCATTACAAATTAGCTTGTAATACATTTAAATCTCTAATCTAGAACTTGAATTAAGAGATTTAAGGGCCAAGAGAAATTTTTACCTTGCTTAGTCCAATGTGGGTTTGCTTGGCTCAATTTCTCTCTTCCTTTCCCCTTGGTGCAGCCGGCCCTTAGCTCCTCCAATGAGCCTGAAATTTTCCAGCCACCTAGGGAGGACTCCTACCAATGCTCCGGTCACTTCACACCACAACTCAGCCACCTCCCTTCTTGGTTTCCCCTTCAATTTCTCTTCCCCCCTGCTGCTGCCACAGAACCGGCCAGCAATGGCCAATCTTGGTTCCAAAATTTTTCTAGCTTCTTGGCTTGCTTCCTAGTGAATGCCTAACACTCCTAAGACTAATTCCTTGGTTTTCCAAAGTTTTTCTTTCTCTTTGGCAGCTCCCTAAAGTTCGGATTTTTGGGCAGAAAATTGGCCAAAGTTTGCTTAGATTTTCCAATTTTTGTGAATAGGAAGCACTCCTATTTATAGGCAATTTTGAACTTTTTAAAATTACAAAATAGTCCTTCAAAGTTAGCCAATTTGCACAAAAAGGGGGTGAGGTGGCCGGGCATGGTTGTTCTAGAACCATCCTAATTCTTTCCAATTTTTCACTAAATCCATATAATGATGTCATAATCCAAAAGTAATGTGACATCACCATTAAGGCCTTATTTGGCCTAATTCATGAATAAACAGTATCTTTTAATGCTAAACAGATATAGTTGATACTGTGGTCTTTAATTTACAGTACCGATTAATAAAATGCAGTCCAAAATTTATCTGTAGAATAATGGACTATACGAAAAGTTCTCTTTTCGTTTCGAGCCTTTTGGCCTTTAATCTCCTACTTAGTGTGCTTGATTTTTCTATGGTGGTTTTGAATCTAACTTAAACCATTTTATCTGAAAAATTTGGTTTTCCGCAGTATACTTCCTATACCGCTTACCATTTTTCGATATCGTCAAAGAATTGATCTTTCTAGCCAATCTTTGACTTTCTTAGGTCAATGTTGCCTATTCTGACAACGTGGACTCTCTTGGTTCACTTTGACGGTTTTGGTCAAACTTTGACTTTCTAGTCAAACTTTGACTCTCGGGTCAAACTTTGACTTTCGTAAAAATCATAGCGTTTTCATACTTTTTCCTCAAAAGGTCGTATGCTCAACTAAGCAATCATTTTTGAGTCTTATAAAAGCATAAGAACTCACAATTCTGAATAAAAACCCTAAACCGGGCTTTTGCATAATTACCTTCACGGTACAATTCAAATTTCTATACAAGAAATTGTAACATAGAAAAATTCTAGTTATTACAATCTACCCCCCTTAAAAATTTTCGTCCTCGAAAATTAGAACAAATCAGGGTAGTTCTTTCTCATCTCATCTTCCAACTCCCAGGTTGCTTCTTCGACCATGTGGTTTCGCCACAATATTTTAACCATGGGAATGGTTTTGTTCCTTAAGACCTTCTCTTCCCGATCCAGAATTTGAACTGGCTTTTCTTCATAGGTTAAGTCCGTATGAACCTCCACTGGTTCCTGACTAAGCACATGGGAAGGGTCTGGCACATACTTCTTTAACATCGACACATGGAAAACATTGTGCATCGAAGCTAATTCAGGCGGTAGGGCAAGCTTATAGGCAACTTTTCCAACTCGTTCAAGAATCTCAAATGGTCCAGTATACCTCGGACTAAGCTTTCCCTTTTTACCAAATCGCATTACTCCTTTCATAGGAGTAATCTTGATGAACACCGCATCTCCCACTCGGAATTCCAAGGGCCTCCTACGTTTATCGGCATAACTTTTCTGTCTGCTAAAAGCTATGTCGAGCCTCTGCTTGATCATCTGAATATCCTCAGAGGTCTTCTTGATAAAGTATGTAGTTTGCAGCTGCTTCTGCCCCACTTCCTGCCAGTGGATAGGCGATCGGCATTTTCTTCCATACAATGCTTCAAATGGAGCCATACCAATCGAAGCATGATAACTGTTGTTGTAGGAGAATTCGATCAATGGCAGCTTCTGATCCCAGTTTCCTTTGAAATCCAGCACACATGACCTTAACATATCCTCCAGTGTCTGGATGGTTCGTTCTGATTGACCGTCAGTTTGGGGGTGAAATGCCGTACTGAACTTCAATTTCGACCCCATAGCATTATGAACACTGGTCCAAAATCGAGAAGTGAAGCGTCCATCACGGTCCGAAATGATCGATTTTGGTACTCCATGAAATCTGACGATCTGAGATACGTAGATTTCAGCCAATTTCTCTACTGAGAAGGTGACCTTAATCGCAATAAAGTGGGCTGATTTGGTTAATCTATCCACAATAACCCAAATCGAGTCATTCCCACTTAAGGTTCTAGGTAGCCCTACTATGAAATCCATAGTAATTTGCTCCCATTTCCATTCAGGAAGCTCTATCTTCTGTAGTTCTCCACCTGGATGTCGATGCTCCGCCTTAACTTTCTGACAAGTTAGGCATTTTGACACAAATTCTGCTACCTCATTCTTCATATTAGGCCACCAATAATTTTCTCGGAGGTCTTTGTACATCTTGGAAGCTCCTGGATGTACTGAATACGGCGTCTTGTGTGCCTCAGACAAGATCTGGTCTTAAGAAATTCAAAGTTAGGAACGCAAATCCTTCCTTTGAAGTAAATAGCACCATCTTCGGAGACTCTAAACTCCTTGTTCTTCTCGTCAAAGAGTTGTGCTTGCAGCAAAGAAGAATCTTTTCTTTGATGTAACTTGATGGTTTCTAGAAGATTGGACTGGAGGAACAGAACAGATAATTTCCCCGTTATCAATTCCAAGTTGAACTCTGAAATCTCCTTTTGTAGTGGTCTAGGAAACATTCCAATAGACATCAGCATGCCTACGGACTTCCTGCTTAAGGCATCTGCTACCTTGATCGCCTTTCCAGGATGGTAAAGGATCTCACAATCATAATCCTTTACAAGTTCCAGCCATCTACATTGTCTCATATTGAGCTCCTTCTGAGTAAAAATATACTTGAGGCTCTGGTGATCGGTGTAGATCTCACACTTGTTCCCGTACAAGTAGTGTCTCCAGATCTTAAGTGCGAAAACTACTGCCGCGAGCTCCAAGTCATGCGTGGGATAATTCCTTTCGTGAATCTTCAGCTGTCGGGATGCGTAGGCAACTACCTTCCCACTCTGCATCAGGACGGCTCCTAATCCATTTTTAGAAGCGTCACTATAGATCACGAAATTTCCTGCATCAACATCAGGAATTATCAACACCGGCGCACTTGTCAATCTCCTTTTTAGCTCTTGAAAATTCTCCTCACATTTCTGAGTCCATTCAAATTTCTTTTCTTTACGGGTAAGAGCGGTGAGGGGTGTAGCGATCTTTGAAAATCCCTCAACGAACCGTCGGTAGTAACCAGCTAATCCAAGGAAACTCCTTATTTCCGTAACATTTTTGGGTGCTGGCCACGCACTAACCGCCTCGATCTTAGCAGGGTCTACTGAAATTCCTTCCTTTGTCACCACATGACCCAAAAAGTGAACTTTTTCCAGCCAAAATTCACATTTTGTAAATTTGGCATACAGCTGGTTTCGTCTAAGCGTCTGCATCACCAATCTAAGGTGACGCTCATGCTCTTCTTTGGACCTTGAGTAAATCAAAATGTCGTCAATAAAAACAATGACGAACTTATCCAGGTACTCTTTGAATACTCGGTTCATGAGGTCCATGAATGCGGCTGGAGCATTGGTTAGCCCAAATGGCATAACCAAAAACTCATAGTGCCCGTAACGTGTTCGAAAAGCCGTCTTGGAAATATCTGACTCCTTGATCCTGAGCTGATGGTAGCCTGATCGTAGATCGACTTTCGAGAATACTACCGCTCCCCTAAGTTGATCGAAAAGATCGTCAATCCTCGGAAGGGGATACTTGTTCTTGATCGTAATCTTGTTAAGCTCACGGTAGTCTATACACATTCGTAGTGATCCATCCTTCTTCTTTACGAACAACACTGGTGCTCCCCATGGAGAGTAGCTTTGTCGGATGAATCCCTTGTCTAGCAATTCTTGTAACTGCACTTGTAGTTCTCTAAGCTCGGCAGGTGCCATACGATAAGGCACTTTCGATATCGGTGCAGCTCCAGGTAGCAATTCGATTTCGAACGAAATCTCACGTTCCGGCGGAAGTCCTGGTAAGTCTTTCGGAAAGATATCCACATATTCCTTTATAATGGGAACATCTTCCGGTGCCAATTCCACTTCACAATCTTTATCCACCATGTTAGCTAAATATCCTTGGCAGCCATTAGCTAACATTTTCCAAGCCTTCATTGCTGAAACCAGTTTAGTTGCTGAGTTCCGGGATTGCCCGTAGAAATTGAACTCCTCCTTTCCGTATGGATTGAATGTTACACAGCGCTTTCGGCAGTCGATCCTGGCGTCGTATATGCCTAAGAAATCCATTCCTAAGATCACATCAAAATCCTGTAACTTGATCACGATGAGATCTACAAACAATTTTCGGCCACAGATAGTCACGGAAGCATTTCGTATCCAAGAATTGGACCACAAAATCTCTCCGGATGGCAAAGAGGTTTTGAAGGGCTGATCTAAACTATTCACACCTCTTCCTAACTTCTGGGCGAACTCCAGGGATACAAATGAGTGAGTAGCTCCAGAATCAAACAAGGCGATAGCATCATAAGTGGCGATAGAGATCTGACCTGTCACCACATGTGAAGTCCCAGCTTCAGCATCACCCCTGGTGTAAGCATATATCCTGGCTTGAGGTTCAGGAGCCTCTAATCTGCCTTGGGTGATTGAGGGTCCTTCAAGCCTAGTTTGGACAGCATGCAACTGGCTGTTGGTGTTCCGACTCGGGTACTGAGGATTCTGGCCTTGGTTGTTTAGATGGCAATTCTTTGCATAATGCCCCTCCTTGCCACACAGGAAACAGGCATTCGACCCCATTCTACAAACTCCCGGGTGTTTCCTTCCACACTTGGCGCATGCCGGGTAGTCAGTGTTATTACCCTCATTTCCTCTATTATTCCTCTTCTGAGGGTAATTCTTTTGTTGTCCCTGACCCGAGAAATTTCCCTTTCTCTTGTTCCTCCCAAACTGTTTGGAACCTTGGGCAGGGTTACTGACTTGTACTTTCGGGGGCGTTTCAAAATTCTGACGGGGCTGTGTTGGCTTTGCCACTGCTTTTTCATCCCTTTTTTCCCTGAAGATCTGAGCTCTTGCTTCTTTATCCTGGTTAATCCAGTATTCGGCCCTTATCGCACGACTCACGCAGTCGGATACCAGGGTAGGTGGGCTACTGCCAGCGCTAACTTGCTTGGCGATATCTGTCCGGAACATCTTCATCATCCTTCTAACTTTTTCTGTTTCGTTGGGAACCAGTTCCGGACACAACCGGGCCAACTGTTCAAACTTCTTGACAGCCTCCATTACTGTCATTGATCCCTGTTTCAAACTGGCGAATTCATCCTGCTGGGCTGCCAGAATTTCCCTATTGTAGTACATGGTGCGGAATTCTGTCACAAAATCTTGCCAGCCCATGGCGGTAACATCTCGCCGCATCTGGACAGTCATCCACCAGTGTCTGGCGTCTTTCTTGAGGGCGAAGGAAGCACAGAGAACATTTTCCTGCTCCGATAGCCTCATGAAGTCTAGGATGACTTGGACATCAATCAACCAATTATCCGCAGCTATCGGATCCATTACTCCCTCAAATTCAGGTGCCTTCATCCTCCTGAATCTCTCATACAGTAAATCTTCCCGTACTGGCGGTAAGTTTACTGGAACTCCAACAGGTGCTACCGGAATCTCAACATTCCGTGGATCCTCTCGTTGTACTTCTTGTTGGACTTCTGGTACCGGAGGCACCCTGTTCTGCTGAAGAGGAACCTCATCAGCCCCAGGTCTCTGGTTCATCTGAATTAATTGTTCTCGCAGTCTATTTGTCTCTTGCTGCTGTTCCAGCAGCTGCCGTTGCAAATTTGCAACAATGGTTACGAGATCCGGCTCAGGCGGATTTTCAGGCACTGCTCGTCGTGGATGAACCATTTTCTCGATTCTATTAAAACATAAGAAAAGATATTATCATACTGGAAATATCCCTTCTTTCATACATTTATCGTCATACATAACATAATTCTTCATATCATAACTTATTCATCGTATCATGGCACATAACAACTCGTAACATGCCTTTCATCATCGTATCATAATATTTCATAACTGAACTTCCTTTTTGTATTCTTACAAAAGTACATTATATTCACAATTTCGTAATTACATCTTGATACGATTTCTGTACATATAGGGCCAAAATTTCGGATGGAAGTGTCTAACACTTTCCCATCATACATCAGTACAAGCCTATCATCCAAAAATATAAGCTAGTACATATCAGTCGTAAAATAAAATATATACAGAGTTAGCCTAATCTACATCCTCGTCCGTAACTACTGAGGGCGCATCGGAGTTTGCATCGTCATCTCCATCGTGCAATGGAAACTCCTCAGGGTCCTCATCAAAATCCTCCTCCTGCCAGTCCTCAGGCTCAAACTCTGGCCCGGGCTCCATATCCTCCTCATCGTCCGCGAACCAGTCCTCATGCTCTGGCTCCGGCTCCATATCCTCCTCCTCATCGCTAGAAATATCGATGATAGGAGGGTCTTCCGGCTGATCCTCCGGAACAACTATAATATCATCGGGGTCGAAATCATCCCCGACCTCGTCAGCCTCGGCGTCCTGGGGCGGCACCGCCTGTACTGGCTCGGCTGGAATCGGGTCCTCAGGAAAGACTGGACCAGGCCCGAAAAATGGCTCTCCCATCCCAGCGTCGTCGACCGGTGCCTGATGCCCTCTGCGACCCCAGCGGCCTGCATAGCCTGTACCACGCCTCGGCCCCCATAATATCCTCTATCATGTTCCCCACCGTCGTCTCAGGCAACGGCATGGGAACGTACTGCCGGATCTGCGGAGGCAATCCGTCCCGGAAAGTCTGTAGGGATATCATCCCAGGTTAGCCAAGTCCCGGGGGACGTAAGGCAACAGCTCCTCCTGAAACCGCCTGCAGTAATGGCTCATGGGCTCCTGCGGGTAGGCGTGCCATACTGCTGAAAAACTAAGGTATCGGGCATGATACATATCCCGATACATCGCAGGATCACGATGAGGAGCACCGCCCCCTCTCCGGTATGGTCCAAAACGTGCGACTAGCAACGCACGGAAATGCGCCCAAGTACACTCGGCATCGATCCCTCTCCTATGTCATCCACCATAGCCGGCGTCTACTGCCAGACACCGACTGGCTAAGGAGACCTGTAGTCGCTCCTCTATGGACATAGTCGGAAGATCAACTCCATGTCGTATAACCACGCCGCTAACGACACGTCCGTCTCGTCCCGTCAAAAAGTCAATCGGGTGCGGACCTCATGGAAAGACGTAACAGCACGTCGATCCCCATCCGCTCCAGCGGGATCCATAATATCGTATCTATCATAACATAATCACTAATAATTATTTACTCATAAAATAAAATTACTTACAATGATGGCGGCGACGGCAGGCATACTGTGAAATTGGGTAGCAGGGAACCGCTCTGATACCAACTCTGTAACGACCCGCCTAGCACAGGCCGTTACCATACATACATACATACATGCGTACTTATTTATTTGGCGTAAGCAGCGGAAATTTTTTTTTTTTTTTTTATACAGTGCGGATACTTGCAAATATAACGATGTTTGCATACAAATAATTTACATAATAAGATCAAAACGCGAA
>CM046374.1:8357012-8398662 GCA_025413025.1 Ficus hispida
TAACTCGATTTAAGTTCTTTCTTTATTTCGGAAAAACTTAGAGTTTTAAGATCATTTTATTAAAACTCAGAATCTGATGAGTGGGTCTTTGTAAAAATCATTCAAAACATAAACTGCCTTTGGAACAGTTTCTCATTGAGAATTAGTCAGTGGAGGTGCAGAAATGCCCTTTTCCTGCACTGTTTTAGACATCCCTGTGCAGGAATTTCTTGTTCACTGAACAGTTTTGAAATCCAATTTTCTATTTAAAAATCAAAGCCGAATTTGAAAAAGTTTTCTTCATAAAAGTTTTAAAGCATTCGAAATCCTAAAACTTTCGTTTTGAACTCGAGACCCAAATCGGTCTCTAACCCACTCCTTTAACCTGTTAAACTCACCTGGCCGTGCATAGGGTCTGGGCACGGTCAGGCTCGGGTTTTCACAAAAACGAAGGCCTTTGGAGCCTTATTTTTGAAAACTGTCCGCGCAGCCCACTAGGAAAAATCCTACTCTAAAACTTTCATGTTTTATGTTTTTCCAAAATCAGCCTCTAAGGGCCTCAAATTTCGGTTTCCAGAAAACTGGGCAGATCTAACCCGAATTGGCAGTTTTTGTTCATTTCTTGGTTTCTCGTCCTAATTCGTGCACACTACCTCAACCGAACTCAGCGGGAGCCTAGAATCAACATACAACGCTTTTCTAATGTCCCATTTTGACTCACATGAAGCTCAAACCCGTCCATGCAAGTCAACAATCAAACGGCCATTATAAGGGTTAGGGTTTTGCTTATTTCTAGCTTTCTACCAACATAGCATACACATTTCCATCTAACACCGTAACATGCCATTTAAATGTTGTTGGGCAGATTTGGGGAAACATACAACCCTTAATTAATCTAGCATACAATCATACTCATAAGCACATATAATTGCACAATTAAGCATGAAACAAAACACAACTTAAAACACTAAATCAACCACCCTAACTAATCAAGCACACATGCACTAATAAAAATTCTGACCTAGAGCAGAATTTAAATTGAGCTTAGGCTCATTACAAATTAGCTTGTAATACATTTAAATCTCTAATCTAGAACTTGAATTAAGAGATTTAAGGGCCAAGAGAAATTTTTACCTTGCTTAGTCCAATGTGGGTTTGCTTGGCTCAATTTCTCTCTTCCTTTCCCCTTGGTGCAGCCGGCCCTTAGCTCCTCCAATGAGCCTGAAATTTTCCAGCCACCTAGGGAGGACTCCTACCAATGCTCCGGTCACTTCACACCACAACTCAGCCACCTCCCTTCTTGGTTTCCCCTTCAATTTCTCTTCCCCCCTGCTGCTGCCACAGAACCGGCCAGCAATGGCCAATCTTGGTTCCAAAATTTTTCTAGCTTCTTGGCTTGCTTCCTAGTGAATGCCTAACACTCCTAAGACTAATTCCTTGGTTTTCCAAAGTTTTTCTTTCTCTTTGGCAGCTCCCTAAAGTTCGGATTTTTGGGCAGAAAATTGGCCAAAGTTTGCTTAGATTTTCCAATTTTTGTGAATAGGAAGCACTCCTATTTATAGGCAATTTTGAACTTTTTAAAATTACAAAATAGTCCTTCAAAGTTAGCCAATTTGCACAAAAAGGGGGTGAGGTGGCCGGCCATGGTTGTTCTAGAACCATCCTAATTCTTTCCAATTTTTCACTAAATCCATATAATGATGTCATAATCCAAAAGTAATGTGACATCACCATTAAGGCCTTATTTGGCCTAATTCATGAATAAACAGTATCTTTTAATGCTAAACAGATATAGTTGATACTGTGGTCTTTAATTTACAGTACCGATTAATAAAATGTAGTCCAAAATTTATCTGTAGAATAATGGACTATACGAAAAGTTCTCTTTTCGTTTCGAGCCTTTTGGCCTTTAATCTCCTACTTAGTGTGCTTGATTTTTCTATGGTGGTTTTGAATCTAACTTAAACCATTTTATCTGAAAAATTTGGTTTTCCGCAGTATACTTCCTATACCGCTTACCATTTTTCGATATCGTCAAAGAATTGATCTTTCTAGCCAATCTTTGACTTTCTTAGGTCAATGTTACCTATTCTGACAACGTGGACTCTTTTGGTTCACTTTGACGGTTTTGGTCAAACTTTGACTTTCTGGTCAAACTTTGACTCTCGGGTCAAACTTTGACTTTCGTAAAAATCATAGCGTTTTCATACCTTTTTCCTCAAAAGGTCGTATGCTCAACTAAGCAATCATTTTTGAGTCTTATAAAAGCATAAGAACTCACAATTCTGAATAAAAACCCTAAACCGGGCTTTTGCATAATTACCTTCACGGTACAATTCAAATTTCTATACAAGAAATTGTAACATAGAAAAATTCTAGTTATTACAATCCAGTATTGAAAATACCTGTGATAACTTAAAAATGGACTGCTTAAAAGCAAAAAGAGCCAAACAAGCTTAAGCCTTGCTTACCTCACTAACTTTTAGAATTTTGACATCATTAGTTGATTTAAGAAATTGGAAGAAATTAGTTGTCTTCCACCTAGCTTAATGGCCGGCCACATGCCCCCCTAAAAGTCCAATTTCTGATTTTTTTGAGGACTAAATTGTGCAATTATAAGAAATTCACAACCTCTATAAATAGGGGGAGCATTGTTCACATTTGAGCATTGTTAGCCAAACTCTTGCAAAATTGTTCCACAAAAACCGAACCTAGAGTGGAAGAGAAAGGCAATAAAATTTTGCAAAACCAAGAGTGTGTAGGGCTTAGGGGTGGTCGGATTCAAGTAGGAAACCAAGCAAAAAGTTGGAAAAAATTTTAGTGCCCATTTCCCTAGCAAGGCCGGTTCTAGGGGGGGAGGAACCAAGCTTGGATCCAAACCGGGTTTTGGAGTTGGAAGCAGCCAGATTTCATGCCATTTGGTGGCTGGATTTAGGGCAAGAAAGGCAGCAAGTTTGCACTTGCCAATCACCAAAACAGCTGGTGATTTGAGGAGGAGGAAGAAAGTGGAAATCCTAGCTCACCGAGCCAAACCGAGTAAGGTAAAAACCTTAACCAATCAAGTTTTCATTTAAATTTCATATGGAGAAATTTAAATGTATTTAAGCCATGGTTTGTAAGGGTATAAGCCCACTTTCAAGTTCTGCCCTAGCTTGTAAATTATGAGTATGTGCTTGATTTGTTTAGGTATAGGGTTTGGTGGTTCAATTATGTGCATGTGTGCATGTTAGATGTTTGATTAAATGTTTAGGATTTTTGTAGGATTATGAATGATGTTCAATTTGGCTTGCATGTTGAAATCTGAACGTTAGAAACGTCGTGCATGTTTGATTTAGGCTCCCGCTGAGTTCGGTTGAGGCAGGGTGGACGTTCTAGGACGCAAACGAAATTTTAAACCGAAAACTGCCAACTCGGGTAGAAATTGGCCAGTTTCGGGGAAAACAGTTTTTGAGGCCTCTAGAGGCCGAATCAGGGGAAACTCAAAACATAAAAGTTTTTAAGTAGAGTTTTTCCTAGAGGAAATCGCGGACAGTTTTGTAAAATGAGGCTCCAATGGCCTCGGTTTTTACCAAAACCCGTGCCTGAAGTGCCCAGGACCCGTGCACGGCCAGGACTAGTTCCATAGGGTTTTTGATCACGAAAACGTCCGAACTAGGTTTTCTCCAAAACACGAAAGTTGTAGAACTTTTCAATATCTAAAACTTTCGTGAAGACAAGTTTTTCAGAATCAGTCTTGATTTTAAGATGAAAATGAATTTCGGAAAACTGTACAGGAATTATGGACAACTCTGTACAGGATTCATAAATTAACACAGAAAAAATGTAATTCCACAATTTCACTGCAAATTGACATTGTGAAACTGTTCCAAAGGCAGTTTCTAATAGTCAATAATTTTATAAGTCTCAGTTTAAGATTTTCAGTTTTAAAGTTAAACAAAAAGGATTTTTATACTAAAAATTAAGGTTTTCTTTTCTAAGGATAAGATTTTAAAACCAAAGTTAAAAACAAACCGATTAGGGTTACCAAAGTAACCAATTAGGATAACGTAAAAATAAGTAAGGGCCTATAACTAAGGTTATGAAAGAATGTTGGTTATACTACCAACAGTTCTAACCCTTACTTTCATTTTATCTCAGAACGTTATACGCGGAAGTGTCCCAGCGGAATTTAACTCCACATTGGACACAGCTTTTACAAACAAGGTAAGTACAACTCCGCCTACAGCATAGGCTTGTTGTGAATACTTGCCTAAGTATGTTTGCTAATTATGAATGCTACATGCTAAGTGCTATAGAATATCCTAGGAATGCTATGATTTTATATGAATGATAAGTGCTATGATTTTATGTTATAAATGTATGTCATGATGTATGAAATGTCAAGTATGCTATGATTTATAGGAACATGATTAGGGTTAAGATATGTTAAGATTAATTGAGTGAAACATCACGATGCATGTTCACTAATTAACAAAAGAAAGATTAAGCTATGATGGCAAGCAATTGCCTGTGTCGTACCGACCCGCGTCAGGTCGGGTTGAGCTATGGCAAGTGTAAGCCCATAGAGCGCGCCCGGTACGAACACTCATGTTATGGGGCCCATAAGTAAAGATAAGTTAAGAAAGCATAACAAAGCATAAACGATTCATGCATATGTTATGATAAGTCATGATAAGAAATGTTATGTTATGGTAAGTCATGTTATGTTATGATAAGTCATGATAAGGAATGTTATGTTATGATAAGTCATGATAAGGAATGTTATGTTATGATAAGTCATGACAAGTAATGTTATGTTATGTCATAAAATGTTATGTTAGGTTAGATTGTGTTGTGTTTATGTTATTGCGGTATTTAATAGTTGTACTTGCTGAGCGTTAGCTCATTGTCTTACGTCTATGCTGTAGGTAAGCAGCCTAGTAGCAACCCGTGATGCAAGATGGAGGGCGAGGTGTGCTGAACTGTGAAATGTGGGACCAATGCCACCATGCGTTTTGTTTTGTTATATGATTATTTTATAAGCTTTATTTATGCCTGCACAACGTTTTTAATTAATCAGTATAATTACTTACGCATGTGGAAATATGTTCATACGGCTTATAAAAAAAAAATAAATAAATTTATTCCGCTATTTTACGTATAAGTATGTATGCATGTAAGTACGTATGTAGGTATGTATGTACGGTAACGGCCTGTGCTAGGCGGGTCGTTACAATTTACTTTTCAAAACTATAGTGACGTAAAATGACTTGTACGTAACTAATATTCACTTATCAAAAGTATCGTAATCATAAAATAACTTTGTACTAAACAAAGCATAGACATATATATTTCAAAACGTGTAGCAGTCTCCATTCTCATGTTTCACAGTTCGCCCTGCCATGCCTCACCGCCTTGCATCAAGAATTGCCAGTAGGAAGCTTACCTACAGCATAAACGTAAGTTGTGAGCTTTGGCTCAGCAAGTACAACCTTAAACCCGCAAAACAACTTAATAAAGCAATGCATGATCCAATTATGCTTTCATTTTTGCTTTCATAGTTTTGGGCCCCTTACAAGTGTACGTACCGTGGCGCGCAGTCATGGAGTGGTTGGGGCGGCCAGCCCAGTCCAACTCAAACCATGAACCAAACCTGACCTAGAGCAGGTCGGTACGACACACCATACTTAAAAACCTTTTCTTAAAACAGTTCTTTCTTAAAAACATAATCTTCTTCTTACCATATGATTTATTATTTGTGAACATGCTTCATGATGTCACAACAATAAACATACATCATACATATCACATAAATGCATGATCTTTTAAAAACATGCAAGGTTATAAAACCAATTGCCTATGCTGTAGGCGGAGTTGTACTTACAGTTTCGCTATATCCTGGGGTTTGTCGTTCCGACAGGTTACCTCAAAAGGTTACCTTCCTGTTTTCAAAAAGGGAAGTAAGATAAGAATCATCCTATCTTACCTTAACTTACTTCATTAAATGTTGGTACCCTAACCAACATTCATCTGTGACCCTAGATATATGTCCCCCTCATTAGCTTAATAATATTCTTGTTGGTTACTAAGTGTAACCTTAGGGCACAAGCCCTAATGGAAATCAAACAGTATCCTGTTTGATTACTTAATAAACTTTGGGCTTAAGGCCCAATGATCTTGATAAGGGTACACTATTAGGTTACTATGAGTAACCTTAAATGTAGGCCCATCTTGGGTGGAAATTTAAAAAGCCTGTTGGGCTTATAAGGCCCAACAATTAAGGTGGTATCCTTTAAGGTTACCTTACATAAATCTTGGACTCAAGGCCCAACATACAACCTTTGGTTCTTAATTAACTAGGCCCAATTAAAATTTAGGTAACCTATATGGTTATAGTAGGTTACCCATTGGCTTACCTTGCTTAATTTACTTAATTAATTTATTTCTTGCTAAACTGAGTTTAATTAATCATTTGAAACTGTTTTTAAATAAAAATGTGTTGGTTTGGCAGAAATTTGCTGAAAACAGTTAAATTGGCAGTGCATGTGCAGGAATTTCCTGTGCATGCACTGTTTTAAAATTCTGAATCAGAGCTTGCTCTACTGATTCAGTTTTACTTTAAAATCTGTTTGGATTTTGAAAAACTTTTCTGCATGAAAGTTTTAGATACTGAAAAACTCTACAACTTTCATGTTTTGACAAAAACCCAGTTCTGAACTTAACTCATACTTTTTCTTTTTTGAAACTTCCTGGCCGTGCACATGTGTCTGGGTGGTCCGGGCACGGGTTTTCATAAAAAAAGAAGGACTTTGGAGCCTTGTTTTCAAAAACTGTCCGCGCTGCCCCCTAGAATTTTCAATTTCCTACAACTTTCAGTTTTGAGTTTTCTCAAATTCGGCCTCTAAAGGCCTTAAAATACCGTTTCCAATTCACTGCCCAGTTTTCACCCGAACTGGCAGTTTTTGGTTTCGGTTCGCTCTCACGTAATTTTACGCACACCCTACCTCAAACGGTCGATGATGAAGAAAAAGTTCTCTGTGCATCCTTTATGCTGAGGAAAGATGCTCGCCTCTGGTGGGAAACAGTCCAGATCAGGCGAGATGTTACCCAAATGACTTGGGAGGACTTTGTTGAGGAATTTAAGGAGAAGTACTTCAACACTGATGTTATGGAAGCTCAACAAGACGAATTCAATAATTTTCGTCAGGGTAATCTATCGGTAGCTGAGGCGGTGAAAAATTTTGAGCAACTAGCACGTCTTTGTCCTCACCTTATCGGCTCCGAGAGAGACAAGGTAAGAAGGATGATGAGGATGTTCCGCTCGGATTTGGCCGTAGTGATTAGCAGTGGCCCCTACCCACTAATCACCGTTGCTGAATGTGTCAGCCGGGCGATACGAGCTAAGTATTGGGTAGGTCAGAACAAAGAACAATGGGCTAAGTTTTTTAAGGAAAAGAGAGAATAGAAGGCCCAAGTTAAGCAGATTCAAGCAAGACCAAGCCAACCTCCGCAGCAGAAAGGGCAGGGAGGATCTTTTGGTCAACACGGCAACAACAGGCAGTACAGCAGTAATCAACAGAAGAGGAAGTGGAATGGAGGGGGTCAGGGGAATCAACAAAATTTTCCTCAGAAACGGAATGCCCCTGATAGCAGCATGAATCCCACTTGTCAGAAATGTGGGAAGAAGCACCCGGGAGACTGCCGTGCTGGAACTAATCGTTGTTTTCTGTGTGGTAAGGAAGGCCACTATGCTAAGGACTGCAATGCTAATTCCCAGAATCCGCAGCACCAACAAATGAGTCAGGGGTATCAGCTTCATGCAGCACAGATGAAGCTCGAAGGACCTGAAATCTCTCAAGGCAGGCTTGAAGCTCCAGCAACTCAAGGGCGCATTTATGCCTATACTAAGGAGGATGTTCAAGCTGGACCATCCACAGTGTTGACAGGTCAGCTTCCTTTCGCCCAGCAAGATGCTTATGCGTTAATTGATTCTGGAGCTACGCATTCATTCACATCACCTAGGTTCGCTAAGAAACTAGGTAGAGGAAGCGATAGGATTGGAAGAACTTTCAGAACTGCATTACCCTCCGGAGAAGTTCTGTTGTCTGATTATTGGATACGTCATGTTCCAATAATTATATGTGGTAGGGAAATGTATGTCAATTTGATTGTCATTGATCTGTATGACTACGATGTCATTCTGGGTATGGATTTCTTGGGGAGATACAACGCGGTTATAGACTGTCAACGTCAGATAGTCACGTTCAAGCCAATTGGAGGCGAGGAATTCATTTTCAGAGGATCGACTCCGAAACAACCAAAAATGTTCATCTCTGCGCTAAAGGCTAAGAAGTTGTTGGCAGAAGGATGTATGGGATTTTTAGCCAACATGGTGGATAAGGCTCAAGAAACTAAGAGTAGGCCGGAGGAAGTACCGATAGTCAAGGATTTTATTGAAGTTTTTCCTGAGGATTTACTAGGATTACCACCGGAGCGAGAGATCTCTTTTGAGATCGAATTGCTTCCTGGATCGGCACCAGTATCCAAGGCACCTTATAGGATGGCCCCCGCCAAACATAAGGAATTGCAACTTCAGCTGCAAGAGCTCCTGGACCGAGGATTCATCCATCAGAGCTATTCACCATGGGGAGCCCCAGTTTTATTTGTTAAAAAGAAGGATGGCACTTTTAGGATGTGCATTGACTATCGGGAATTGAATAAGATCACCATTAAGAACAAGTATCCACTACCCAGGATCGATGATTTGTTCGATCAATTGAAAGGAGCTTCAATTTTTTCGAAAATTGACCTGCGATCGGGATATCATCAGCTTCGAATAAGGCAAGGAGACATTCCCAAGACGGCCTTTCGTACGCGGTATGGACATTACGAGTTTCTCGTTATGCCATTTGGATTGACAAATGCTCCAGCTGCCTTTATGGACCTGATGAATCGAGTTTTCAAGGACTACTTGGATAAGTTTGTTATCGTCTTTATAGATGATATCTTGATTTATTCAAGATCTAAGGAGGAGCATGAGGAGCATCTAAGGATTGCCTTACGGATTTTAAAGCAAAACCAGCTTTATGCTAAATTCACCAAGTGTGAATTTTTGTTGGATAAGGTCCATTTCTTAGGACATGTGGTTTCCAGGGAAGGCATATCCGTAGATCCGGCCAAGATTGAAGCCGTCAGTAAATGGCCAGCTCCGACAAGTGTCACCGAAGTACGTAGTTTCCTTGGCTTAGCAGGCTACTACCGACGTTTCGTCGAGGGATTTGCTAAGATCGCAGCGCCGCTCACTGCACTTACACGGAAAGGAAAGAAGTACGAATGGACTGCAAAGTGTGAAGAACACTTTCAAGAGCTAAAAAGTAAGCTAACTAGTGCTCCAATTCTTACGATTCCAGTGGTAGAGGAAGGGAACTTCGTGATATACAGCGATGCTTCCAAGATAGGATTGGGAGCCGTCCTCATGCAAAATGGAAAAGTGATCGCATATGCTTCCCGACAGCTTAAGGATCATGAGAAAAACTATCCGACGCATGATTTGGAACTTGCGGCGGTAGTATTTGCACTCAAAATTTGGAGACACTACCTTTACGGTGCTAAGTGTGAAGTTTATACGGATCATCAGAGTTTGAAGTATATCTTCACACAGAAGGAGCTTAACATGAGGCAAAGAAGATGGCTCGAGCTGGTAAAGGATTATGACATCGACATCCGTTACCATCCGGGGAAGGCCAACAAAGTAGCCGATGCTCTAAGTCAGAAGTCGATTTCCTCGATGAGATCAATTCAGCCATTGATCGAGCCCCTTCAAAGGGAGCTAGTAGAAGCTGGAATAGAGCTCATTACGGGAGGTTTAGCTGCCCTAACCTTCCAACCTACCATTTTGGATGGCATGAAGGAGCGTCAAGAAGGAGATGCCTCACTGCTTAGGACAAGGAACGAAGTCCTAGAAGGGAAGGAGTCAGACTTCAACATATCTGACGAGGGCATACTCTATCGGAAAAATAGACTATGCATTCCTAATGAAGACGAGTTGAAGGAACGGATCTTGAAAGAAGCTCATGAGACTCCGTATTCCGTTCATCCTGGAGCCACAAAGATGTACAAAGACTTGAAGGAAAGCTTTTGGTGGCCCAAGATGAAGAATGACGTTGCCACGTTCGTTAGTAAATGTCTTACGTGTCAAAAAGTGAAGGCGGAACACCAACGTCCCGGGAGAGAATTGCAGAAAATTTCCATCCCAGAATGGAAATGGGACCAAGTGACTATGGATTTCGTGGTTGGTCTACCCCGAACTCCCAGCGGCAACGATGCTATTTGGGTAATTGTCGACCGATTGACGAAATCCGCACACTTCTTGGCCATCAAGCTTAGCTTCTCAGTGGAGCAGCTAGCGGACCTGTACGTCGCGCAGATCGTTCGCTACCATGGGATCCCCAAATCGATCATCTCAGATCGTGATGGTCGTTTCACTTCTAAATTTTGGAGGAGTGTACATCAAGCAATGGGTACAAAGCTTACTTTTAGTACAGCTTTTCACCCACAGACAGATGGACAATCAGAGAGGACCATTCAGACTCTAGAAGATATGTTACGAGCATGTGTGATGGACTTCAAGGGAACTTGGGATAAGAAGCTTCCTTTGATTGAATTCTCGTACAACAACAGTTTCCATGCTTCGATTGGAATGGCTCCTTATGAAGCTCTCTATGGAAGAAGGTGTAGATCTCCAATCCATTGGTACGAAACAAGAGAGAAAGAACTTGTGTCTACGGACTTTATACAGAGAACCACTGAGGCCATAAAGCTTATACGTCGACGGATGGAAACTGCATTTAGTCGACAAAAGAGTTATGCCGACAAACGCAGAAGACCTCTAGAATTCCAAGTAGGTGTAATACCCGAAATTTCGATGAAACTATGATTTCCTTTTAGACAAGGAAAATCCCGAGTCTTACTCTTGGATGTCGATATAAAACTCACGATCTGAGTTAAATATCAGTATATGGTTGAGTTCTCGTTTAATTAGCTATGAGACTCGATAAGCAGTTTGCTTAGTCATGCATCTGACCCTTGAGCAAAAAGGGAAGGAAAATTCTATGATTTCATGCTGGTCAAAGTTTGACTGAAAAAGTCAAAGTTGACCGAAAAGTCAAAGGTTGACCAGGGAGGTCAAATAGATGAAGGTGTTGAGATATAGCAAAGCAGTATGGAATTATACTGCGAAAAACTTTCATTACGGACAATTTAGCAAGCATAAGCTGTGAGACCACCCAAGAAAATCAAGCACACCAAGTATGGTATTAAGGGCAAGAAAGGTGCCAAGAGATAAGAAAAATTTATTCAGTTTATTTTTACACAGATAAATTTTGGACTGTAGTACAGTATAAAAATATTGTGTTTAAGCAAACACAGTATTAGAAATATCTGTGTAGCAGAAAAATGGACTGAATATTGAGAAAAAGCCAAACAGGGCTTAATATGGATGACATCATCCTATCCTTAATTTATGACATCATAATTGGATTAAATAAGCTTGGAAAGAAAGCAAGGAAGGCTCTAGAAGAGATTACATGGCCGGCCACCTCAGGGGCAAAAATGTAATGTAAGCAAAGTGATGTCATCAAGATGATGTCATCAAGGTGAGATAAGCTTGGCTTGATCTCCAAGTAAGGGGCTGGCCACCTAGAGGGCATAAATGCAAGAATTTTAACTTTCGGGGCTAAAATGCAATTTCTGAAAAATAGGTGATGTAAGCAAGATGATGTCATCAAAATGATGTCATAATTTGCTTGGAGAACAAGGTGATGGCCGGCCACCTAGCATGCAAAAAGTGCAAAAAGTTGGTTTTTGGAGGACTATTTTGCAATTAAGCAAAGTTTCAAAAACCTCTATAAATAGGTGCCCATTTTATTCAAAAAAATCAGAAAATTGAGCCATACTCTGCCCATTTTTCTCTGCCCAAAACCGACCCTTAGCAGCCAAGAAAAAAACAAGAACAAAAGCAGAAATCCAAGAGAGAATCCATTAGGGAGAGTTCGGATTTCAGTTTGGAAGCAAGGAAAAGTGCTGGAAAAAAATTGGAACCCTTTGTTGGGCAAGCTGGCCGGCTGTTAGTGAGCCGGAAAAGGAAGAGAAAAGCTGAAGGAGTGGCCGGATTTAGTGGCTGGTCTTGGTGAGGAGCAGCAGCCAAGGGACAGAAATTTTTCGGGTAACTCTTAGGAGGAGGCCGGTTAAGTTATGGGCAGCCATGGGAAGATTCAATTTCTTGAATCTTGAGGTAATCTCCATTAGCCCTAAGCTGTTAATTTGAGCTTCAGTTTATGTGTATTTACAGCATTGAATGTAAGAGCATAAGCTCACCTTTAAGTGCTTAATTATGCTTGATTAGGGTTGGTGGTCTCTAGTTTATGATTTTGATGCATGTTTGCAATATGCCTACCATGTGTTTGTTATATGTTCCCATAGGTTTAAGATTGAATGTATGATGCATTGGAACGTTAGAAACGATTGCATGTGTGACTTCAGGCTCCCGCTGTGGTCGGTTGAGGTAGCGTGCACGTTTTAGGACGTAAAACGAAATTAAGAACCGAAACTGCCAGTCTCGGGTCAAGACTGGGCAGTGTTCTGGAAATGGTATTTTGAGGCCCTTAGAGGCCGAATTTGAAGAAACTCAAAACTACAAAGTTGTAGATAATGGTTTTTCCTAGAGGGAAACGCGGACCTTTTTTCAAAATAAGGCTCCAATGGCCTCCGTTTTTACGAAAATCCGAGGCTAATCTGCCCAGACCTAGTCTACACGTCCAGTAAGTTTCAAATTAAAACTGACAAGAATCCAAGCAGAACTGGGTTTTCCTCAAAACATGAAAGTTGTAGTATTATCCGAGATCTACAAATTTTATGAAGAAAGTTTTATCAAATTCGGAACTGATTTTAAAGTAAAAATTGGATTCTAAAGACTGTGCAGGAAATAGAAATTCTAGCACAGTATTTTCAGAAAAACAAAACATGAGCAGGGAATTCTTGCACGTGTACAGGATTTTCTAGAACAATATAGGAAAACTGTATTTTACACCAAACCCCAATGTTTTGACTGTGAGAACTGTTCCCAATGGCTGTTTTCAGCCCTTAACACATTTTATAAGTTAAGCAAAGGTTTTTAAGTTGAATTCAACAAATTTTCCGAAACAAAGGGAAAAATGGATTTTAAAGCCAAGGTTAAGTAACAAGACAATAACAGATGGTAACCGGGAAGGATACCCGAGTTATTGGGCTTGGCTCCCAAAGCCCAAGTTTGACCATGGAAGGTTGACTAAGGTTGACTTTGGTTGACTAAGTTGACCAAGATTCATCACCTCAAGGGTTACCCAATATAACCCAATGAGGTACCGAGATTGTGATAAGCTAAGATCTAGGGTTATTTGTAATAACCCAATGGATTATGAATCAAGAATGATAAGTCATGTGCCCAAGGTTAGGATAGTAACCTAACCCGACCTGTATGGATATGGGCTTAGCAATAAGGTTACTTATGGTAACCAAACAAGTTATCGTAAGTTGTTATAGAAGGGAACATATAATATAACTAAGGCTACTCATAAATGTTGGTTAGGACACCAACATTTAATGATTATGATTTATGGTAAGATAGAATGTCTATGGCTCTTATCTTACGTCCTGTTTGGAAACAGGAGTAGGAACTGTTGTCGTGTCACGCTTCGGACGATTAACCAAAAGCATAGGATGACAAGTAAGTATAACTCCGCCTACAGCATGGGCAAAATGTTTTTTTTAAGAACATGTTTTTCAAGAAATCATATGTTGATGATTTATGGTACTTACTCTATGATATGATAGTATGTTGTGATGCTATGTTATGAGGTTTATGTCATGATGTTTATGATAAGATGAAATGTTATGATGCTATGTTATGAGGTTTATATCATGATGTTTATGATAAGATGAAATGTTATGATGCTATGTTATGAGGTTTATGTCATGACGTATATGATAAGATACTATGTTACGGTGCTATGCTATGATGATTTATGTTACGATGGTTATGTAATGGTTTATGTTATGTTATGTTTTAATAAAGTGACATCATGTAGCATGCTCACTAATAATTAACTACATGGTAAGAACACATATTAAGACAAGCTAAGGTCATTGTGTCGTACCGACTTACCATAGTGACGGGTTTAAATGGTTTAGTCTATGGTTTGGGCTGAGTTGGATTGGCTGCCCCAATCACTCCATGTTAAACAGTTTGTTTCATGGTTTGAGTTGGTTTGGATTGGCTGCCTCCCACCATTCCATAGTGATGGACCACGGTACGTGCACACATGATATGCAAATAAATAAGAATCAAGATAATAAATGAAAATTTAATCGATTCATAAGAAAACCTAATTGGTTCATGCATTCCTTTGTTAAAAATGTTTTGCGGATTGCACGTTGTACTTACTGGGCATAAGCTCATTACTTACGTTCATGCTGTAGGTTAAGCAACCTACCGGCGATACGTGATGCAAAGCTGTGAAGGCTGGTGCTACAGGCTGTGAAATGTGGGATGGACACCGCCACGGGTTTTGAATTTATGCTATGTAAAATATGTTTTGAAAAATATATTTAAAAGATGTGTTTTATGATATGTGATAGTATGGATAAGAAACCGTTTTCAAGAAGAAAACTAATTTTAAGAAATTGTTTTCAAGAACGAGTTAAAGAATGGTTTTCAAGGATGATGGCAAGCAAGTTGCCTCATGTAGTACCGACCCACACTGGTTGGGTTTGGTCCACGGTATGATTATGTTAGCTTTCAATATGATTATGAAAGCTCAGTACTCGAGTACATATGATTATGCATGAAGATAAGTTAAGTTCAAAGTAAGAAAAGAAAAAAAAAATTTTTACTCCGAATTTTTCGCGGTTTAAGCTTTTTAAATTAAGAAGTAAGTTATGCAAGTAATGTAACGGCCCACGTCTGCGCAGTAGGACGCCCCTACGCGTGACGGTTCGGGGCGTTACAGTAGGAGACTTGGTTTTCCTCAAGATTGCTCCGTTCAAAGGAGTCATGAGATTTGGAAAGAAAGGGAAACTAAGTCCGAGATACATAGGACCATTCGAAGTACTTGAAAGAGTTGGTAATGTGGCCTATAAGCTGGCTTTACCCCAAGAATTAGCATACGTGCACAATGTATTTCATGTGTCGATGCTAAAAAAGTACATCTCAGATCCCTCACACGTATTAAGCCATGAACCAATTGAGGTTCACAAGGATTTGACTTATGAGGAGAAACCGGTCCGAATTTTGGCACGAGAAGAAAAGGTGCTAAGGCACAAAGTTATACCTTTAGTCAAGGTTCTTTGGCGAAATCATGAAGTTGAGGAAGCAACATGGGAACGTGAAGAGGATATGAAGAAAAGCCACCCAGAATTATTCTAATTTTCGAGGACGAAAATTTTGTAAGGAGGGTGGATTGTAATAACCGAAAATTTATACGGACTCATGATTTCCTTGTACATAAGAAATCTATGCTCGTATTATGTGTTTTTGTAATGTTTCATGAAAATTATGAATATCAATACGAAATTCATAATTTTATTAGTAAATGTTTGAGTTCTCATTTAATTAGCTATGAGACTCAATAAGAAATTTGCTTAGCCAAGCAAGTAACCTTTTTAGTAAAAAGGGGTACAAAAATGTTATGATTTTATGTTGGTCAAAGCTTGACCAAGAAAGTCAACAAAAGTCAATGTTGACCAAGGAAGTCAAGGTTGACCCGATAGGTCAAAGATTGACTGGAAAAGTCAATTATGTGACGATAATGAAGTATGACGAGCGATATTGGAAGCATACTGTGAAAAACCATTTTTCTGATAAAATGGATCATGTTATTTTTAAAACCACCATAGAATAAAATCAAGCACATTAAGTAGGTAATTAAGGGCCTAAAAGTTCTAAGCGAAAAGAGAATTTTTCATACAGTCCATTTTTAAAACAAATAAATTTTGGACTGCAAAATATATTACAATACTGTGTATTAGTGAACACAGTATTAGAAATATCTGTGTAGCTCAAAAATGGATTGCATATTGAAGAAAAGAGCCAAACAAGGCCTTATGGTGATGACATCACCTTATCCACAAAGTATGACATCATAATTGAATTTTGAAATTAAAGGAAATTAGAAGAATTCTTTGGAAGGTTCTAGACACTTCATGGCCGGTCACCTAGCATGTTTTTTGTGCAAAATTGTGATTTTTGAAGGACTAAACTAGCAATTTTACAAAGTTTCAAATGCCTATAAATAGGTGAGCCATTTGTTCACAAAAACATCAGAAAATTTGGCTAGATGCTGTCCATTTCTCAGCTCCAAAAACCAACCTTGATCAGCCAAGAAAAACAAAACAAAAACCAAAATCCAAGTGTGAGGATTAGTGGGTAAGATTCGGATTTCACTTAGAAACCAAGGAAAAGAGTTGGAAAATTTTTGGAGACCCATTTGGCCAAGGGTGTCGAACTGTAGGGAGCTGGAAAAGGGTGAGAAAAACTGATTGGGAACAAGGGGGAGTGGTCAGATTTTTGGTGGAAATCAGCAGCCAAAAGAAACCAAAACTTTCGGGTAGGCTAGGGGGAGGCCGAATTCACCAAGGAGCCAAAGAAAGGAGAAAATTCTTGGAACCAAACCCTAACCATTCTTAGGGTCAAGAAAGGTAATCTTCCATGGCCTTAAGCTTTTTCAATTTAGTTCAATTTGAAATTTAAATGTATTTCAAGTTGATGGTTGTAAGAGCATAAGCTCTAAGTTTATTTTTGGCCTAGTTAGATTATGTGCTTGATTAGGAATTTAAGGGTGGTTTGATTTATGATTTTGAGCTATGGTTTGAATTATGTTTATATTGGTTGATTAATAGGGTTGCATGATAGAATATTTAGTAAGTTATATGTTCCCCCAAATCTGTTTATGCTTGCTGTAAAAAGTATGTTAGGGTGCTAGAATGAATGTGCATGCCAATGGTTTGATGAAAAGCCAAAACCAATGCAAACCCTAAACCTATATGCTGTAATTTTGTGATTAACTTGCATGAATGTGTTTGGGCTTCATGTAAGTTAAATTGGGACGTTAGAAAAACGTTGTATGTTGATTCTAGGCTCCCGCTGTGGTCGGTTGAGGTAGTGTGCACGAATTAGGGCGAGAAACCAATAAAGGAATGAAAACTACCAATTCGGGTTCAAATTGGCCAGTTTTCTGGAAAGCCAGTTTTGGGGCCCTTAGAGGCTGATTTTGGGAAAATTTAAAACACAAAAGTTGTAGAGTAGGGTTTTTCCTAGAGGAAAACTTGGACAGTTTTCAAAAATAAGGCTCCAATGGCCTTCGTTTTTATGAAAACCCGAGCCTGACTGTGCCCAGACCCTATGCACGGCCAGCGAGTTCAACAGGGAAAATGAGTGGGTTGGAGACCGATTTGGATCTCGAGTTAAACACAAAAGTTTTAGGGTTTTTCAAGCTTTAAAACTTTTATGAAGAAAACTTTTTTAAATTCGGCTTTGATTTTTAAATAGAAAATTTGATTTCAAAACTGTGCAGTGAACAGGAAATTCCTGCACAGGGTTTTCTAAAACAGTGCAGAAAAAAAGGACATTTCTGCACCTACACTGATTAATTCACAGTAAGAAACTGTTCCAAAGGCAGTTTCTATTAAACCTAATAGGATGTATTTTTTTTAGAAAAAGCTTAGGCCCAAGATCAGGATTAGTAACCTAAAACTGTTATGGAAGGCTTAAGTAGCCAAGGTTACTTTAAGTAACCTATTAAGTTATGATTTTAAGTATGATAAGCCCTAAGTCTTAGGGTTATCAATGATACTCGGTAAGTATCAAACAATGCTTTGGGGGGGGGGGGGGGGGGGGGGACATATAAGCCTAATTAAGTATGAATGTCGGTTTGGTTACCAACATTCTATAAGTACAGAATTCTTACCTTATGCCCTTTGGTATAGCAGGAGATCGCCTGCTGCGGTATCCTGACTTGGATCAGAACATATTTGGACATAGTGTACGAGGTAAGTACAAACCTCACCTACAGTATGGAAAATAGTAATCTATTTTCAAGTATATGACCTGATTACATGTTATTCCAAGTTATGCCATGTTATGTTATGCCATGTGATGCCATGTTATGATACGATAAGCCATGTTAAGTCATGTTAAGCCATGATACATCAAGTTATGCCATGTCTAGTTTCATGTGCATCATGATTATTAAGATCACATGTAAGGATTCTTAGTCTTGGAAATATAACAAGACTAAGACTAAACCAAGACAAGTAAGGTGTCGTACCAACCTCCTGTTGATGCAGGAGGATCATGTATGTTTCAAGTTATAATTATCAACCTTCCGTTGATGCGTGAAGGTCATGTTCATGTTTTCCAGAATGGTTAAGGGCCTTGCAAACCCTGACGTTCTGAGGCTTACGCGCTTTTGGTACGTACACTAGGGGCCCACATGTTAAACAAGATAATAAGTTCAAGTCAATAATTGGTTATAAAAGACTCATAATTAATTCATGCAAGAGTTGCACGACATTGTTATATTTTGTGAGATTATGTTTGTACTTGCTGAGCGAAAGCTCATCAGTATATCTCATACTGTAGGTAAGAGGCCTGCAGCTTAATTGGTGGGCCAGGTGGATGATGCGGCGGGTGAAGGGCGGTGTGGGATACCACTACGCAAAATCTTCCGCGAAGTTATGATAAGTTTAAGTTTATATATATATTTTAAAGACAGTTATGTTGTATAAAAATTATGAGGATTTAAAGACTCGAACAATTTTGTAAGAAGTATGTATGTTTTTATCTTAGTATGTATGTATGATAAGTTTCCATATGAGTAACTCTATTTTATATGTAAGTTTGAAAAAAAAAATTTATTCTCAATTTTCCAAGCAAGTTTAAGCAGTGTTATAAGTCCAAGTATGTATGGTAACAGCCCTACATAGGTTGGGGCGTTACAACGTGAGAAAGCTTTCGTAATACAGTATGTAAACAGGAGTTCAGCTTCAAACTTTTAGTGGAATAGTTTTAAAGTTGATAATTAATGAATAATTAATCTTGGATTAATTTTTCACAATTATAGGAGCCTCTTTATGTAACGCCCCGAAATCTACGTAGGGCCAACTATGTAAACGTAGACCGTTACTTTACTTACTTAATTTACTTGCAAGATTCTAATACTCGAACTTCAGAAAATTACATAATAAAATTTTTGTTTTTTTGTTTTTTACACAACTTAATTAAACTTAATCATACATGCACTAGTTCATAACTTAAAGAGTTTGTGCAAAATCTGTGTAGTGATATCCCACGCCGCCCTTCACTTACTACATCGTCTCCAGTGCCCACCAAGTAAAGCTGCACAGTATGAAATACAAATGAGCTTTCGCCCAGTAAGTACAAACATGATCTCAGAAAAACATAACAAACATCGTGTAACTTATGCATGAACTAAATATGATCAATTATCTATCTTTTATGATTAATTGTGGACTTGAACTTATTATCTTGCTTAACGTGGGTCGTTACTTTACTTACTTAACTTACTTGTTAGATTATAATACTTGAACTTCAGAAAATTACAGAATAATTTTTTTTTCTATCTTCGTAACTTGATTAAACTTATCTATATGGGTAAACTCCATCATGCCTACCCATTACTTGTTAAGCCGATCAAAAGGTCACACCCAACCTTTTAAACCGGGTTTTTCACATCTCATAAATAACATGGTACATATTACTTAATTATATATCATACATGTACTAGTTCATAATTTAAAGCATTTGCGGAAAATCTGCGTAGTGATATCCCACACCGCCATTCACTTGCTGCATCGTCTCCATAGCCCACCAAGTAAAGCTGCAGGTATCTTACCTACAGTATAAAATATACTGATGAGTTTTCGCCTAGTATAAAATATACTCCGATGATGGCTATGAGTTAGACGATGGAAGTGAGGATATGATCTCTAAATAATAGAAAATATGTCATAATGGGAAGTTTAGATATTCCTAAGAGTTATGATTATGCACTCGTGCTATAAAGAAAATGTTAGAAGCAATAAGAGAAGCTTCTACTAGCTAACAGGTAGCTAGTTGATATGAGGATATCTTTCACTGCATCACTCGAACAGTAATATGTTTTCAATAATACTATTTATTATGTTTTCCATGATTAACTTGGAAAGGATTCAAAGAAGTTATTTTTAAGTATAGTTCTTAATCTTATGCTTATTAGAACCAACTCATGTTATGTAAGGACCATCATGTTATGGTCATCATGTTATGTAAGGGCCATTATGTTATGAAAGGGCCATCACGTTATGTAAAGGGCCAAATCCTTGAGGAACAAGTTCCAAGAAAGGGGCCATCATGAAAAGTAAAGGGTTCTAATAGCACAAGATTAACATTGTACTAGAGGGTCCTCAGCTTCAGTTAAAGTTAAAGAAAAATATTTTAAATATGATATATTCGCTGAGCCCTCAACCAAAGTTAAAGAGAAGTATTATATGATATGCTTTTCAAATATGCAAGTTATATGATATACTTGCCAAGTTTTTATGTAGATAGTTCTTGTGATGCAGTATGAAAGTATAAAAGTATGAAAGTATGTAAGCATGAAAGTATAACAGTATGAAAGTATGTAAGCATGAAAGTATGACAATATGAAAGTATGATAGTACGAAAGATATGGAAGTATGAAAGTATGAATTTATGATAGAATATGAAAGAAGATTATGGTTCTATATGAGAGACTTGATCCCATTAAAGTATTAAATGGGAACATGAACAAACTACTATGGATTGGTAGTGGATTTGAAGAAAAGCCACCTAGAATTATTCTAATTTTCGAGGATGAAAATTCTGTAAGGAGGGTAGATTGTAATAACCGAATTTTTGAACGGACTCGTGATTCCATATAGGAATTTAAGTTCGTATTATCTGTTATGTGATGTTTCATGAAAATTATGAATATCAATATGAAATTCATAATTTATTATCAATATATGCTTGAGTTCTCGTGTAATTAACTATGAGACTCAATAATATGTTTATTAGGTCAAGAACGAGGCATTTTGGTAAAAAGACAAAATTAGAATTTATGACCTTGACCGGTCAAAGTTTGACTAGAAAAATTAAAGGTATGAATATGATGGTACTGTAGTATAGCAAGCAGTATGAGATTTACACTGTGAAAAACCGTCATCGCGGATGAAATAGTGAGAATAAGGTTCAAGATCATGTTAGAAAAATCAAGCACAATATTTAGGACAATAAGGACTAATTAGCCTTAAGCCCTAAGAAAAACCTATACGCAGTCTAGTTAAATGCAGATGAATTCTAGACTGCAGTTTAGTATGACAGTACTGTTTTAGTTGAAAACAGTATTTGTTATATCTATATTAGAATGAGAATAGACTGCTTTTAAGATAGAAAGCCAAACGGAGCCCTAGGTGAAGAACACCTCATCACAAGATAATTATGTTATTTTTTGAATTTTTGAAAATTTGGAAAGTATTACAAGAACAAACTTGGACCACAAGTTTTCACCTAGTGGCCAGCCACCCTTGGGGGCTTTTGAGCAAATAAAACTTTTGTAAGGCTTGGAGTGTAATTTAAGGGATGAAAATAATTCAAGAAAGAAATTTAAATTTCACCTATAAATAGGTGTGATGGGGGGGGGGGGGATCTTTTTTGGTTCATTTTATTAGAAAACTCCCCCAAACTTTGGCCATTTTCTCTCCTCCCTTTCTCTCTCTCAGCCGAACCCTAAGACAGCAAAAACCCAAGAGTGGTGGTCGGATTTTTAGTGAGGAAAAGCTAGAAAATAATTTTCGGAACTCAAGCTAGTGATTGTCTTTACAGTTTAGAGGTACCCTCTCAATCTCCTAAGCCTTTTGAATTCGGTTTTTGAGCCATTTAAGTGTATTTTCAGTTTTGCTTGTAAGAGCTTAAGCTCCTTAATTATGCCCTTGCTTTGGTTGATTTGCTTAGAATGTGCTTGATTTAGGTTTTAGTAAGTTTATGTTATGATTTGGTGTATGTATTGGTATGTATGCTCTAAAAATTATGTAGATGATATGTGTAATACCCGAAATTTTGATGACTTGAGAGTTCTGTATGAACAATGAAATCCTAAGTCTAAATCATGATCACAGTCGAATAATAGTATCAGTTTGAGTTCTCGATTAAACAGTTACGAGACTCAATAATAGATTACTTAGCCAAGCATAAGACCTTTTAAGGAAAAAGGGAAGAAAAATCTTATGTTTTCCTGTTGGTTAAAATTTGACCGAAAAAGTCAAAGTTGACCAAAAAGTCAAAGGTTAACCAGGAAGGTCAAATAGATGAAGGTGCTGAGATACGACAAAGCAGTATGGAATTATACTGTGGAAAAACCTTCATTACGGACGAATAAGTAAGCATAAGCTATGAGAACACCTTAGAAAAATCAAGCACACCAAGTTAGATACGAAGGGCAAGAAAGGTTTCAAGAAATAAGAAAAATTTGATAAAGTTCATTTTTACACAGATAAATTTTGGACTGTAGTACAGTGTACAATACTGTTATTAGTTAATAACAGTATTGGAAATATCTGTGTTAGCATAAAAATGGACTGCATATTAAGTAACAAGCCAAACAAGGCCTTATGATGTCATCACCTTATCATGGATTTATGACATCATTATTGATTAAAGAAAAGTGGGAAAAAAATCCTTGGATGACACCTAGCATATATGGCCGGTTACTTGAGGGACTAAAATGCAAATATTTTTGCATTTAGGGGCCAAAGTGTAATTTTAAGAAATTACCATGATGATGTAAGCAAGGTGACATAAGCATGATGAGGTAAGCAAACTTGGTCTCCAAGCAAATTGTAATGGCCGGCCACCTATAAGGATAAATGGGCAAATATTTTGTCATTTAGGGACTAAAATGCAAATTTAAGAAAAGGTGATGTAAGCAAGATGATGTCATCAAGTGATGTCACTAGGGTGATGTAAGCAATTTCTTGGCCACCAAGGACCCCTAATGGCCGGCCACCTAGCATGCAAAAAGTGCAAAAAGTTGGTTTTTGGAGGACTATTTTGCAATTAAGCAAAGTTTCAAAAACCTCTATAAATAGGTGCCTATTTTATTCAAAAAAATCAGAAAATTGAGCCAAGTTCTGCCCATTTTCCTGCCCAAAAGCCGAACCCAAATCTTACAAAGGAAAACAAGAACCAAAAACAAAAATCCAAGAGACAATCCCTTAGAGAAGTTCGGATTTCAGTTTTGGAAGCAAGAATAGGTGCTGGAAATTTTAGGGACCCTTTGTTTGGCATGTTGGCCGGTTGTGGGTGAGCTGAAAAGGAAGAGAAAAAGCTGAAGGAGTGGTCGGATTTTGGTGGGAAACAACAACCCAAGGACAGAAATTTTTCGGGTAACTCTTAGGAGGAGGCCGGTTAAGTTATGGGCAGCCATGGGAAGATTCAATTTCTTGAATCTTGAGGTAATCTCCTTTAGCCCTAAGCTGTTAATTTGAGCTTCAGTTTATGTGTATTTACAGCATTGGATGTAAGAGCATAAGCTCACCTTTAAGTGCTTAATTATGCTTGATTAGGGTTGGTGGTCTCTAGTTTATGGTTTTGATGCATGCTTGCAAATATGCCTATCAAGTGTTTGTTATAAGTCCCCATAGGTTTGAGAATGAATGTATGATTATGTGTATGATGGAATGGAACATTAGAAATTATTGCATGTTTGATCTTAGGCTCCCGCTGTGGTCGGTTGAGGTAGTGTGCGCGTTTTAGGACGAGAAACGAATTTAAGAACCAAACTGCCAGTCTCGGGTCAAGGCTGGGCAGCGTTCTGGAAATGGTAATTTGAGGCCCTTAGAGGCCGAATTTGAAGAAACTCAAAACTACAAAGTTGTAGATAATGGTTTTTCCTAGAGGGTTGCATGGACCGTTTTCTAAAATAAGGCTCCAAAGGCCTCGGTTTTTATGAAAATCCGAGCCTGACCGTGCCCAGGATTTATGCACGGCCAGGTGAGTTCAACGAAGAATAAGGGCATGTTAAAGTCCGAACTGGGTTTTCGTCAAAACATCAAAGTTGTAGTATTATCCGAGATCTACAACTTTTATGAAGAAAGTTTTATCAAATTCGGAACAGATTCTAAAGTAAAAATTGGATTCTAAAAACTGTGCAGGAAATAGAAATTCCAGCATAAGATTTTCAGTAAAATAGTACATAAGCAGGAAATTCCTGCTCATGCACAGGATTTTCTAAAATAATACAGGAAAACTGTGTTTTTCACTAACCCCAATATTTTAACTGTGAGAACTGTTCCAATGGCAGTTTTCAGTCCTTAACAAACTTTATAAGTTAAGCAAAAGGTTTTTAAACCGAATTCACCAAATTTTCCGAGACAAAGGAAAATTGGATTTTTAAAGCCAAAGATATGAAGCAAGATAGTAACGGATGGTAACCGGGAAGGATACCCGAGTTATTGGGCTTAACCTCCAAAATCCAAGTTTGACCATAGAAGGTTGACTTTGGTTGATCAAGTTTGACCAAGGTTTATCACCTCAAGGGTTACCCAACATAACCCAGTAAGGTACCAAGATTGTGATAAACTAAGATTTAGGGTTTTGTAATAACCCAATGGATTATGGACCCAGAATGTTAAGAAGCCCAAGGTTAGGATAGTAACCTAACCCGACCTGTATGGATGTGAGATTAGCAACGAGGTTACTTATTGTAACCAAATAAGATATTTTGTATAGGTGGGGACATATAACTAAGACTATGAGCGCATGTTGGTTAGGTCACCAACACTTTTCGGTAATGACCCTAGACCCTTACCTATGTCCTTTATCCAAGCAGGAGGTAGTCTGCAGCTGTATCCGGACATGGAGCAGCATAACCCCGGACATAGTAGACGCGAAGTAAGTACAAACCTCACCTACAGTATGGAAAATAGTAAAGCTATTTTCAAATATATGACTTGATGCCATGTTATACTATGTCATGCCATGTTATGATACGTTGAGTTATGTTAGGTTATGATAAGCCATGTTAAGTCATGTTAAGCTATGATATATCAAGTTATGCCATGTCTAGTCCCATGTGCATCATGATTATTAAGATCACACGTAAAAATTCTTAGTCTTGGAAATATAACAAGACTAAGACTAAACCAAGATAAGTAAGGTGTCGTACCAACCTCCTGTTGATGCAGGAGGATCATGTATGTTACAAGTTCAAGTTTATGATTATCAACCTCTCGTTGATGCATGAGGGTAAAGTGATAATCAACCTTTCGTTGATGCGTGAAGGGTTATGTTCATGTGTTCCAGAATTGTTAAGGGCCTTGCAAACCCTGACGTTCTGAGGCTTGCGCGCTTTTGGTACGTACACTAAGGGCCCACATGTTAAGCAAGATAATAAGTCAAGTGCATAAAAGATTCAAAAATTGGACATAATTGGTTCATGCATAAGTTGTGCAATATTTCTTGTGAGTTTATGTTTGTACTTGCTGGGCGAAAGCTCATCAGTATATTTCATACTGTAGGTAAATGCCTGCAGCTTTACTTGATGGGCCATGGAGACGATGCAGCAAGTGAAGGACGGTATGGGATACCACTACGCAAGTTTTTCCGCAAACTATTTAAATTATCAAGTTGTACGTATATGTTTTAAGGAATATGTACCATGTTACCTATGTAATGTTTTTAAGTTATGATTTTAAAATAAAGTTTAAAGAAAAGAAAAAAAAAATTTATTCTGAAATTTTCTACAAGGTTAAGTATTTAAGACTAAGGTTTAAGTTAAGCAAGCATGGTAACGGCCCACGTCTGCGTAGTCGGCCCCTACGTGGATGGTCGGGGCGTTAGAGTTGGTATCAGAGCGGTATCCTGCCAGCCTACTTCACTCTGCTTCATATCGTTTCTGCAAGTGCCCAAGTAAGTTAAGTTATTTTCCTTTATTAGAATTAGTTAAGATATTGCTTATGTAATGAGCATATCTCATCAATGGTCACACGAGGGATGATACCAATGATACTTTTAATTTTATGGGATGCATTACCACGATCCTAAAATTTACCATGAAGTGTATGTGATGGATAAGGTTATGATGTGATGTGAAGAGATCATGATAAGGTATGATGTTTCCAAGATAGGACATGATAAGATATGAAGGAAATAATGGATATGCAAAATGTGAGGAATAAGGAACTAGAATTAAAAGATGGTTCGCCGTTCGTACGAACGAACCAAATGTTTGCAAGAGCCTAATCTTGCAACTGTAATAGTTAAGTTATGATCCTTAGAATAGCAATAAGAAATGAATAGGCTTTAAGATCATATAGCCTATCGCCTCATCTCAGGTATAGTGATAGTAAGGGACTTTTCCTTCTAAGGAATGGATCAATACCATGGAAGTTAAGTTTCCTGAATGTGAAACTTTTGCCCCATAAGAGTATTATTAGATACGGAAAAAAATGTTGAAGATGCCTTAGTTTGGGGGTAGCAATATGCCAATACGAGTTGAATGCTACCAACAACAATTTATTAGGCTATGATAATGATGATGACTATGAGTCTGACAATGAAGTTAATAAGATTGAGATCGATAGCAACAACTTAGAAGTCGACATATAATGATTTGACTAAGGTCGACCATGTACAATCCTTTAAGTAATGAAAATTATGCAATGATGGGAAGTTTTAGATATTCCTTAGAGATATGATTATGCCTTTGTGCTATAAAGGAAATGCTGAAGGCACAAGAGAAATTTCTACTGGCGAACAAGTAGCTAGTTGATTTAAGGATACCTTTCACTGTATCACTCGAACAGTAATATGTTTTCAATAATACTATTTATTATTGTTTTCTATGAAAAGAAGATTCAAAGAAGTATGGTGCTTGATCTTAGGCTTATTAGAACCAACTTGTAATACCTGATTTTTATGTCTGAACGATTCCATGTATAAAATTTACATTGAACCGTAAAGGAATTTATGGAAAAAGCCCAGTTAAGGGTTTTTAATTATGTTTTGTGAGTTTTATGGCTTTATAAGACTCAAAAATGGTTATGTATTTAAGAAAACGACCTTTTAGGTAATAAGAAACAAAATCATGAAATTTTCGAAAATGGTCAAAGTTTGACCAAAAACGTCACGGTTGACCAAAAAGTCAACTGTTGACCATGAAAGTCAAAACTTGACAAGAAGGTCACTAATTGACAAGAAAGTCGATGGTTGACCCGAAAAGTTCAAGAAAATGACTGTATGTTTAAACGATTATCTGTATAAATTACATCGGGTAAAACCGTGTTTTTACAGATAAAAAGTTATGTTTAAGATATAAGAACCACCCTAGAAAATCAAGCTCATTAAGTTGAAGTATAGGGCAAAAAAGGTTTTTAAGAAATAAGAAAAATTTCATACCGTCCATTTTTACACGGATGAATTTTGGACTGCAGTTCGGTAAACCAATACTTTGCATAAGTGAATCCAGTATTGAAAATACCTGTGATAACTTAAAAATGGACTGCTTAATAGCAAAAAGAGCCAAACAAGCTTAAGCCTTACTTACCTCATTAACTTTTTGAATTTTGACATCATTAGTTGATTTAAGAAAATTGGAAGAAATTAGTTGTCTTCCACCTAAGCTCATGGCCGGCCACATGCCCTCCCTAAAGTCCAAATTCTGATTTTTTTGAGGACTAAAATGTGCAATTTTAAGAAGTTTCCAACCTCTATAAATAGGGGTGAGCATTGTTCACAATTTGGGATTGTTAGCCAAACTCTTGCAATTTTGCTCCACAAAAACCGAACCTAGAGTGGAAGAGAAAGGCAAGAAAATTTTGCAAAACCAAGAGTGTGTAGGGCTTAGGGGTGGTCGGATTCAAGTAGGAAACCAAGCAAAAAGTTGGAAAAAATTTTAGTGCCCATTTCCCTAGCAAGGCCGGTTCTAGGGGGAGGAACCAAGCTTGGATCCAAACCGGGTTTTGGAGTTGGAAGCAGCCAGATTTCGTGCCATTTGGTGGCTGGATTTAGGGCAAGAAAGGCAGCAAGTTTGCACTTGCCAATCACCAAAACAGCCGGTGATTTGAGGAAGAGGAAGAAAGTGGAAATCCTAGCTCACCGAGCCAAACCGAGTAAGGTAAAAACCTTAACCAATCAAGTTTTCATTTAAATTTCATATGGAGAAATTTAAATGTATTTAAGCCATGGTTTGTAAGGGTATAAGCCCACTTTCAAGTTCTGCCCTAGCTTGTAAATTATGAGCATGTGCTTGATTTGTTTAGGTATAGGGTTTGGTGGTTCAATTATGTGCATGTTGTGCATGTTAGATGTTTGATTAAATGTTTAGGGTTTTTGTAGGATTATGAATGATGTTCAATTTGGCTTGCATGTTGAAATCTGAACATTAGAAATGTCGTGCATGTCTGATTTAGGCTCCCGCTGAGTTCGGTTGAGGTAGGGTGGACGTTTTAGGACGCAAACGAAATTTTAAACCGAAAACTGCCAACTCGGGTAGAAATTGGCCAGTTTCGGGGAAAACAGTTTTTGAGGCCTCTAGAGGCCGAATCAGGGGAAACTCAAAACATGAAAGTTTTTAAGTAGAGTTTTTCCTAGAGAACAACGCAGACAGTTTTGTAAAATGAGGCTCCAATGGCCTCGGTTTTTACCAAAACCCGTGCCTAAAGTGCCCAGGACCCGTGCACGGCCAGGACTAGTTCCACAGGGTTTTTGACCACGAAATCATCCGAACTGGGTTTTATCCAAAACACAAAAGTTGTAGAACTTTTCAATATCTAAAACTTTCGTGAAGACAAGTTTTTCAGAATCAGTCTTGATTTTAAGATGAAAATAGATTTCGGAAAACTGTACAGGAATTATGGAAAACTCTGTACATAATTTATAAATTAACACAGAAAAAAATGCAATTCCACAATTTCACTGCAAATTGACATTGTGAAACTGTTCCAAAGGCAGTTTCTAATAGTCAATAATTTTATAAGTCTCAGTTTAAGATTTTCAGTTTTAAAGTTAAACAAAAAGGATTTTTATACCAAAAATTAAGGTTTTCTTTTCTAAGAATAAGATTTTAAAACCAAAGTTAAAAACAAACCGATTAGGGTTACCAAAGTAACCAATTAGGATAACGTAAAAATAAGTAAGGGCCTATAACTAAGGTTATGAAAGAATGTTGGTTATACTACCAACAGTTATAACCCTTACTTTTATTTTATCTCAGAACGTTATACGCGGAAGTGTCCCAGCGAAATTTAACTCCACATTGGACACAGCTTTTACAAACAAGGTAAGTACAACTCCGCCTACAGCATAGGCTTGTTGTGAATACTTGCCTAAGTATGTTTGCTATTTATGAATGCTACATGCTATATGCTAAGTGCTATAGAATATCCTAGGAATGCTATGATTTTATATAAATGATAAGTGCTATGATTTTATGTTATGAATGTATGTCATGATGTATGAAATGTCAAGTATGCTATGATTTATAGGAGCATGATTAGGGTTAAGATATGTTAAGATTAATTGAGTGAAACATCACGATGCATGTTCACTAATTAACAAAAGAAAGATTAAGCTATGATGGCAAGCAATTGCCTGTGTCGTACCGACCCGCGTCAGGTCGAGTTGAGCTATGGCAAGTGTAAGCCCATAGAGCGCGCCCGGTACGAACACTCATGTTATGGGGCCCATAAGTAAAGATAAGTTAAGAAAGCATAACAAAGCATAAACGATTCATGCATATGTTATGATAAGTCATGATAAGAAATGTTATGTTATGATAAGTCATGTTATGTTATGATAAGTCATGATAAGAAATGTTATGTTATGAAAAGTCATGATAAGAAATGTTATGTTATGATAGGTCATGATAAGGAATGTTATGTTATGATTTGTCATGAAATGTTATGTTAGGTTAGATCGTGTTGTGTTTATGTTATTGCGGTATTTAATAGTTGTACTTGCTGAGCGTTAGCTCATTGTCTTACGTCTATGCTGTAGGTAAGCAGCCTAGTAGCAACCCGTGATGCAAGATGGAGGGCGAGGTGTGCTGAACTGTGAAATGTGGGAACAATGCCGCCATGCGTTTTGTTTAATTATGTGATTATTTTATAAGCTTTATATATGCCTGCGCAACGTTTTTAATTAATCAGTATAATTATTTACGTATGTGCAAATATGTTTATACGGCTTATAAAAAAAAAAAAATTTATTCCGCTATTTTACGTATAAGTATGTATGCATGTAAGTACGTATGTATTATTGTATATACGGTAACTGTAACGACCCGCCTAGCACAGGCCGTTACCGTACATACATACATACATACTTACGTACTTATACGTAAAACAGCGGAATATATATTTTTTTTTTATAAGCCGTATAAATATATATACGCACCTACGTAAATAATTATACTGAATAATTAAAACGTTGTGTAGGTATAAATAAAGCTTGTAAAATATTAACATAATAAACAAAACGTGTGGCGGCATTATTCCCACATTTCACAGTCCAGCGCACCTCGCCTTCCATCTTGTATCATTGGTTGCTGGCAGGCTGCTTACCTACAGCATAGACGTAAGACAGTGAGCGAAAGCTCAGCAAGTACAATTATTAATACCGCAATATTAAAAACACAGCATAATCTAACCTAACATAACATTGTATAACATAACATAGCATACCATTTCATAACCTTTCTTAATCATATCATGGCATAACATTTCATAACCTTCCTTAATCATAACATGGCATAACATTTCATAACATTTCTTAATCATAACATGGCATAACATCTCATAACATAACTTGACATATCGTATGCATGATCCGTTTATGCTTCCTTATGCTCTCTTATCTCTTCATAACTTTCTTAACTTAACCTTACTTTTGGGCCCCATAACATGAGTGTTCGTACCGGGCGCGCTCTATGGACTTACTCTTGCCATAGCTCAACCCGACCTGACGCGGGTCGGTACGACACAGGCAATTGCTTGCCATCATAACTTAATATTTTATTTGTTAATTAGTGAACATGCATCGTGATGTTTCACTCAATTAATCTTAACATAACTTAACCCTAATCATGCTTCTATAGACCATAGCATACAAAACATACGTTCATAACATAGAATCATAGCATTCCTAAGCTAATCTATAACACTGAGCATGTAACATGTAGCATTCATAACTAGCAATCATACTTAGGCAAGTATTCACAACAAGCCTATGCTGTAGGCGGAGTTGTACTTACCTCGTTCGTAAATGCGGTGTCCAATCGTGGAGTTAGGTTCCGCGGGGACACCTCGTCGTGTAACGTTCTGAAATTAAATAAAAGTAAGGGTTAGAACTGTTGGTAGTATAACCAACATTCTTTTATAACCTTAGTTATAAGCCCTTACTTATTTTCACGTTATCCTAACTGGTTACTTTGGTAACCCTATTCGGGTAGTTTTTAACTTTGGTTTTAAAATCTTATTTTTAGGAAATGAAAACCTTAATTTTTTGTATATAAACCCTTTTGTTTAATTTTAAGGATTGAAAATCTTAAAACGAGACTTATAAATTTATTGACTATTGGAAACTGCCTTTGAAACAGTTTCTCAACGTCCATTTGCAGTGAAACTGCAAAAATATGCATTTTCTGTGTCAACTTTGTAAATCCTGTACAGGATTTCCATAATTCCTGTACAGTTCTCCGAAATTCATTTTCATCTTAAAATCTAGACTGAATCTGTAAAACTTGTCTTCATGAAAGTTGTAAACATTTAAAAACTCTACAACTTTTATGTTTTGGGTAAAACCCAGTTCTGGCGTTTTCGTGGTCAAAACCCCTGAGGAACTTGTCCTGGCCGTGCTCGGGTCCTGGACACCTTAGGCACGGGTTTTGGTAAAAACCGAGGCCATTGGCGCCTCATTTTACAAAACTGTCTGCGCTGTCCTCTAGGAAAAACTCTACTTAAAAACTTTCATGTTTTGAGTTTCCCCTGATTCGGCCTCTAGAAGCCTCAAAAACTGTTTTTCCCGAAACTGGCCAATTTCTACCCGAGTTGGCAGTTTTCGGTTTAAAATTTTGTTTACGTCCTAAAACGTTCACCCTACCTCAACCGAACTCAGCGGGAGCCTAAAACAGACATGCATAATGTTTCTAACATTCGGGTTCCAACATGCAAGCCAAATTTACGTTCATCCATAGCATATAAAAATCCTAGGCATTCACACAAACACCTAGCATGCACATAATCAACCACCAAACCCTAAACCTAAACAAATCAAGCACATGCTCATAAATTACAAGCTAAGGCAGAATTTAAAAGTGGGCTTAAACCCTTACAAACCATAGCTTAAATACATTTAAATTTCTCCATATGAAATTTAAATGAAAGCTTGCTCGGTTAAGGTTTTACCTTACTCGGTTTGGCTTGGTTAGCTCGGGTTTCCACTTCCTTCCTCCTCCTCAATTCACCGGCTGTTTTGGTGATTGGCAAGTGCAAACTTGCTGCCTTCCTTGCCCCAAATCCAGCCACCAAATTGCACCAAATCCGGCTGCCTCCAACTCCAAAACCGGTTTGGATCAAGCTTGGTTTCTCCCCCCCCCTAGAACCGGCCTTGCTAGGGAAAATGGGCACCAAATTTTTTTCCAACTTTTTGCTTGGTTACTAACCTAAATCCGACCACCCTAAGGCCTCCCACACACTTGGTTTTGCAAATTTTTCTTGTCTCTCTCTTTCACACAAAGTTCGGATTTTGTGGAACAAAATTGCAAGAGTTTGGCTAACATTGCTAAATTGTGAACAATGCTCCCCCTATTTATAGAGGTTGGAAATTTCTCTTAATTGCACAATTTAGTCCTCAAAAGAATCAGAAATTGGACTTTGAGGGGGGGCATGTGGCCGGCCATTAGCTAAGGTGGAAGACAACTAATTCTTTCAATTTTTCTTAAATCACTTAATGATGTCATAATCAAAAAAGTTAATGAGGTAAGCTTATCTTAGGCTTGTTTGGCTCTTCTTGCTATGTGCAGCCCATTTTTAAGTTAACTCAGGTATTTCCAATACTGGATTTACTTAGACTCAGTATTGGTTTACCGAACTGCAGTCCAAAATTTACCGGCGTAAAAATGGACGGTATAGAATTTTTCTTATTTCGTAAAACCCTTTTGCCCTATACTTGAACTCAATGTACTTGATTTTCTAGGGTGGTTCTTAAGTCTTAAACATTTCTTATTATCTGAAAAACCGGTTTTCGTCCGGTACAATTTCCGTACGGTTTCTTAATAAATCGTACAGACTCGAAGCATCATTTCTTGAACTTTTTGGATCAACCATCGACTTTCTTGTCGATTAGTGACCTTTTTGTCAAATTTTGACTTTCTTGGTCAACAGTTGACTTTTTGGTCAACCGTGACGTTTTTCGGTCAAAGTTTGACTTTTCAAGAAATTTTGCCATATTGCTCCTTTTGACTTAAAAGGTTGTTTTCTTAATTAATTAATCCTGTTTGAGTCTTATATAACCATAAAACTCACAAAACATAATTAAAAACCCTTAACTGGGCTTTTTCCATAAATGCATTTACGGTTCAATGTAAGTTCTATACAAAGAATCGTTCAGTCATAAAAATCAGGTATTACAATCTACCCCCCTTAAAGATTTTCGTCCTCGAAAATTAGAACAAACCGGGGTAGTACTTTCTCATTTCGCTTTCTAATTCCCATGTGGCTTCTTCTACTTTATGGTTCTTTCATAATACCTTCACCATGGGAATTGTCTTATTCCTTAGAACCTTCTCTTCTTGGTCTAGGATTCGCACAGGCTTCTCTTCATAGGTTAAGTCAGTTTGAACCTCTATTGGTTCTTGACTGAGCACATGCGAAGGATCTGACACATACTTCTTGAGCATCGATACATGGAAGACATTATGCATGGATGCTAACTCCGGCGGCAGGGCAAGCTTATAGGCCACTTTTCCAACCCTTTCCAGGATTTCAAATGGTCCAGTATACCTTGGACTAAGCTTCCCTTTCTTTCCGAATCTCATTACACCTTTCATCGGAGCTATCTTGATGAAAACCGCATCTCCGATCTGAAATTCCAAAGGCCTTCTTCGTTTATCCGCATAGCTTTTCTGACGACTGAAAGCTATGTCAAGCCTTTATTTAATCTTCTTAATATCGTCAGAAGTCTTTCTGATGAAGTCCGTGGTCTGAAGCTACTTCTGTCCAACTTCTTGCCAATGAATAGGGGATCGACATTTTCTTCCGTACAGTGCTTCGAATGGAGCCATACCAATCGAAGCATGATAACTATTGTTGTAGGAAAATTCGATCAAAGACAGCTTCTGATCCCAGTTTCCTTGAAAATCCAGCACGCATGATCTCATCATGTCTTCTAGTGTCTGGATGGTCCGTTCTGACTGACCGTCGGTTTGGGGGTGAAAAGCCGTACTGAACTTCAGTTTCGACCCCATAGCATTGTGTACGCTTGCCCAAAATCGGGAAGTGAAACGTCCGTCTCGATCCGAGATGATCGATTTTGGTACACCATGCAGTCGAACGACCTGGGATACATAGACTTCGGCCAACTTCTCCACTGAATAAGTGGCTTTGATAGCGATAAAGTGGGCAGATTTGGTTAATCGGTCGACAATAACCCAAATCGTGTCATTCCCACTTGAAGTTCTTGGCAGTCCCACGACAAAATCCATGGTAATTTGCTCCCATTTCCATTCGGGGAGCTCTATTTTCTGCAACTCTCCTCCAGGATGTTGGTGTTCTGCCTTAACTTTCTGACAAGTTAAGCATTTGGACACGAACTTCGCTATCTGATTCTTCATATTTGGCCACCAGTAGTTCTCTCGGAGATCCTTGTACATCTTAGAGGCTCCGGGATGTACTGAATACGGTGTCATGTGCGCCTCTGCTAGTATCTGATCCTTCAAAAACTTGAAATCAGGAATGCAGATCCTTTCTTTGAAGTAGATCATGCCATCTGCAGAGGTTCTAAACTCCTTATTTTTCCCGCCAAAGAGTTGTGCCTTGATCAACAGAGAATCCTTTCCTTAAGGTTCTTGATGGACTCCATTAAATTGGACTGGAGGGTTAAGGCGGATAACTTTCCCGTTATCATCTCAAGGTTGAAGTCAGAGATTTCCTTTTGAAGCGGCTTGGGCAGCAGTACCAAAGACATCAGCACGCCAGATGACTTCCTGCTTAAGGCGTCTGCTACTTTGTTCGCCTTGCCAGGATGGTAAAGGATCTCGCAGTCGTAGTCCTTTACGAGTTCAAGCCATCTTCGCTGCCTCATATTGAGCTCCTTCTGGGTAAAGATGTATTTGAGACTTTGGTGATCGGTGAAAATCTCACATCTATTCCCATACAGGTAGTGCCTCCAGATCTTCAATGCGAACACCACCGCAGCGAGCTCTAGATCGTGCGTCGGGTATTCTTCTCGTGATCCTTCAGTTGTCGAGAAGCATACGCGACCACTTTACCTTGCTGCATTAGGACTGCTCCTAGTCCCGTCTTAGAAGCGTCGCTGTAGATCACGAAATTTCCTGCTTCAACATCTGGAATAATCAAAACAGGCGCACTTGTCAGCTTCCTCTTGAGCTCTTGGAAATTCTCTTCGCATTTAGAAGTCCATTCGTACTTCTTTCCTTTGCGCGTAAGGGTCGTGAGAGGGGCTGCTATCTTAGAAAATCCTTCAACAAAGCGGCGATAATAACCGGCTAATCCGAGGAAACTCCTTATTTCCGTTACGCTCGTGGGTCTTGACCATAAGCTAACTGCTTCTACCTTGGCTGGGTCCACAGAAATCCCTTCTTATGACACCACGTGGCCTAAGAAATGCACCTTTTCGAGCCAAAATTCACATTTTGTGAACTTTGCGTAGAGCTGATGTCGTCGTAACATTTCCATCACCATCCTTAAATGCTGCACATGTTCTTCCCGGACCTTGAATAGATCAGGATATCGTCGATGAAGACAATGACGAACTTGTCCAGATATTCCTTGAACACTCGGTTCATCAGGTCCATGAAAGCAGCTGGAGCATTGGTTAACCCAAAAGGCATAACCAAAATTCGTAGTGTCCGTAGCGTGTCCGAAAAGCCGTCTTGGAAATATCTGAATCTCTGATTCTGAGCTGATGATAGCCAGATCGTAGATCGACTTTCGAAAACACTCTTGTTCCTCTGAGTTGATCGAACAAATCGTCAATCCTTGGAAGAGGATACTTGTTCTTGATGGTGATCTTGTTCAGCTCGCGATAATCGATGCACATACGTAGAGATCCATCCTTTTTCTTCACGAATAACACAGGTGCTCCCCATGGAGAGTAACTCTGTCGGATGAACCCCTTATCAAGCAGTTCTTGTAGCTGCAATTGGAGTTCCCTAAGTTCAGCAGGTGCCATACGATAAGGCGCCTTCGATACTGGAGCAGCTCCGGGCAATAGCTCAATTTCGAATGAAATTTCGCGTTCCGGCGGAAGCCCTGGTAGCTCTTCTGGGAAGATATCCACATACTCCCTGATAACGGGTACGTCTTCCGGTGTCCACTTCACTTCTTGCTCCTTGTCCAACATGTTAGCTAAATACCCTTGACAGCCATTAGCTAACATCTTCCACGCCTTCATAGCTGAAACCAATCGGGTTGCTGAGCTACGAGGTTGTCCGTAGAAGCTGAATTCTTCCTCGCCATATGGGTTGAAAATCACACAACGCTTCCGACAGTCGATCTTAGCGTTGTATTTCCCAAGAAAATCCATCCCCAAGATCACATCGAAATCCTGTAGCTTGATTGCGATGAGATCTACGTACAGCTCTCTGCCACAAATAATCACGGAGGTATTTCGTATCCAACAGTTGGACCACAAAACTTCTCCAGATGGCAAGGAGGTTTTAAAAGGTTGGCTTAATCTATCCACACCTCTTCCTAATTTCTGGGCGAACTCCAATGATATAAATGAATGAGTGGCACCAGAATCAAACAGGGCAATTGCTTCATAAGTGGTGATAGAGATCTGACCTGTCACCACATGTGAAGTGCCTGCTTCCGCATCTCCCCTTGTATAGGCGTAGATTCGGGCTTGAGGCTCAGGAGCTTCCAATCTTCCTTGGCCTATGGAAGGTCCTTCTAGTCTAGTCTGGGCCGCATGAAGCTGACTGTTTGGGTTCCTGTTCTGGTACGGAGGGTTCTGGCCTTGCTTATTCATATTGCAGTTCTTCGCAAAATGTCCCTCCTTTCCGCACAGATAGCACTCATTAGTCCCCATTCTGCAAACGCCCGGATGTTTTCTGCCGCACTTTGTACATACCGGGTAGTCAGAGTTATTACCCTCATTTCCTCTATTATTCCTCTTCTGAGGGTAATTTTGTTGCTGGCCCTGTCCAGAAAAATTTCCCTTTCTCTTGTTCCTCCCAAACTGTTTGGAACTTTGAGCAGGGTTATTATTCTGACCTTTCTGATTGGCCTCAGCACTCTGACGGGGCTGGGTCTGCTTAGTAACGGCCTTTTCTTCCTTCTTGGCCTTGTAAAACTGCGCCCTTGCTTCCTTGTCCTGGTTGATCCAGTATTCAGCTCGTATTGCTCTGCTCACGCAGTCGGATACCAGGGTAGGTGGGCTGCTTCCTGCACTAACTTGCTTGGATATGTCGGTCCGGAACATCTTCATCATTCTCCGAACCTTCTCTGTCTCGTTCGGTACCAGCTCCGGGCACAAGCGCGCTAGCTGTTCGAACTTCTTAACGGCTTCCATCACCGTCATAGACCTTGCTTGAAGCTGGTGAATTCGTCCTGTTGAGCGGCAAGGATTTCTCTGTTGTAGTACATACTACGAAACTCAGTCACAAAATCCTGCCAGCTCATTGCCATGACGTTCCTACGCATCTGAACGGTTATCCACCAGTGTCTCGCGTCCTTCTTAAGAGCAAAAGAAGCACATAAGACTTTCTCCTGTTCAGTAAGCCGCATAAAGTCTAGGATAACTTGGATGTCTATCAACCAGTTGTCTGCGGCTATTGGGTCTGTTGTTCCCTCAAATTCAGGCGCTTTCATCCGCCTAAACCTCTCATATAACAAATCCTCTCTTGCCGGAGGTGGATCTGCCGGTACCCCAGCAGGTGCTACTGGTACCTCAGCATGTCGCGGAACATTGGGCACTGGAGGTGCCACTGGAGGTGCTTGCTCCGCGGGTAAGGGAACCTCGTTGACCTGGGGTCTCTGGTGTAACTGAGCTAGCTGCTCTCTCAGCTGGTTTGTCTCTTGTTGCTGCTCGAGCAACTGTCGTTGTAAATTGCTACAAGGTGCTAGATCTGGCGCAGGTGGATTCACTGGTGCAGCCTTGCGCGTGCGAACCATTTTTAAATTCCTATTTAAATCATAAGAAAAGATATTACTAACCATTAATATCCTTTCTTTGCATTCATATCTTAACATATTATATCACAATATTGTCATATCATAATATAATATACTTATCATATCGTATCATAAACATTCTCACATTCATATCATATCATTCATAACTTGCTATTTCATATATTTTTCTTGTAAACTGTCTTTTTGTAAACTCACAAAAAGTACATCATATTTACTTAACTTGTAATTACTTTTCTTTACATCATGCATATCATACTTACATTATCACATTTACATTTCTTATACATATACAAAGTCAAAACTTTGAGATGGAAGTGTCTACCACTTTACCATCGTACAAAAGTACAAGCCTAATATCAAAATAAAATAAGCTAGTACATCAGTCTCAAAACATATACATATACACGTGATCTGAGCCTAATCTAACTCTGCTACCGTAACGGTGGAGATATCGGAGTCGTCCTCTCCGTCATCGTCTGGGATCTCCTCGGGATCCTCCTCAAAATTATCTCCCTCGTCGGGCCATCCTACAACACTGGCCCGTCATCGTCATCATCCTCATCGAGCCATCCTCCGAATCCTGGCTCGTGATCGGGCTCCTCGTCATCGTCCTCTCATCACTAGATATGACGATGATCGGAGGGTCCTCGGGCGCATCAGCATCCATGTCCTCATCAGCATCATAACCATCATCCTCGGCCTCCTGTACCGGGTCGGGTATTGGATCCTCCTGGTCGACCGGGTCGGGCTCATAAGCGGGCTCTGGCTCATATATCGGCTCCGGCTCGTAAACCGGCTCGGGCATCTCGGCGTCATCGACTGGTACCTCATGCTCTGCTACGTGAGCATCGGCCTGCAAATCCTGTGCGATGACCTCCGCAGCTAAAATGTACCCGATCATATGGGCCACTGTCATAATCTGCGTCGGTATGGGCGTGTGCTGACGGATCTGTGCAGGTAGTCCGTCCCGCAGAATCACTATAGACTGTAATCCTGAATGCGGTATGTCCAACGGAATGTGAGGTAACATAGCCTCCTGGAATCTCCGACAATAGTGATCCATCGGCTCATGTGGATAGGCTCGCCAGTCATCGACCATCATGTAATACCGCTCATGCTGCATATCCCGATAAATCTCGGGATCTCGATAATGCTCGTCTATCCCATCGTCCAGCACCGGTCCATAGCGGTTAGTCATGCAGACACGAAAATGTGCCCACGTACGAGCAGGTAACGTCCCCTCGCCGATCGTCATCCACCATAACCGTGCATCGGCTGCCAAACATCGACTGCCAATGAAACATGTAGATGTGCCTCTATGTGGCAAAGGAGGAAAATCCTCTCCAGATCGTATAGCCAAACTGATAGAGCTACCGTTCGGGGTGTGCCGTCAAAAAGCAGGGGCCGTGACTCGTAGAACGCTGAAACCGCGCGTCGGTCCTCTTCTACGGGCTCCGGATCCATAATCGTAAATCTAATCATACATAATCGCATAATAATTATTAACATATGAAAATAAAATTTTAACTTACAATGATGGAGGCGATGGCAGGCTGACTGTGAAATTTAGTCGCAGGAAACCGCTCTGATACCAACTCTGTAACGACCCGCCTAGCACAGGCCGTTACCGTACATACATACATACATACTTACGTACTTATACGTAAAACAGCGGAATATATATTTTTTTTTATAAGCCGTATAAATATATATACGCACCTACGTAAATAATTATACTGAATAATTAAAACGTTGTGTAGGTATAAATAAAGCTTGTAAAATATTAACATAATAAACAAAACGTGTGGCGGCATTATTCCCACATTTCACAGTCCAGCACACCTCGCCTTCCATCTTGTATCATTGGTTGCTGGCAGGCTGCTTACCTACAGCATAGACGTAAGACAGTGAGCGAAAGCTCAGCAAGTACAACTATTAATACCGCAATATTAAAAACACAGCATAATCTAACCTAACATAACATTGTATAACATAACATAGCATACCATTTCATAACCTTTCTTAATCATAACATGGCATAACATTTCATAACCTTCCTTAATCATAACATGCATAACATTTCATAACCTTTCTTAATCATAACATGGCATAACATCTCATAACATAACTTGACATATCGTATGCATGATCCGTTTATGCTTCCTTATGCTCTCTTATCTCTTCATAACTTTCTTAACTTAACCTTACTTTTGGGCCCCATAACATGAGTGTTCGTACCGGGCGCGCTCTATGGACTTACTCTTGCCATAGCTCAACCCGACCTGACGCGGGTCGGTACGACACAGGCAATTGCTTGCCATCATAACTTAATCTTTTATTTGTTAATTAGTGAACATGCATCGTGATGTTTCACTCAATTAATCTTAACATAACTTAACCCTAATCATGCTTCTATAGACCATAGCATACAAAACATACGTTCATAACATAGAATCATAGCATTCCTAAGCTAATCTATAACACTGAGCATGTAACATGTAGCATTCATAACTAGCAATCATACTTAGGCAAGTATTCACAACAAGCCTATGCTGTAGGCGGAGTTGTACTTACCTCGTTCGTAAATGCGGTGTCCAATCGTGGAGTTAGGTTCCGCGGGACACCTCGTCGTGTAACGTTCTGAAATTAAATAAAAGTAAGGGTTAGAACTGTTGGTAGTATAACCAACATTCTTTTATAACCTTAGTTATAAGCCCTTACTTATTTTTCACGTTATCCTAACTGGTTACTTTGGTAACCCTATTCGGGTAGTTTTTAACTTTGGTTTTAAAATCTTATTTTTAGGAAATGAAAACCTTAATTTTTTGTATATAAACCCTTTTGTTTAATTTTAAGGATTGAAAATCTTAAAACGAGACTTATAAATTTATTGACTATTGGAAACTGCCTTTGAACAGTTTCTCAACGTCCATTTGCAGTGAAACTGCAAAAATATGCATTTTCTGTGTCAACTTTGTAAATCCTGTACAGGATTTCCATAATTCCTGTACAGTTCTCGGAAATTCATTTTCATCTTAAAATCCAGACTGAATCTGTAAAACTTGTCTTCATGAAAGTTGTAAACATTTAAAAACTCTACAACTTTATGTTTTGGGTAAAACCCAGTTCTGGCGTTTTCGTGGTCAAAACCCCTGAGGAACTTGTCCTGGCCGTGCTCGGGTCCTGGACACCTTAGGCACGGGTT
>CM046374.1:8398762-8434209 GCA_025413025.1 Ficus hispida
TACATACATACATACATACTTACGTACTTATACGTAAAACAGCGGAATATATATATTTTTTTTATAAGCCGTATAAATATATATACGCACCTACGTAAATAATTATACTGAATAATTAAAACGTTGTGTAGGTATAAATAAAGCTTGTAAAATATTAACATAATAAACAAAACGTGTGGCGGCATTATTCCACATTTCACAGTCCAGCACTCGCCTTCATCTTGTATCATTGGTTGCTGGCAGGCTGCTTACTACAGCATAGACGTAAGACAGTGAGCGAAAGCTCAGCAAGTACAACTATTAATACGAATATTAAAAACACAGCATAATCTAACCTAACATAACATTGTATAACATAACATAGCATACCATTCATAACCTTTCTTAATCATAATGCATAACATTTCATAACTTCTTAATCTTAACATGGCATAACATTTCATAACATACATCTATAACATATACATAACGACATATCGTATGCATGATCCGTTTATGCTTCTTATGCTCTCTTATTCTTCATAACTTTCTTAACTTAACTTACTTTTGGGCCCCATAACATGAGTGTTCGTACCGGGCGCGCTCTATGGACTTACTCTTGCCATAGCTCAACCCGACTGACGCGGGTCGGTACGACACAGGCAATTGCTTGCCATCATAATTAATCTTTTATTTGTTAATTAGTGAACATGCATCGTGATGTTTCACTCAATTAATCTTAACATAATTAACCCTAATCATGCTTCTATAGACATAGCATACAAAACATACGTTCATAACATAGAATCATAGCATTCTAAGCTAATCTATAACACTGAGCATGTAAATGTAGCATTCATAACTAGCAATCATACTTAGGCAAGTATTCACAACAAGCCTATGCTGTAAGGCGGAGTTGTACTTACCTCGTTCGTAAATGCGGTGTCCAATCGTGGAGTTAGGTTCCGCTGGGACACCTCGTCGTGCAACGTTCTGAAATTAAATAAAAGTAAGGGTTAGAACTGTTGGTAGTATAACCAACATTCTTTTATAACCTTAGTTATAAGCCCTTACTTATTTTTACGTTATCTAATGGTTACTTTGGTAACCCTATTCGGGTAGTTTTTAACTTTGGTTTTAAAATCTTATTTTTAGGAAATGAAAACCTTAATTTTTGTATATAAACCCTTTTGTTTAATTTTAAGGATTGAAAATCTTAAAACGAGACTTATAAATTTATTGACTATTGGAAACTGCCTTTGGAACAGTTTCTCAATGTCATTTGCAGTGAAACTGCAAAATATGCATTTTCTGTGTCAACTTTGTAAATCCTGTACAGGATTTCCATAATTCCTGTAAGTTCTCCGAAATTCATTTTCATCTTAATCAGACTGAATCTGTAAACTTGTCTTCATGAAGTTGTAACATTAAAAACTCTACACTTTTATGTTTTGGGTAAAACCCAGTTTGGCGTTTTCGTGGTCAAAACCTGAGGAACTTGTCTGGCGTGCTCGGGTCTGGACACCTTAGGCACGGGTTTGGTAAAACGAGGCATTGGAGCCTCATTTTACAAACTGTCGTTGTCCTCTAGGAAAACTCTACTTAAAACTTTCATGTTTTGAGTTTCCCTGATTCGGCTCTAAGCTCAAAATGTTTTTCCCGAACTGGCCAATTTCTACCGAGTTGGCAGTTTTCGGTTTAAAATTTGTTTACGTCCTAAACGTTACCTACCTCAACCGAACTCAGCGGGAGCTAAAACACATGCATAACGTTTCTAACGTTCGGGTTCCACATGCAAGCCAATTTACGTTCCATAGCATATAAAAATCCTAGGCATTCACACAAAACTAGCATGCACATAATCAACACAAACCTAACTAACAATCAAGCACATGCTCATAAATTACAAGCTAAGGCAGAATTTAAAAGTGGGCTTAAACCCTTACAAACATAGCTTAAATACATTTAAATTTTCCATATGAATTTAAATGAAAGCTTGCTCGGTTAAGGTTTTACCTTACTCGTTTGGCTTGGTTAGCTCGGGTTTCCATTCTTCCTCCTCCTCAATTCACCGGCTGTTTTGGTGATTGGCAAGTGAAACTTGCTGCTTCCTTGCCCAAATCCAGCCACAAATTGCACCAAATCGGCTGCTCCAACTCCAAAACCGGTTTGGATAAGCTTGGTTTCTCCCCCTAGAACGGCCTTGCTAGGGAAAATGGGCACAATTTTTTTCAACTTTTTGTTGGTTACTAACTAAATCGACCACCTAAGGCCTCCCACACACTTGGTTTGCAAATTTTTCTTGTTCTCTTTCACAAAGTTCGGATTTTGTGGAACAAATTGCAAGAGTTTGGCTAACAATGCTAAATTGTGAACATGCTCCCCTATTTATAGAGGTTGGAAATTTTCTTAATTGCACAATTTAGTCCTCAAAAAATCAGAAATTGGACTTTGAGGGGGGGCATGTGGCCGGCCATTACTAAGGTGGAAGACAATAATTCTTCAATTTTTCTTAAATCACTTAATGATGTATAATCAAAAAGTTAATGAGGTAAGCTTATCTTAGGCTTGTTTGGCTCTTCTGCTATGTGCAGCCCATTTTTAAGTTAATCAGGTATTTCCAATACTGGATTTACTTAACTCAGTATTGGTTACCGAATGCAGTCCAAAATTTCCGGCGTAAAATGGACGGTATAGATTTTTCTTATTTCGTAAAACCTTTTGCCCTATACTTGAACTCAATGTATTGATTTTCTAGGGTGGTTCTTAAGTCTTAAACATTTCTTATTATCTGAAAACCGGTTTTCGTCCGGTACAATTTCATACGGTTTCTTAATAAATCGTACAGATCGAAGCATCATTTTTGAACTTTTTGGATCAACCATCGACTTTCTTGTCGATTAGTGACTTTTTGTCAAATTTTGACTTTCTTGGTCACAGTTGACTTTTTGGTCACCGTGACGTTTTTCGGTCAAAGTTTGACTTTTCAAGAAATTTTGCCATATTGCTCCTTTTGACTTAAAAGGTTGTTTTCTTAATTAATTAATCCTGTTTGAGTCTTATATAACCATAAACTCACAAACATAATTAAAACCCTTAACTGGGCTTTTTCCATAATGCATTTACGGTTCATGTAAGTTCTATACAAGAATCGTTCAGTCATAAAAATCAGGTATTACAATCTACCCCTTAAGATTTTCGTCCTCGAAAATTAGAACAAACGGGGTAGTACTTTCTCATTTCGCTTTCTAATTCCAGGTGGCTTCTTCTACTTTATGGTTTTCATAATACTTCACATGGGAATTGTCTTATTCTTAGAACTTCTCTTCTTGGTCTAGGATTCGCACAGGCTTCTTTATAGGTTAAGTCAGTTTGAACTCTATGGTTCTTGACTGAGCAATGCGAAGGATTGACACATACTTCTTGAGCATCGATACATGGAAGACATTATGCATGGATGCTAATCGGCGGCAGGGCAAGCTTATAGGCCACTTTTCCAACCCTTTCCAGGATTCAAATGGTCCAGTATACCTTGGACTAAGCTTCCTTTCTTTCCGAATTCATTACACCTTTCATCGAGCTATCTTGATGAAACCGCATCTCCGATCTGAAATTCCAAAGGCTTCTTCGTTTATCCGCATAGCTTTTCTGACGACTGAAAGCTATGTCAAGCCTTTTTTAATCTTCTTATATCGTCAGAAGTCTTTCTGATGAAGTCCGTGGTCTGAAGCTACTTCTGTCCAACTTCTTGCCATGAATAGGGGATCGACATTTTCTTCCGTACAGTGCTTCGAATGGAGCCATACAATCGAAGCATGATAACTATTGTTGTAGGAAATTCGATCAAAGACAGCTTCTGATCCAGTTTCCTTGAAATCCAGCACGCATGATCTCATCATGTTTCTAGTGTCTGGATGGTCGTTCTGACTGACCGTCGTTTGGGGGTGAAAAGCCGTACTGAACTTCAGTTTCGACCCCATAGCATTGTGTACGCTTGCCCAAAATCGGGAAGTGAAACGTCCGTCTCGATCCGAGATGATCGATTTTGGTACACCATGCAGTCGAACGACCTGGGATACATAGACTTCGGCCAACTTCTCCACTGAATAAGTGGCTTTGATAGCGATAAAGTGGGCAGATTTGGTTAATCGGTCGACAATAACCAAATCGTGTCATTCCCACTTGAAGTTCTTGGCAGTCCCACGACAAATCCATGGTAATTTGCTCCCATTTCCATTCGGGAGCTCTATTTTCTGCAACTCTCCTCCAGGATGTTGGTGTTCTGCCTTAACTTTCTGACAAGTTAAGCATTTGGACACGAACTTCGCTATCTGATTCTTCATATTTGGCCACCAGTAGTTCTCTCGGAGATCCTTGTACATCTTAGAGGCTCCGGGATGTACTGAATACGGTGTCATGTGCGCCTCTGCTAGTATCTGATCCTTCAAAAACTTGAAATCAGGAATGCAGATCCTTTCTTTGAAGTAGATCATGCCATCTGCAGAGGTTCTAAACTCCTTATTTTTCCCGCCAAAGAGTTGTGCCTTGATCAACAGAGAATCCTTTCCTTGAAGGTTCTTGATGGACTCCATTAAATTGGACTGGAGGGTTAAGGCGGATAACTTTCCCGTTATCATCTCAAGGTTGAAGTCAGAGATTTCCTTTTGAAGCGGCTTGGGCAGCAGTACCAAAGACATCAGCACGCCAGATGACTTCCTGCTTAAGGCGTCTGCTACTTTGTTCGCCTTGCCAGGATGGTAAAGGATCTCGCAGTCGTAGTCCTTTACGAGTTCAAGCCATCTTCGCTGCCTCATATTGAGCTCCTTCTGGGTAAAGATGTATTTGAGACTTTGGTGATCGGTGAAAATCTCACATCTATTCCCATACAGGTAGTGCCTCCAATCTTCAATGCGAACACCACCGCAGCGAGCTCTAGATCGTGCGTCGGGTAATTCTTCTCGTGATCCTTCAGTTGTCGAGAAGCATACGCGACCACTTTACCTTGCTGCATTAGGACTGCTCCTAGTCCGTCTTAGAAGCGTCGCTGTAGATCACGAAATTTCCTGCTTCAACATCTGGAATAATCAAAACAGGCGCACTTGTCAGCTTCCTCTTAAGCTCTTGGAAATTCTCTTCGCATTTAGAAGTCCATTCGTACTTCTTTCCTTTGCGCGTAAGGGTCGTGAGAGGGGCTGCTATCTTAGAAATCCTTCAACAAAGCGGCGATAATAACCGGCTAATCCGAGGAAACTCCTTATTTCCGTTACGCTCGTGGGTCTTGACCATAAGCTAACTGCTTCTACCTTGGCTGGGTCCACAGAAATCCCTTCTTGTGACACCACGTGGCCTAAGAAATGCACCTTTTCGAGCCAAAATTCACATTTTGTGAACTTTGCGTAGAGCTGATGTCGTCGTAACATTTCCATCACCATCCTTAAATGCTGCACATGTTCTTCCCGAGACCTTGAATAGATCAGGATATCGTCGATGAAGACAATGACGAACTTGTCCAGATATTCCTTGAACACTCGGTTCATCAGGTCCATGAAAGCAGCTGGAGCATTGGTTAACCCAAAAGGCATAACCAAAATTCGTAGTGTCCGTAGCGTGTCCGAAAAGCCGTCTTGGAAATATCTGAATCTCTGATTCTGAGCTGATGATAGCCAGATCGTAGATCGACTTTCGAAAACACTCTTGTTCCTCTGAGTTGATCGAACAAATCGTCAATCCTTGGAAGAGGATACTTGTTCTTGATGGTGATCTTGTTCAGCTCGCGATAATCGATGCACATACGTAGAGATCCATCCTTTTTCTTCACGAATAACACAGGTGCTCCCCATGGAGAGTAACTCTGTCGGATGAACCCCTTATCAAGCAGTTCTTGTAGCTGCAATTGGAGTTCCCTAAGTTCAGCAGGTGCCATACGATAAGGCGCCTTCGATACTGGAGCAGCTCCGGGCAATAGCTCAATTTCGAATGAAATTTCGCGTTCCGGCGGAAGCCCTGGTAGCTCTTCTGGGAAGATATCCACATACTCCCTGATAACGGGTACGTCTTCCGGTGTCCACTTCACTTCTTGCTCCTTGTCCAACATGTTAGCTAAATACCCTTGACAGCCATTAGCTAACATCTTCCACGCCTTCATAGCTGAAACCAATCGGGTTGCTGAGCTACGAGGTTGTCCGTAGAAGCTGAATTCTTCCTCGCCATATGGGTTGAAAATCACACAACGCTTCCGACAGTCGATCTTAGCGTTGTATTTCCCAAGAAAATCCATCCCCAAGATCACATCGAAATCCTGTAGCTTGATTGCGATGAGATCTACGTACAGCTCTCTGCCACAAATAATCACGGAGGTATTTCGTATCCAACAGTTGGACCACAAAACTTCTCCAGATGGCAAGGAGGTTTTAAAAGGTTGGCTTAATCTATCCACACCTCTTCCTAATTTCTGGGCGAACTCCAATGATATAAATGAATGAGTGGCACCAGAATCAAACAGGGCAATTGCTTCATAAGTGGTGATAGAGATCTGACCTGTCACCACATGTGAAGTGCCTGCTTCCGCATCTCCCCTTGTATAGGCGTAGATTCGGGCTTGAGGCTCAGGAGCTTCCAATCTTCCTTGGCCTATGGAAGGTCCTTCTAGTCTAGTCTGGGCCGCATGAAGCTGACTGTTTGGGTTCCTGTTCTGGTACGGAGGGTTCTGGCCTGCTTATTCATATTGCAGTTCTTCGCAAAATGTCCCTCCTTTCCGCACAGATAGCACTCATTGGTCCCCATTCTGCAAACGCCCGGATGTTTTCTGCCGCACTTTGTACATACCGGGTAGTCAGAGTTATTACCCTCATTTCCTCTATTATTCCTCTTCTGAGGGTAATTTTGTTGCTGGCCCTGTCCAGAAAAATTTCCCTTTCTCTTGTTCCTCCCAAACTGTTTGGAACTTTGAGCAGGGTTATTATTCTGACCTTTCTGATTGGCCTAGCACTCTGACGGGGCTGGGTCTGCTTAGTAACGGCCTTTTCTTCCTTCTTGGCCTTGTAAAACTGCGCCCTTGCTTCCTTGTCCTGGTTGATCCAGTATTCAGCTCGTATTGCTCTGCTCACGCAGTCGGATACCAGGGTAGGTGGGCTGCTTCCTGCACTAACTTGCTTGGATATGTCGGTCCGGAACATCTTCATCATTCTCCGAACCTTCTCTGTCTCGTTCGGTACCAGCTCCGGGCACAAGCGCGCTAGCTGTTCGAACTTCTTAACGGCTTCCATCACCGTCATAGACCTTTGCTTGAAGCTGGTGAATTCGTCCTGTTGAGCGGCAAGGATTTCTCTGTTGTAGTACATACTACGAAACTCAGTCACAAAATCCTGCCAGCTCATTGCCATGACGTTCCTACGCATCTGAACGGTTATCCACCAGTGTCTCGCGTCCTTCTTAAGAGCAAAAGAAGCACATAAGACTTTCTCCTGTTCAGTAAGCCGCATAAAGTCTAGGATAACTTGGATGTCTATCAACCAGTTGTCTGCGGCTATTGGGTCTGTTGTTCCCTCAAATTCAGGTGCTTTCATCCGCCTAAACCTCTCATATAACAAATCCTCTCTTGCCGGAGGTGGATCTGCCGGTACCCCAGCAGGTGCTACTGGTACCTCAGCATGTCGCGGAACATTGGGCACTGGAGGTGCCACTGGAGGTGCTTGCTCCGCGGGTAAGGGAACCTCGTTGACCTGGGGTCTCTGGTGTAACTGAGCTAGCTGCTCTCTCAGCTGGTTTGTCTCTTGTTGCTGCTCGAGCAACTGTCGTTGTAAATTGGCTACAAGGGTCGCTAGATCTGGCGCAGGTGGATTCACTGGTGCAGCCTTGCGCGTGCGAACCATTTTTAAATTCCTATTTAAATCATAAGAAAAGATATTACTAACCATTAATATCCTTTCTTTGCATTCATATCTTAACATATTATATCACAATATTGTCATATCATAATATAATATACTTATCATATCGTATCATAAACATTCGTCACATTCATATCATATCATTGATAACTTGCTATTTCATATATTTTTCTTGTAAACTGTCTTTTTGTAAACTCACAAAAAGTACATCATATTTACTTAACTTGTAATTACTTTTCTTTACATCATGCATATCATACTTACATTATCACATTTACATTTCTTATACATATACAAAGTCAAAACTTTGAGATGGAAGTGTCTACCACTTTACCATCGTACAAAAGTACAAGCCTAATATCAAAATAAAATAAGCTAGTACATCAGTCTCAAAACATATACATATACACGTGATCTGAGCCTAATCTAACTCTGCTACCGTAACGGTGGAGATATCGGAGTCGTCCTCTCCGTCATCGCTGGGATCTCCTCGGGATCCTCCTCAAAATTATCTCCCTCGTCGGGCCATCCTACAAACACTGGCCCGTCATCGTCATCATCCTCATCGAGCCATCCTCCGAATCCTGGCTCGTGATCGGGCTCCTCGTCATCGTCCTCATCATCACTAGATATGACGATGATCGGAGGGTCCTCGGGCGCATCAGCATCCATGTCCTCATCAGCATCATAACCATCATCCTCGGCCTCCTGTACCGGGTCGGGTATTGGATCCTCCTGGTCGACCGGGTCGGGCTCATAAGCGGGCTCTGGCTCATATATCGGCTCCGGCTCGTAAACCGGCTCGGGCATCTCGGCGTCATCGACTGGTACCTCATGCTCTGCTACGTGAGCATCAGCCTGCAAATCCTGTGCGATGACCTCCGCAGCTAAAATGTACCCGATCATATGGGCCACTGTCATAATCTGCGTCGGTATGGGCGTGTGCTGACGGATCTGTGCAGGTAGTCCGTCCCGCAGAATCACTATAGACTGTAATCCTGAATGCGGTATGTCCAACGGAATGTGAGGTAACATAGCCTCCTGGAATCTCCGACAATAGTGATCCATCGGCTCATGTGGATAGGCTCGCCAGTCATCGACCATCATGTAATACCGCTCATGCTGCATATCCCGATAAATCTCGGGATCTCGATAATGCTCGTCTATCCCATCGTCCAGCACCGGTCCATAGCGGTTAGTCATGCAGACACGAAAATGTGCCCACGTACGAGCAGGTAACGTCCCCTCGCCGATCGTCATCCACCATAACCGTGCATCGGCTGCCAAACATCGACTGGCCAATGAAACATGTAGATGTGCCTCTATGTGGCAAAGGAGGAAAATCCTCTCCAGATCGTATAGCCAAACTGATAGAGCTACCGTTCGGGGTGTGCCGTCAAAAAGCAGGGGCCGTGACTCGTATAACGCTGAAACCGCGCGTCGGTCCTCTTCTACGGGCTCCGGATCCATAATCGTAAATCTAATCATACATAATCGCATAATAATTATTAACATATGAAAATAAAATTTTAACTTACAATGATGGAGGCGATGGCAGGCTGACTGTGAAATTTAGTCGCAGGAAACCGCTCTGATACCAACTCTGTAACGACCCGCCTAGCACAGGCCGTTACCGTACATACATACATACATACTTACGTACTTATACGTAAAACAGCGGAATATATATTTTTTTTTATAAGCCGTATAAATATATATACGCACCTACGTAAATAATTATACTGAATAATTAAAACGTTGTGTAGGTATAAATAAAGCTTGTAAAATATTAACATAATAAACAAAACGTGTGGCGGCATTATTCCCACATTTCACAGTCCAGCCACCTCGCCTTCCATCTTGTATCATTGGTTGCTGGCAGGCTGCTTACCTACAGCATAGACGTAAGACAGTGAGCGAAAGCTCAGCAAGTACAACTATTAATACCGCAATATTAAAAACACAGCATAATCTAACCTAACATAACATTGTATAACATAACATAGCATACCATTTCATAACCTTTCTTAATCATATCATGGCATAACATTTCATAACCTTCCTTAATCATAACATGACATAACATTTCATAACCTTTCTTAATCATAACATGGCATAACATCTCATAACATAACTTGACATATCGTATGCATGATCCGTTTATGCTTCCTTATGCTCTCTTATCTCTTCATAACTTTCTTAACTTAACCTTACTTTTGGGCCCCATAACATGAGTGTTCGTACCGGGCGCGCTCTATGGACTTACTCTTGCCATAGCTCAACCCGACCTGACGCGGGTCGGTACGACACAGGCAATTGCTTGCCATCATAACTTAATCTTTTATTTGTTAATTAGTGAACATGCATCGTGATGTTTCACTCAATTAATCTTAACATAACTTAACCCTAATCATGCTTCTATAGACCATAGCATACAAAACATACGTTCATAACATAGAATCATAGCATTCCTAAGCTAATCTATAACACTGAGCATGTAACATGTAGCATTCATAACTAGCAATCATACTTAGGCAAGTATTCACAACAAGCCTATGCTGTAGGCGGAGTTGTACTTACCTCGTTCGTAAATGCGGTGTCCAATCGTGGAGTTAGGTTCCGCGGGGACACCTCGTCGTGTAACGTTCTGAAATTAAATAAAAGTAAGGGTTAGAACTGTTGGTAGTATAACCAACATTCTTTTATAACCTTAGTTATAAGCCCTTACTTATTTTCACGTTATCCTAACTGGTTACTTTGGTAACCCTATTCGGGTAGTTTTTAACTTTGGTTTTAAAATCTTATTTTTAGGAAATGAAAACCTTAATTTTTTGTATATAAACCCTTTTGTTTAATTTTAAGGATTGAAAATCTTAAAACGAGACTTATAAATTTATTGACTATTGGAAACTGCCTTTGAAACAGTTTCTCAACGTCCATTTGCAGTGAAACTGCAAAAATATGCATTTTCTGTGTCAACTTTGTAAATCCTGTACAGGATTTCCATAATTCCTGTACAGTTCTCCGAAATTCATTTTCATCTTAAAATCCAGACTGAATCTGTAAAACTTGTCTTCATGAAAGTTGTAAACATTTAAAAACTCTACAACTTTTATGTTTTGGGTAAAACCCAGTTCTGGCGTTTTCGTGGTCAAAACCCCTGAGGAACTTGTCCTGGCCGTGCTCGGGTCCTGGACACCTTAGGCACGGGTTTTGGTAAAAACCGAGGCCATTGGCGCCTCATTTTTCAAAACTGTCCGCGTTTTCCTCTAGGAAAAACTCTACTTAAAAACTTTCATGTTTTGAGTTTCCCCTGATTCGGCCTCTAGAAGCCTCAAAAACTGTTTTTCCCGAAACTGGCCAATTTCTACCCGAGTTGGCAGTTTTCGGTTTAAAATTTCGTTTACGTCCTAAAACGTTCACCCTACCTCAACCGAACTCAGAGGGAGCCTAAAACAGACATGCATAATGTTTCTAACGTTCGGGTTCCAACATGCAAGCCAAATTTACGTTCATCCATAGCATATAAAAATCCTAGGCATTCACACAAACACCTAGCATGCACATAATCAACCACCAAACCCTAAACCTAAACAAATCAAGCACATGCTCATAAATTACAAGCTAAGGCAGAATTTAAAAGTGGGCTTAAACCCTTACAAACCATAGCTTAAATACATTTAAATTTCTCCATATGAAATTTAAATGAAAGCTTGCTCGGTTAAGGTTTCTACCTTACTCGGTTTGGCTTGGTTAGCTCGGGTTTCCACTTCCTTCCTCCTCCTCAATTCACCGGCTGTTTTGGTGATTGGCAAGTGCAAACTTGCTGCCTTCCTTGCCCCAAATCCAGCCACCAAATTGCACCAAATCCGGCTGCCTCCAACTCCAAAACCGGTTTGGATCAAGCTTGGTTTCTCCCCCCCCCCTAGAACCGGCCTTGCTAGGGAAAATGGGCACCAAATTTTTTTCCAACTTTTTGCTTGGTTACTAACCTAAATCCGACCACCCTAAGGCCTCCCACACACTTGGTTTTGCAAATTTTTCTTGTCTCTCTCTTTCACACAAAGTTCGGATTTTGTGGAACAAAATTGCAAGAGTTTGGCTAACATTGCTAAATTGTGAACAATGCTCCCCCTATTTATAGAGGTTGGAAATTTCTCTTAATTGCACAATTTAGTCCTCAAAAGAATCAGAAATTGGACTTTGAGGGGGGGCATGTGGCCGGCCATTAGCTAAGGTGGAAGACAACTAATTCTTTCAATTTTTCTTAAATCACTTAATGATGTCATAATCAAAAAAGTTAATGAGGTAAGCTTATCTTAGGCTTGTTTGGCTCTTCTGGCTATGTGCAGCCCATTTTTAAGTTAACTCAGGTATTTCCAATACTGGATTTACTTAGACTCAGTATTGGTTTACCGAACTGCAGTCCAAAATTTACCGGCGTAAAAATGGACGGTATAGAATTTTTCTTATTTCGTAAAACCCTTTTGCCCTATACTTGAACTCAATGTACTTGATTTTCTAGGGTGGTTCTTAAGTCTTAAACATTTCTTATTATCTGAAAAACCGGTTTTCGTCCGGTACAATTTCCGTACGGTTTCTTAATAAATCGTACAGACTCGAAGCATCATTTCTTGAACTTTTTGGATCAACCATCGACTTTCTTGTCGATTAGTGACCTTTTTGTCAAATTTTGACTTTCTTGGTCAACAGTTGACTTTTTGGTCAACCGTGACGTTTTTCGGTCAAAGTTTGACTTTTCAAGAAATTTTGCCATATTGCTCCTTTTGACTTAAAAGGTTGTTTTCTTAATTAATTAATCCTGTTTGAGTCTTATATAACCATAAAACTCACAAAACATAATTAAAAACCCTTAACTGGGCTTTTTCCATAAATGCATTTACGGTTCAATGTAAGTTCTATACAAAGAATCGTTCAGTCATAAAAATCAGGTATTACAGTAACGGCCTGTGCTAGGCGGGTCGTTACAGAGTTGGTATCAGAGCGGTTCCCTGCGACTAAATTTCACAGTCAGCCTGCCATCGCCGCCATCATTGTAAGTTATAATTTTATTTTCATATGTTAATATGTATTATGCAATTATGTATGATTAGATTTACGATTATGGACCCGGCACCCGTAGAAGAGGACCGACGCGCGGTTTCAGCGTTCTACGAGTCACGACCCCTGCTATTTGACGGCACATCCCGAACGGTAGCTCTATCAGTCTGGCTATACGATCTGGAGAGGATTTTCCACCTTTGCCACATAGAGGCACATCTGCACGTCTCGCTGGCTAGTCGATGCCTGGTAGCTGACGCACGACTGTGGTGGATGACGATCGGCGAGGGGACTTTGCCAGACCGTACGTGGGCACATTTTCGTGTCTGTATGACTACCCGCTTCGGACCAGTGCTGGATGATGGGGCAGATGAGCACTATCGAGATCCCGATATTTATAGGGATATGCAGCACGAGCGGTACTATATGATGGCTGATGACTGGCGAGCGTACCCCCACGAGCCGATGGACCATTACTGTCGAAGGTTCCAGCAGGCTATGTTGCCTCACATTCCCATGGACATACCAAACCCAGGATTACAGTCTTTAGCGATCCTGCGGAACGGACTACCTGCACAGATCCGTCAGCACACGCCCATATCGACGCAGATTATGACAGTGGCTCATATGATCGAGTACATTTTAGCTGCGGAGGTCATTGCACAGGATCTACAGGCCGATGCCCATGTAGTGGAGCTTGAGATACCAGGCGACGACGCTGATATGCCCGAGCCGGTTTAGGAGCCCGAGCCAGCATACGAGCCAGAGCCAGTATATGAGCCCGGCCCAGCCGACCCGGAGGACCCGATACCTGTAACGACCCGCCTAGCACAGGCCGTTACCGTACATACATACCTACATACGTACTTACATGCATACATACTTATACGTAAAATAGCGGAATAAATTTTTTTTTTTTTTTTTTATAAGCCGTATAAACATATTTGCACATACGTAAATAATTATACTGATTAATTAAAAACGTTGTGCAGGCATAAATGAAGCTTATAAAATAATCACATAATTAAACAAAACGCATGGCGGCATTGGTCCCACATTTCACAGTTCAGCACACCTCGCCCTCCATCTTGCATCACGGGTTGCTACTAGGCTGCTTACCTACAGCATAGACGTAAGACAATGAGCTTACGCTCAGCAAGTACAACTATTAAATACCGCAATAACATAAACACAACACAATCTAACCTAACATAACATTTTATGACATAACATAACATTACTTATCATGACTTATCATAACATAACATTCCTTATCATGACTTATCTTAACATATCATTTCTTATCATGACTTATCATAACATAACATTCCTTATCATGACTTATCATAACATAACATGACTTACAATAACATAACATTTCTTATCATGACTTATCATAACATATGCATGAATCGTTTATGCTTTGTTATGCTTTCTTAACTTATCTTTACTTATGGGCCCCATAACATGAGTGTTCGTACCGGGCGCGCTCTATGGGCTTACACTTGCCATAGCTCAACCCGACCTGACGCGGGTCGGTACGACACAGGCAATTGCTTGCCATCATAGCTTAATCTTTCTTTTGTTAATCAGTGAACATGCATCGTGATGTTTCACTCAATTAATCTTAATATATCTTAACCCTAATCATGTTCCTATAAATCATAGCATACTTGACATTTCATACATCATGACATACATTCATAACATAAAAATCATAGCACTTATCATTCATATATAATCATAGCATTCCTAAGATATTCTATAGCACTTAGTATATAGCATGTAGCATTCATAAATAGCAAACATACTTAGGCAATTATTCACAACAAGCCTATGCTGTAGGCGGAGTTGTACTTACCTTGTTTGTAAAAGCTGTGTCCAATGTGGAGTTAAATTCCGCTGGGACACTTCCGCGTATAACGTTCTGAGATAAAATGAAAGTAAGGGTTAGAACTGTTGGTAGTATAACCAACATTCTTTCATAACCTTAGTTATAAGCCCTTACTTATTTTTACGTTATCCTAATTGGTTACTTTGATAACCCTAATCGGTTTATTTTTAACTTTGGTTTTAAAATCTTATTCTTAGAAAATAAAACCTTAATTTTTGGTATAAAAATCCTTTTTGTTTAACTTTAAAACTGAAAATCTTAAACTGAGACTTATTAGAAACTGCCTTTGGAACAGTTTCACAATGTCAATTTGCAGTGAAATTGTGGAATTACATTTTTTTCTGTGTTAATTTATAAATTCTGTACAGAGTTTTCCATAATTCCTGTACAGTTTTCCGTAATCCATTTTCATCTTAAAATCAAGACTGATTCTGAAAAACTTGTCTTCACGAAAGTTTTAGAAATTGAAAAGTTCTACAACTTTCGTGTTTTGGATAAAACCTAGTTCGGACGTTTTCGTGGTCAAAAACCCTGTGGAACTAGTCCTGGCTGTGCACGGGTCCTGGGCACTTCAGGCACGGGTTTTGGTAAAAACCGAGGCCATTGGAGCCTCATTTTACAAAACTGTCCGCGCTGTTCTCTAGGAAAAACTCTACTTAAAAACTTTCATGTTTTGATTTTCCCCTGATTCGGCCTCTAGAGGTGTAATACCCGAGATTTCGATGAAACTATGATTTTCTTTTAGACGAGGAAAATCCCGAGTCTTACGCTTGGATGTCGATATAAAACTCACGATCTGAGTTAAATATCAGTATATGTTTGAGTTCTCGTTTAATTAGCTATGAGACTCAATAAGCAGTTTGCTTAGTCATGCATCTGACCCTTGAGCAAAAAGGGAAGGAAAATTCTATGATTTCATGCTGGTCAAAGTTTGACCGAAAAAGTCAAAGTTGACCGAAAAGTCAAAGGTTGACCAGGGAGGTCAAATAGATGAAGGTGTTGAGATATAGCAAAGCAGTATGGAATTATACTGCGAAAAACCTTCATTACGGTCGATTTAGCAAGCATAAGCTGTGAGACCACCCTAGAAAATCAAGCACACCAAGTATGGTATTAAGGGCAAGAAAGGTGCCAAGAGATAAGAAAAATTTTATTCAGTTTATTTTTACACAGATAAATTTTGGACTGTAGTACAGTATAAAAATATTGTGTTTAAGCAAACACAGTATTAGAAATATCTGTGTAGTAGAAAAATGGACTGAATATTGAGGAAAAGCCAAACAGGGCTTAATATGGATGACATCATCCTATCCTTAATTTATGACATCATAATTGGATTAAATAAGCTTGGAAAGAAAGCAAGGAAGGCTCTAGAAGAGATGACATTGCTGGCCACCTCAGGGGCAAAAATGCCAAAATTTTATCTTTAGGGGTTAAAGTGAAAATTTTGGAAAATTGATGAGGTAAGCAAAGTGATGTCGTCAAGATGATGTCATCAAGGTGAGATAAGCTTGGCTTGATCTCCAAGTAAGGGGCCGGCCACCTAGAGGGCATAAATGCAAGAATTTTAACTTTCGGGGCTAAAATGCAATTTATGAAAAATAGGTGATGTAAGCAAGATGATGTCATCAAAATGATGTCATCATTTGCTTGGAGAACAAGGAAATGGCCGGCCACCTAGCATGCAAAAAGTGCAAAAAGTTGGTTTTTGGAGGACTATTTTGCAATTAAGTAAAGTTTCAAAAACCTCTATAAATAGGTGCTGATTTTATTCAAAAAAATCAGAAAACCAAGCCAAATTCTGCCCATTTCTCTGCCCAAAACCGAACCCAAAGCTGCCAAAGAAAAGCAAGAACCAAAAACAAAAATCCAAGAGACAATCCCTTAGGGAAGTTCGGATTTTCAGTTTTGGAAGCAAGGATAGGTGCTGGAAATTTTAGGGACCCTTTGTTTGGCATGTTGGCCGGTTGTGGGTGAGCTGAAAAGGAAGAGAAAAAGCTGAAGGAGTGGACGGATTTTGGTGGGAAACAACAACCCAAGGACAGAAATTTTTCGGGTAACTCTTAGGAGGAGGCCGGTTAGGCTATAGGCAACCGAGGGGAGATTCAATTTCTTGAATCTTGAGGTAATCTCCTTTAGCCCTAAGCTGTTAATTTCAGCTTCAATTTAAGTGTATTTCCAGCATTGGATGTAAGAGCATAAGCTCACCTTTTAGTGCTTGATTATGCTTGATTAGGTTTGGTGGTCTCTAGTTTATGATTTTGATGCATGTTTGCAATATGCCTACCATGTGTTTGTTATATGTTCCCATAGGTTTAAGATTGAATGTATGATGCATTGGAACGTTAGAAATGATTGCATGTGTGACTTTAGGCTCCCGCTGTGGTCGGTTGAGGTAGCGTGCACGTTTTAGGACGTAAAACGAAATTAAGAACCGAAACTGCCAGTCTCGGGTCAAGACTGGGCAGTGTTCTGGAAATGGTATTTTGAGGCTCTTAGAGGCCGAATTTGAAGAAAATCAAAACTACAAAGTTGTATATAATGGTTTTTCCTAGAGGGCAGCGTGGACCGTTTTTCAAAATAAGGCTCCAATGGCCTCCGTTTTTACGAAAATCCGAGGCTAATCTGCCCAGACCTAGTCTACACGTCCAGTAAGTTTCAAATTAAAACTGACAAGAATCCAAGCAGAACTGGGTTTTCCTCAAAACATGAAAGTTGTAGTATTATCCGAGATCTACAACTTTTATGAAGAAAGTTTTATCAAATTATGAACAGATTTTAAAGTACAATTTGATTCCCAAAACTGTGCTGGAAACAGAAATTCCAGCACAGGATTTTCAGAAAAACAGTGCATAAGCAGGAAATTCTTACACATGCACTGATAACCAAAGTTTAAGAAACTGTTTTAAAGATTGTTTTCAGAGCTTGACAAGTTTTTAACTGCCTTTGCTTAAATGTTAAGATTTTATGAAAATGCGGTTTTCATACAGATTTTTAAAGAAAAATTGACAAAGGTTTGTCAAGAATAATTGAAATACGCCGGGTCCTATGGTGACAACTATAGGACAGTTAGTAACCGGAGAGGTTACCTAATTTTATTGGGCCAAATAAGTTAGGTTACTTATAGTAACCATATGAGATACCCAAGATAGTGGGTTGGGCCTAATAAGATTAGTAACCTAATACTATTTAAGAATGGTTGGGCTTAGTACCCAAGGTTACCAGAAGTAACCTAGCATGATGTTGGTTAAGTATGTTGGGCCATGAACCTTAGGGTTACGGCAAGTAACCAAACAAGTTATCGTAAGTTGTTATAGGAGGGAACATATAATATAACTAAGGCTACTCATAAATGTTGGTTAGGACACCAACATTTAATGATTATGAATTATGGTAAGATAGAATGTCTATGGCTCTTATCTTACGTCCTGTTTGGAAACAGGAGTATGAACTGTTGTCGTGCCATGATTCGGACGATTAACCAAAAGCATAGGACGACAAGTAAGTATAACTCCGCCTACAGCATGGGCAAAAATGTTTTTATAACATGTTTTTCAAGAAATCATGTCTTGATATGCATGAGTTATGTTACAATGCTTATGTATGATGTTATGTTACGATGCTTACGTATGATGTTTATGTTTATGTTATGATGATATATGTTACGATGGTTAAGTTACGATAATTATGTTACGATGATATATGTTACGATGGTTAAGTTACGATAGTTATGTTACGATGATATAATATTATGTTACGACGGTTATGTTATGTTTTAATATAGTGACATCATGTAGCATGTCCACTAATATTAACTACATGGTAAGAACACATGTTAAGACAAGCTAAGGCCATTGTGTCGTACCGACTGGCCATAGTGGCAGGTTTAAATGGTTTAATCTATGGTTTGGGCTGAGTTGGATTGGCTGCCCCAATCACTCCATGCTAAACAGTTTGTGTCATGGTTTGAGTTGGTTTGGATTGGCTGCCTCCAGCCACTCCATAGCTATAGACCACGGTACGTGCACACATGATATGCAAGAAAATAAGAATCAAGATAATGAATGAAAGTTTAATTGATTCATAAGAAAACCTAATTGGTTCATGCATTCCTTTGTTAAAAATGTTTTGCGGATTGCACGTTGTACTTACTGGGCATAAGCTCATTACTTACGTTCATGCTGTAGGTTAAGCAACCTACCGGCGATACGTGATGCAAAGCTGTGAAGGCTGGTGCTACAGGCTGTGAAATGTGGGATGGACACCACCACGGGTTTTGAATTTATGTTATGTAAAATATGTTTTGAAAAATATATTTGAAAGATGTGTTTTATGTTATGTGATAGTATGGATAAGAAACCGTTTTCAAGAAGAAAACTATTTTTAAGAAATTGTTTTCAAGAACGAGTTAAGGAATGGTTTTTAAGGATGATGGCAGCAAGTTGCCTCATGTTGTACCGAACCGCATTAGGTCGGATTGGTCCACGGTATGATTATTGTGACGCCCCGACTTCCCAAGCCAGGTCGACACCATACATACTTGTTCTTTACTTGAAAATTTGAGAGAAATTTTTTTTTTCTTTAAAACATATTTACATAAATTATCTTGTGAAGAATAATATGTCACCCATATATATATATCAAACTGAGAATACCTTCTCGTGTCTTCAAACTTTATACATATAACAAAACATAATTTACTTTAGAATATTAAAATATTTTCTTAACATCGAATGCGGAAAATCATGCGTAGTGGTATCCCACACCGCCCTTCACTCGCCGCATCGTCTGCATAGCCCACCACTTAAATTGCAGGCTTTTTACCTACAGTATGAAATATAAGAGTGAGCTTTCGCCCAGCAAGTACAAACATAATCTCACAAAAATAATTTAATCATCTTAAAACATGTCAATCATCATGTAACTTATGCATGAGCCATTTATGATTGATTGAAAGTCTTATGCTTCATTTTAGACTCAATCTTTAACTTATCTTGTCTCAACATGTGGGCCCATAGTGTACGTACCGAAAGCGCGCAGCCTCCAGACAAAGCTAGGGTTTGCAAGGCCCTAACAGTTCTGGGAATTAAAACGTGACCCTCACGCATCAACGAGAGGTAAATGTCACAACTGGTTTTAAACATGTATCCTCCTCGATCACGGGAGGTTGGTACGACACCTTCCTTGATTATCTTACCATATGATTTAACATTAGTGAACATGCTTCATGATGTCACTATGTCATATTCAAACTTTAACATTTGCCATATCATGGCATTCTTGAAACATGACATTTTTAAAACCATGACATTTTAGAAAACATGGCATAATATGTAACATGTTATAGCATATCATCACATAGCATCATTTAACATCATACAACATAGCATGTACATTTTAACATAGCATATATGAAAATAGTATTTACTATTTTCATACTGTAGGTGAGGTTCGATACTTGCCTGACTTATTGTAATCCAGGCTTCGTTGATTTCCACTCTGACCTCGACTGCAGGTTACTTCCTGCTATTAGAAAGAACATAGGATAAGAATCCTATAAAATGTTGGTAACCTTTCCAACATTATGATTATATGTCCTTTTACAAGCTTTGATCAACTACTAGGTTACTAATTGTAACCCTAGAGATTGTGGTTAATTATCTTGACCCATTAGGTTACTTGAGGTAACCTTGGGTATTAAACCCATATGATTAGTATTAAATTACTATTCTTATTATCGAGCCTAAGCCTTAGTAACTCGGTTATCCTTCCCGGTTACCACTCGTCATCTTTTGTTTTTACACTTTAGCTTTTAAATCCAATTTGGAAAATTGGCTAGAAAATCTTTTGTTTTACTTCAAAATTCGAGGTTTTCAAAGTAAAACTTTATAAAACTCATTTAAGGCTGAAAACTGCTTTTGAAATAGTTTTCATAGTCAAAACAGGAAAATGTTGATGTAAAAATACAGTTTTTCTGTATGTTTGTAGAAAATCCTGTACAGGAATTTCTTGTTCTCTGCACAGTTTTTATAGTTCAGGTTGTATTTAAAAATCCAAATGGAATTTGAAAAACTTGTCTTCACGAAAGTTCTTGCTCTTGAGAAATTATAAAACTTTCATGTTTTAATAAAAACCCAGTTCTGCTTGGATTCGTACCAGTTTTAATTTGAAACCCACTGGTCGTGTAAACTAGGTCTGGGCAGTTTAGTCTCGGATTTTCGTAAAAAAGGAGGCCATTGGAGCCTCATTTTGCAAATCCATCTGCGGTGCCCTCTAGGAAAAACTGTTCCGAGCAACTTTTGTGTTTTAAGTTTTGCCTAATTCGGCCTCTAAAGGCCTCAAAATCGGCTTGCCGTAAAACTGGTCAGGATCCACCCGAGCCTGGCAGTTTTTCGGTTTAGAATTCGTTTTACGTCCTAGACGTGGAATCTAGCTCAACCAGCCACCGCGGGAGCCCTAATATCAATCATGCAGCGGTTTCTAACGTTCAATATTCAACATGCAAGCCAATTTGAACAACATTCATAACCATGCAAAACCCTAAGCATTCAATCAAACACAAAGCATGCATATAAAAATCAAACCACCCCTAATTCTAGATCAAGCACAACCCTAGATTCCTAACTTTGGGCACAAAATAAATTGAGCTTATGCTCTTACAATTTCAACTTGAAATACATGTAAATTTCAAATTGAATGCTTAATTGAAAGAGATTAAGGTCTAGAATAGTTTACCTTGATTTATCTCCAAAAATTGGTTAGGGTTTGGCTCACAAAACTTTTCCTCCTAGGACACCACCCAAGGCCGGTTTTGTTGCACCAATTGGCACCAAAATTGGCTGATTCTTGGTGGCTGCTTGCACCTAAACTAAGCTCTCTTAAATCCAAATTTTCTCACTCACTCACCCCCCCTTGGCAGCCGGCTGTTGGCCCTAAAATGGACACCAAAAACTGTCAAAATTTTTGATTGAACTTGCTAGGGAAAACCGAAGACTACAACATCAAAACCCCTAAGTTTCTCAATTTTTTTCTTCACTCAATCACCCACTTGAGATTGCAGATTTTTGGAGAGGGAAAAATGGGCAGAATTTGGCTGCTTTTTCTGATTTTTTGGACTAAAAACCGACCACCCCCTTGGCCTATTTATAGGTGAGGTTTTGGATCACATTGCAAATCTTTTTGGTTCACCTTTTGCTCATAAATCCTTGGAGCAAAAATAATTGCACAAAATTTTGCCAAAAGACCCTCCATGTGGCCGGCCATGCATGGTGCTAGGTGGCTAGGTGTGAGTTGTTTCCACCATTTATGATGTCATAAATCAAAAATGGGATGATGTCATAATTCCAAGCTTAGGTGATGTCATCTTAAAGCCTTGTTTGGCTTTTTCCTTAATGTAGTCTACTTTAAACTTAACACAGATATTTCAAATACTGCTTTCACTAATACACAGTACAATTTAGTACTGTTATTTTAAACTGCAGTCCAAAATTCATCTGTGTAGAAATGGACTGTATAAAAATTTTCTTATACAATCAAACTTCTTGGCCAAAGATAACCTAACTAATGTGCTTGATTTTCTATGGTGGTTTTTGAATCTTAAACATACCATTTTATCCGTAAAAATGGTTTTTACACGGTACAATTTTTATACTGAAAAATATTTAACCGTACCGCCTCATTTTCGATTTTTCAGGTCAACCATTGACTTTCTTGTCAATCATTGACTCTCTTGTCAAAATTTGACTATCATGAATTCATGAAATTTCGTCATACCTTTTTACTTAAAAGGCCTATCATGAAGTCTCGTAATTAATTTACCGAGAACTCAATCATATACTGATAAAATCATGAATTTTGTATTAATATTCATAATTTTCATAAAATTGCACATAAACACATAATACGAACTATAAATTTCTTATTTACAAGAAAATTGTGAGTTCGTGAAAATTTCGATTATTACAATCTACCCTCCTTAAAGAATTTTCGTCCTCGAAAATCAGAACAATTCGGGGTAGCTTTTCTTCATCTCATCCTCGCGTTCCCAGGTTGCCTCCTCAATCTCATGATTTCGCCATAGGACCTTGACTAATGGTATAACCTTGTTCCTTAGCACCTTTTCTTCTCGGGCTAAGATTCGAACTGGTTTCTCCTCATAGGTCAGATCTTCGTGAACCTCAATTGGTTCGTGGTCCAATACATGGGATGGATCCGAGATGTACTTCTTTAGCATCGACACATGAAATACGTTGTGTACATATGCTAATTCCTGGGGCAAAGCCAACCTATAGGCCACGTTGCCAATTCTTTCCAATATTTCGAATGGCCCTATGTATCGTGGACTCAATTTCCCCTTCTTTCCGAATCTCATAACTCCCTTGAATGGAGCAATTTTGAGGAAAACCAAGTCTCCTACTTGGAATTCTAGAGGCCTTCTGCGCTTGTCGGCATAGCTCTTTTGTCGACTAAATGCAGTCTCCATCCGTCGGCGTATAAGTTTCACGGCCTCAGTGGTTTTTTGAACAAAATCCGTGGACACAAGTTCCTTTTCCCTGGTCTCGTACCAATGGACTGGAGATCTGCACCTTCTTCCGTACAGAGCTTCGTAAGGAGCCATTCCAATTGAAGCTTGGAAACTGTTGTTGTACGAGAATTCAATCAAAGGAAGCTTTTTATCCCAAGTTCCTTTGAAGTCCATCACGCACGCTCGCAACATGTCTTCTAAGGTCTGAATGGTCCTCTCGGATTGCCCGTCTGTTTGAGGATGAAAAGCTGTACTAAAGGTAAGCTTGGTACCCATGGCTTGATGTACACTTCTCCAGAACTTAGAAGTGAAACGACCATCACGATCAGAGATGATTGTCTTTGGAATCCCATGGTAGCGAACAATCTGCGCGACGTATAGTTCCGCCAGTTGTTCCACCGAAAAACTAAGCTTGATGGCGATAAAGTGTGCAGACTTCGTCAAACGATCAACAACCACCCAAATAGCGTCGTTGCCGTTGGGAGTTCGGGGTAGTCCAACCACGAAATCCATCGTCACTTGGTCCCATTTCCATTCTGGAATGGAAATTTTCTGCAATTCTCCCCCTGGACGTTGGTGTTCTGCCTTCACCCTTTGACATGTAAGGCATTTGCTGACGAATGTAGCGACGTCATTCTTCATTCTGGGCCACCAAAAGCTTTCCTTCAAGTCTTGGTACATCTTTGTGGCTCCTGGATGAACGGAATATGGAGTCTCATGAGCCTCCTTCATGATCTGCTCCTTCAACTTATCCTCGTTAGGGATGCATAATCTATTTTTCCGATAGAGTATGCCCTCATCTGATATGTTGAAGTCCGACTCCTTTCCTTCTAAGACCTCGTTCCTTGTCCTGAGCAATGAGGCATCTCCTTCTTGTCGCTCCTTCATGCTATCCAAAATGGTAGGTTGGAAAGTTAGGGCAGCTAAACTTCTTGTGATAAGCTCTATCCCAGCTTCCACTAGCTCCTTCTGAAGAGGTTCGATTAACGACTGCATGGACATTAACGAAGAAGACGACTTCCGACTGAGGGCATCAGCTACTTTGTTAGCCTTCCCTGGATGGTAACAGATGTCTATGTCATAATCCTTCACCAATTCTAGCCATCTTCTTTGCCTCATGTTAAGCTCCTTTTGTGTGAAGATATACTTCAAACTCTGATGATCTGTGTAGACTTCACACTTACTGCCGTAAAGGTAGTGCCTCCAGATTTTGAGCGCAAATACTACCGCCGCAAGTTCCAAATCATGCGTCGGGTAGTTCTTCTCATGATCCTTTAGCTGGCGTGAAGCATAAGCGATCACCTTTCCATTTTGCATGAGCACGGCTCCCAATCCTATTTTAGAAGCATCGCTGTATATCACGAAGTTTCCTTCTTCCACATTCGGAATTGTGAGAATCGGAGCGCGAGTCAGCCTGTTTTTCAGCTCTTGGAAGTGCTCTTCACACTTTGCAGTCCATTCGTACTTCTTTCCTTTCCGTGTAAGTGCGGTGAGTGGCGCTGCAATTTTAGCAAATCCTTCAACGAAACGTCGGTAGTAGCCCGCCAAGCCGAGGAAACTACGTACTTCGGTGACGTTTGTCGGAGCTGGCCATTCACTTACTGCCTCAATCTTGGCCGGATCTACAGATATGCCGTCCTTGGAGACCACATGTCCTAAGAAATGGACCTTTTTCAACCAAAATTCACACTTTGTGAATTTAGCGTAGAGCTGGTTTTGCTTTAGAATTCGTAAAGCAATCCTTAAATGCTCCTCATGCTCCTCCTTTGATTTGAATAAATCAGGATATCATCTATAAAGACAATAACAAATTTATCCAAGTAATCCTTGAATACTCGATTCATCAGGTCCATAAAGGCTGCTGGAGCATTTGTCAGTCCGAATGGCATAACGAGGAACTCGTAATGTCCATATCGTGTTCGAAAAGCTGTCTTGGGAACGTCTCCTTCCCTAATTCGAAGCTGGTGATATCCGGATCGCAGGTCAATCTTCGAGAAAATTGAAGCTCCTCTCAGCTGATCAAACAGATCGTCGATCCGAGGCAAGGGATACTTGTTCTTGATAGTTATCTTGTTCAATTCCCGATAGTCAATGCACATCCTAAGAGTGCCGTCCTTCTTTTTAACAAACAGAACTGGAGCTCCCCATGGCGAGTAGCTCTGACGAATGAATCCTCGATCCAGAAGCTCTTGTAACTGAATCTGCAGTTCCTTAAGTTCGGCAGGCGCCATCCTATACGGAGCCTTGGATACTGGTGCTGATCCAGGAAGTAACTCAATCTCAAAGGAAATCTCTCGTTCTGGTGGCAGTCCTGGCAACTCTTCAGGAAAAACCTCTATAAATTCTCTGACTATCGGTACTTCCTCCGGTCTACTCTCGGTTTCAAGCGTCTTATCCACTATGTTGGCTAGAAATCCCATACATCCTTCTGCCAACAATTTCCTAGCCTTCAGCGCAGAAATGAACATTTTCGGCTGTTTTGGAGTCGATCCTCTAAACATAAACTCCTTGTCTCCAACTGGCTTGAACGTGACCGTTCGTCGTGGACAGTCGATCACCGCGTTGTATTTCCCCAAGAAATCCATTCCCAAGATGACGTCGTAGTCGAATAGGTCAATGATGATCAAATTGACATACATTTCCCTACCACATATAATTATTGGAACATGACGTATCCAATAATCAGACAACAGAATCTCCCCAGAGGGTAATGCAGTCCTAAATGTTTTTCCGATCCTATCACTTGCTCTACCTAGTTTCTTAGCGAATCTAGGCGATGTGAATGAATGCGTAGCTCCAGAATCAATTAACACATAGGCATCTTGTTGAGCAAAAGGAAGCTGACCTGTCACCACTGTGGAAGGTCCAGCTTGAGCATCCTCCTTTGTATAGGCGTAAATACGTCCTTGCGGTTCTGGAGCTTCCAACCTGCCTTGGGAGATTTCGGGTCCCTCGAGCTTCATCTGTGCAGCGTGAAGTTGAGATCCCTGTCCTCTTTGTTGGTTCTGTGGACTCTGAGGATTGAGATTGCAGCTTCTCGCATAGTGGCCTTCCTTGCCACAAAGAAAACAGCGAGCGCTTCCAACACGGCACTCTCCCAGGTGCTTTCTCCCACATTTCTGACAAGTGGGATTATTGTTGTTATCAGGAGTATTTCTCTTTTGGGGAAAATTCTGTTCATTCCCCTGTCCTCCTGAATTCCACCTTCTCTTCTGCTGGTTGTTGCCGTACGGTCTGTTGTTGTTGTTCTGGCCCGAAGGTCCTCCTTGACCTTTCTGTTGCGGAGTTTGGCCCTGCTTGGTCTGGTTCTGTTTGGCCTGGGCTTTTTCTTCCCTCTTCTCCTGGAAAAATTTAGCCCTTTGCTCCTTTTCTGACCCACCCAATATTCAGCTCGAATTGCCCTGCTGACACATTCAGCAACAGTGAGTGGTGGATGGGGCCACTGCTGATTACTACTGCTAAATCTGAGCGGAACATTCTCATCATTCTTCTTACTTTGTCCCTTTCGGAACTGATGAGGTGAGGGCAGAGACGTGCTAGCTGCTCAAACTTTTTGACAGCTTCGGCTACTGACAGATTTCCTTGGCGGAACTTGTCGAACTTGTCTTGTTGAGCCTCCATGACCTCAGTATTGAAGTACTTTTCCTTAAATTCCTCCACAAAGTCCTCCCAAGTCATCTGAGTCACATCTCGCTGGATCTGAACTGTTTCCCACCAGAGGCGAGCATCTTTTCGTAACATATATGATGCACAAAGGACTTTCTCCTGATCGTTGAGTCTGAGGAAATTTAGGGCGACCTGGAGGTCAATCAACCAGTTGTCAGCCTCGATTGGGTTCGTGGACCCCTCGAATTCCGGTGCCTTCATTCGCCGAAATCTGTCATAAAGTTCTTCTGGAGTTCGAACCAGAGGTGCTGGTGGAACAGCTACATGCGCAACAGGTACTTCAGGGGCTATGGGGTTTTCTGGGATCACCGGAACATCATCAGGAATTTCCGGTGCAGCAGGCTGATTCATAGGTGCTGGTGGTACTCCGACATTAGGAGGTCCCTGATTTGCTGAGCCAACTGAGCTCTAAGCCCACCTATCTCTTGTTGTTGGCTAACATCATCTGTCTTAGCTCATTAGCTGAGCCGCAAGATCGATGTCCTGGGTCGGTACTCTTCTACGCTTTGGTGGCATGGTTCTGTACGGAAATAAGGAAATAAATTCAGCTTCTTGAAATCATGCCTTTTATATAGAACCATAATCTTCATTCCATATAAAAGCATAACATGAACATATCTGAATTCATCATGTTCTCGTTCGTATCTCCTTCACAACAGGAGTACATAACCATAACATTTGGGGAAGATAAAACTTTCCCATCATTTCCGTACGTCACCTAGTTGCTACCACCAAGCTAAGACACCACCCAACGTCATCCTTGTATCCGACATTCTCCAGCATGGCCGTCGAAGAAAGATACTTACTACGCATATAAAATCTTAACTAATCCTAATCGTAAGAAGAATAACTTAACTTACTTGGGCCATTGCAGAAGCGATGTGAGGCGAAGTGAAGTAGGCTGGCAGGATACCGCTCTGATACCAAACTGTGACGCCCCGACTTCCCAAGCCAGGTCGACACCATACATACTTGTTCTTTACTTGAAAATTTGAGAGAAATTTTTTTTTTCTTTAAAACATATTACATAAATTATCTTGTGAGAATAATATGTCACCCATATATATATATCAAACTGAGAATACCTTCTCGTGTCTTCAAACTTTATACATATAACAAAACATAATTTACTTTAGAATATTAAAATATTTTCTTAACATCGAATGCGGAAAATCATGCGTAGTGGTATCCCACACCGCCCTTCACTCGCCGCATCGTCTGCATAGCCCACCACTTAAATTGCAGGCTTTTTACCTACAGTATGAAATATAAGAGTGAGCTTTCGCCCAGCAAGTACAAACATAATCTCACAAAAATAATTTAATCATCTTAAAACATGTCAATCATCATGTAACTTATGCATGAGCCATTTATGATTGATTGAAAGTCTTATGCTTCATTTTAGACTCAATCTTTAACTTATCTTGTCTCAACATGTGGCCCATAGTGTACGTACCGAAAGCGCGCAGCCTCCAGACAAAGCTAGGGTTTGCAAGGCCCTAACAGTTCTGGGAATTAAAACGTGACCCTCACGCATCAACGAGAGGTAAATGTCACAACTGGTTTTAAACATGTATCCTCCTCGATCACGGGAGGTTGGTACGACACCTTCCTTGATTATCTTACCATATGATTTAACATTAGTGAACATGCTTCATGATGTCACTATGTCATATTCAAACTTTAACATTTGCCATATCATGGCATTCTTGAAACATGACATTTTAAAACCATGACATTTTAGAAAACATGGCATAATATGTAACATGTTATAGCATATCATCACATAGCATCATTTAACATCATACAACATAGCATGTACATTTTAACATAGCATATATGAAAATAGTATTTACTATTTTCATACTGTAGGTGAGGTTCGATACTTGCCTGACTTATTGTAATCCAGGCTTCGTTGATTTCCACTCTGACCTCGACTGCAGGTTACTTCCTGCTATTAGAAAGAACATAGGATAAGAATCCTATAAAATGTTGGTAACCTTTCCAATATTATGATTATATGTCCTTTTACAAGCTTTGATCAACTACTAGGTTACTAATTGTAACCCTAGAGATTGTGGTTAATTATCTTGACCCATTAGGTTACTTGAGGTAACCTTGGGTATTAAACCCATATGATTAGTATTAAATTACTATTCTTATTATCGAGCCTAAGCCTTAGTAACTCGGTTATCCTTCCCGGTTACCACTCGTCATCTTTTGTTTTTACACTTTAGCTTTTAAATCCAATTTGGAAAATTGGCTAGAAAATCTTTTGTTTTACTTCAAAATTCGAGGTTTTCAAAGTAAAACTTTATAAAACTCATTTAAGGCTGAAAACTGCTTTTGAAATAGTTTTCATAGTCAAAACAGGAAATGTTGATGTAAAAATACAGTTTTTCTGTATGTTTGTAGAAAATCCTGTACAGGAATTTCTTGTTCTCTGCACAGTTTTTATAGTTCAGGTTGTATTTAAAAATCCAAATGGAATTTGAAAAACTTGTCTTCACGAAAGTTCTTGCTCTTGAGAAATTATAAAACTTTCATGTTTTAAGAAAAACCCAGTTCTGCTTGGATTCGTACCAGTTTTAATTTGAAACCCACTGGTCGTGTAAACTAGGTCTGGGCAGTTTAGTCTCGGATTTTCGTAAAAAAGGAGGCCATTGGAGCCTCATTTTGCAAATCCATCCGTGCTGTCCTCTAGGAAAAACTGTTCCGAGCAACTTTTGTGTTTTAAGTTTTGCCTAATTCGGCCTCTAAAGGCCTCAAAATCGGCTTGCCGTAAAACTGGTCAGGATCCACCCGAGCCTGGCAGTTTTTCGGTTTAGAATTCGTTTTACGTCCTAGACGTGGAATCTAGCTCAACCAGCCACCGCGGGAGCCCTAATATCAATCATGCAGCGGTTTCTACGTTCAATATTCAACATGCAAGCCAATTTGAACAACATTCATAACCATGCAAAACCCTAAGCATTCAATCAAACACAAAGCATGCATATAAAAATCAAACCACCCCTAATTCTAGATCAAGCACAACCCTAGATTCCTAACTTTGGCACAAAATAAATTGAGCTTATGCTCTTACAATTTCAACTTGAAATACATGTAAATTTCAAATTGAATGCTTAATTGAAAGAGATTAAGGTCTAGAATAGTTTACCTTGATTTATCTCCAAAAATTGTTAGGGTTTGGCTCACAAAACTTTTCCTCCTAGGACACCACCCAAGGCCGGTTTTGTTGCACCAATTGGCACCAAAATTGGCTGATTCTTGGTGGCTGCTTGCACCTAAACTAGCTCTCTTAAATCCAAATTTTCTCACTCACTCACCCCCCTGGCAGCCGCTGTTGGCCCTAAAATGGACACCAAAAACTGTCAAAATTTTTGATTGAACTTGCTAGGGAAAACCGAAGACTACAACATCAAAACCCCTAAGTTCTCAATTTTTTCTTCACTCAATCACCCACTTGAGATTGCAGATTTTGGAGAGGGAAAATGGCAGAATTTGGCTGCTTTTTCTGATTTTTGGACTAAAAACCGACCACCCCCCTTGGCCTATTTATAGGTGAGGTTTGGATCACATTGCAAATCTTTTGGTTCACCTTTTGCTCATAAATCCTTGGAGCAAAAATAATTGCACAAAATTTTGCCAAAAGACCCTCCATGTGGCCGGCCATGCATGGTGCTAGGTGGCTAGGTGTGAGTTGTTTCCACCATTTATGATGTCATAAATCAAAAATGGGATGATGTCATAATTCCAAGCTTAGGTGATGTCATCTTAAAGCCTTGTTTGGCTTTTCCTTAATGTAGTCTACTTTAAACTTAACACAGATATTTCAAATACTGCTTCACTAATACACAGTACAATTTAGTACTGTTATTTTAAACTGCAGTCCAAAATTCATCTGTGTAGAAATGGACTGTATAAAAATTTTCTTATACAATCAAACTTCTTGGCCAAAGATAACCTAACTAATGTGCTTGATTTTCTATGGTGGTTTTTGAATCTTAAACATACCATTTTATCCGTAAAAATGGTTTTACACGGTACAATTTTTATACTGAAAAATATTTAACCGTACCGCCTCATTTTCGATTTTCAGGTCAACCATTGACTTTCTTGTCAATCATTGACTCTCTTGTCAAAATTTGACTATCATGAATTCATAAATTTCGTCATACTTTTACTTAAAAGGCCTATCATGAAGTTCGTAATTAATTTACCGAGAACTCAATCATATACTGATAAATCATGAATTTTGTATTAATATTCATAATTTTCATAAAATTGCACATAAACACATAATACGAACTATAAATTTCTTATTTACAAGAAAATTGTGAGTTCGTGAAAATTTCATTATTACAATTATGTTAGCTTTCAATATGATTATGAAAGCTCAGTAGTCGAGTGAGTACATATGATTATGCATGAAGATAAGTTAAGTTCAAAGTAAGAAAAGAAAAAAATTTACTCCGAATTTTCCGTAGTTTAAGTTTTTTCTTAAATTAAGAAGTAAGTTAAGCAAGTAATGTAACGGCCCACGTCTGCGCAGTAGGACGCCCCTACGCATGACGGTTCGGGAGTTACAAGAGCCTCAAAAACTGTTTTCCCCGAAACTGGCCAATTTCTACTCGAGTTGGCAGTTTCGGTTTAAAATTTCGTTTGCGTCCTAGAACGTCCACCCTACCTCAACCGAACTCAGCGGAAGCCTAAATCAGACATGCATGACGTTTCTAACGTTTAGATTTCAACATGCAAGCCAAATTGAACATCATTCATAATCTTACAAAACCCTAAACATTTAATCAAACATCTAACATGCACATAATTGAACCACCAAACCCTATACCTAAACAAATCAAGCACATGCTCATAATTTACAAGCTAGGGCAGAACTTGAAAGTGGGCTTATACCCTTACAAACCATGGCTTAAATACATTTAAATTTCTCCATATGAAATTTAAATGAAAACTTGATTGGTTAAGGTTTTTACCTTACTCGGTTTGGCTCGGTGAGCTAGGATTTCCACTTTCTTCCTCCTCCTCAAATCACCGGCTGTTTTGGTGATTGGCAAGTGCAAACTTGCTGCCTTCCTTGCCCTAAATCCAGCCACCAAATGGCACGAAATCTAGCTGCCTCCAACTCCAAAACCCGGTTTAGATCCAAGCTTGGTTCCTCCCCCCTTAGAACCGGCCTTGCTTGGGAAATGGGCACTAAAATTTTTTCCAACTTTTTGCTTGGTTTCCTACTTGAATCCGACCACCCCTAAGCCCTACACACTCTTGGTTTGCAAAATTTTCTTGCCTTTCTCTTCCACTCTAGTTCGGTTTTTGTGGAACAATTTTGCAAGAGTTTGGCTAACAATGCTCAAATGTGAACAATGCTCCCCTATTTATAGAGGTTGTGAATTCTTATAATTGCACAATTTAGTCCTCAAAAAATCAGAAATTGGACTTTTAGGGGGCATGTGGCCGGCCATTAAGCTAGGTGGAAGACAACTAATTTCTTCCTATTTTCTTAAACCAACTTAATGATGTCAAATTCAAAAAGTTAATGAGGTAAGCAAGGCTTAAGCTTGTTTGGCTCTTTTTGCTATTGAGCAGTCCATTTTTAAGTTATCACAGGTATTTTCAATACTGGATTCACTTATGCACAGTATTGGTTTACCGAACTGCAGTCCAAAATTCATCCGTGTAAAAATGGACGGTATGAAATTTTTCTTATTTCTTAAAACCCTTTTTGCCCTATACTTCAACTTAATGTGCTTGATTTTCTAGGTTGGTTCTTATATCTTAAACATAACTTTTATCTGTAAAAACACGGTTTTACCCGGTGCAGTTTTATACAGATAAATATTTAAACATACAGTCATTTTCTTGAACTTTTCGGGTCAACCATCGACTTTCTTGTCAATTAGTGACCTTCTTGTCAAATTTTGACTTTCATGGTCAACAATTGACTTTTTGGTCAACCGTGACGTTTTTGGTCAAACTTTGACCATTTTACAAAATTTCATGATTTTGTTCCTTATTACCTAAAAGGTCGTTTTCTTAAATACATAACCATTTTTGAGTCTTATAAAGCCATAAAACTCACAAACATAATTAAAAACCCTTAACTGGGCTTTTTCCATAAATACCTTTACGGTTCAATGTAAATCTTATACATAGAATCGTTCAGACATAAAAATCAGGTATTACAATCTACCCTCCTTAAAGATTTTCGTCCTCGAAAATTAGAACAAGCCGGGGTAGTTCTTTCTCATTTCATTTTCTAATTCCCAAGTGGCTTCTTCTACTTTATGGTTTCGCCATAAAACCTTTACCATGGGAATTGTCTTATTTCTTAGAACCTTCTCTTCTCGATCTAGGATTTGTATCGGCTTCTCTTCATAGGTCAAGTCTGTTTGAACCTCTACCGGTTCTTGACTGAGAACATGCGAAGGATCTGGGACATACTTCTTGAGCATTGATACATGGAAGACGTTATGCATAGATGCTAACTCTGGCGGCAAGGCAAGCTTGTATGCTACTTTTCCAACCCTCTCTAGATTTCAAAAGGTCCAGTATACCTTGGACTAAGCTTCCCTTTCTTTCCAAATCTTATTACTCCCTTCATAGGAGCTATCTTGATAAAAACTGCATCTCCGGTCTGAAATTCCAAAGGCCTTCTTCGCTTGTCAGCATAGCTTTTCTGACGACTGAAAGCTATGTCGAGCCTTTGATTAATTTTCTTGATATCTTCAGAAGTCTTTCTGATGAAATCTGTAGTCTGAAGCTGCTTTTGTCCAACTTCTTGCCAGTGAATAGGGGATTGACATTTTCTTCCATATAGTGCTTCGAACGGAGCCATACCAATTGAAACATGATAGCTGTTGTTGTAAGAAAATTCAATCAAAGACAGCTTCTGATCCCAGTTTCCTTGAAAATCCCGAACGCAAGATCTCAGCATATCTTCTAGTGTCTGGATAGTCCGTTCTGACTGGCCGTCGGTTTGGGGATGAAATGCCGTGCTGAACTTCAGCTTCGACCCCATAGCAGTGTGTACACTTGTCCAAAATCGGGAAGTGAAACGTCCGTCTCGATCTGAGATGATCGATTTTGGTACTCCATGTAGTCGAACGACCTGGGATACATAGACGTCGGCCAATTTCTCCACTGAATAAGTGGCTTTGATAGCGATGAAGTGACAGATTTGGTTAATCGATCACAATAACCCAAATCGTGTCATTCCCATTGAAGTTCTGGGCAGTCCCACGACAAAATCCATGGTAATTTGTTCCCATTTCCATTCGGGAAGCTCTATTTTCTGCAATTCTCCACCAGGATGTCGATGTTCTGCCTTAACCTTTTGACAAGTTAAACACTTTGACACGTACTTTGCTATCTGATTCTTCATGTTTGGCCACCAATAGTTTTCTCGGAGATCTTTATACATCTTGGAGGTCCTGGATGTACCGAATACGGTGTCATGTGAGCCTTGCCAGTATTGATCCTTTAAAAACTTGAAATAGGAACGCAAATTCTCTCTTTGAAGTAGATCATGCCATCTGCAGAGGTTCTAAACTCCTTATTTCTTTCGCCGAAGAGTTGTGCCTTGATCAACAAAGGATCCTTTCCTTGAAGGTTCTTGATGGACTCCATTAAATTTGACTGGAGGGTTAAAGCGGATAACTTTCCCGTTATCATCCTTAGGTTGAAATCGGAGATTTCCTTTTGAAGCGGCTTGGGCAGCAGTACTAAGGACATCAACATGCCCGATGACTTCCTGCTTAAGGCATCTGCTACTCTGTTTGCCTTGTCAGGATGGTAAAGGATCTCGCAGTCGTAGTACTTTACGAGTTCAAGCCATCTTCGCTGCCTCATGTTGAGCTCCTTCTGGGTAAAGATGTATTTGAGACTTTGATGATCTGTGAAATCTCACATCTATTTCCCATAAGGTAGTGCCTCCAAATCTTCAATGCGAACACCACCGCAGTGAGCTCTAGATCGTGCGTCGGGTAATTCTTCTCGTGATCCTTCAGTTGTCGGGAAGCATACGCGACCACTTTGCCTTGCTGCATTAGGACTGCTCCTAGACCCGTCTTAGAAGCGTCGCTGTAGATCACGAAATTTCTTGCTCGACATCTGGAATAATCAAAACAGGCGCGCTTGTCAGCTTCTTCTTGAGCTCTTGGAATTTTCCTCGCATTTGGACATCCATTCGTACTTTCTTCCCTTTACGTGTAAGGGCCGTAGAGGGGCTGCTATCTTAGAAAATCCCTCCACGAAGCGCGATAATAACCGGCTAATCCGAGGAAACTCCTTATTTCCGTTACGCTCTTAGGCCTTGGCCATAAGCTCACTGCTTCCACTTTAGCTGGGTCCACAAAATCCCTTCTTGTGACACCACGTGGCCTAAGAAATGCACATTTTCCAACCAAAATTCACA
>CM046374.1:8434309-8454714 GCA_025413025.1 Ficus hispida
TTTTGAAAATAAGGCCTCTAAGACCTTCGTTTTTACAAAAACCCGAGACCAAATTTTAGGGTAATGAAAATTGGTCGAAGAATTTTCAAAGGCAGAAACAAGCATGTTTAAGTCGATTTGGATTTTAAGTTTAAAACAGAAGTTGTAGAACCTTCAAGGTCTACAACTTTCATGAAGAAATATTTTCAAATTCGGAACAAATTTGTTAAAAAGGATCAAATAAAAGACTGACTTCAAATATAATTTGTTTTCAAGAATTTTAGTGTTTTAAAGGATAGTAAGATTTTAATGTTTATGCTATGTTCTTGATATCCTTATACTGAGATAAGTTAATAACTAGGGTTGTATGATACTATGATAGGATGATTCTCATCCTATGATTTTTCTGTGAAACAGGAAAACCACTCGGTTAGGAGAAACGCTAAATTTGAGAGTTAGAAACTGGTAAGTAACTCCGTCTACAGCATAGACTTTCCGTTGTATACTTACCCAAGTATGATGAATGATCGCTATTAGAATGTGATATAAATGTATTGCTAGAATTGTTTGATGCGATATTATGATTATTTGATATTAAGCTTATGATTATTATGATGATATCAAGTTTATGATTATGAGATAAGGCATGATGTTAAGATATAAGTATGACTTAAGTTTAGTGACATCACGAAGCATGTTCACTAACAAGATCAATTATGAGATCATGAAAAGCAAGTATGATGGCAGGCGAGCTTGCCGTGTCGTACCGACCCGCGTCAGGTCGGGTTGAGCTATGGCAAGAGTAAGCCCATAGAGCGCGCCGGTACGTACACTTATGTTATGGGGCCCATAAACAAGATAAGTTAAGAATGCATATGATGGCATAATACGAACATAATCGGTTCATGCATATATTTGCAACGCTATGATATGTTATGTATGAGATGTTACGATTATAATGAGTTAAGTATGAAATGCTATGATATGAGATGCTATGTAAGATTATGATATGTTATGTATGAGATGTTACGATACGATGAGATTAAGTAGGAAATGTTATGAATATGAGAATGCTATGTAATGTTACGATGAATTATGTTTTGAGTTGTATTGTCACGGATAATTATGTTGTACTTGCTGAGCGAAAGCTCATGTCTTACGTCTATGCTGTAGGTAAGCAATCTATGGGCAGTTGTTGATACAAGATGGCGAGCGTGGCAGGGCGAACTGTGAAATGTGGGATTAATAGCCGCTACGCGTTTTGTATTTCTTTTTATGTGTATAAATTTCGTATTCCAAACATACTGATATTATTATGCTTTTCCGCTTATCCATGCCGTATATATATATATATGGTTAATCACTCGTACGCGTTACGTATAAAAAAAAAAAAAAAAATTTCCGCTGTTTACGTTAAATAAGTAAGAATGTATGTATTATGTAGCGTAACGGCCTGTGCAAGCGGGTCGTTACAGAAAGGATATTGATAGTTAATAATATCTTTTCTTATGATTTAAATAGGAAGATTAAGATGGTTCGAACGCGCAAGCTGCACCAGTTGATCCACCTGCGCCGGATCTAGCACCGTTGTAGCCAACTTACAACGGCAGTTGCTAGAGCAACAACAAGAGACAAACGGCTGAGAGAGCAACTGGATCAGCTAAATCAAAGACCCCAGGTCAATGAGTTCCCTTACCCGCAGACCAAGCAGCTCCAATGGCACCTCCAGTGTCCAATTTCCGCAATATGCTGAGGTACCATAGCACCTGCTGGGGTACCGGCAGATCCACCTCCAGCAAGAGAAGACTTATTGTATGAGAGATCTAGGCGGATGAAAGCGCCTGAATTTGAGGGGACGATAGACCCAATAGTCGCAGACAACTGGTGATAGATATCCAAGTTATCCTGGATTTTATGCGGCTCACCGAACAGGAAAAGGTTCTATGTGCCTCGTTTGCCCTTAAGAAGGACGCGAGACACTGGTGGATAACCGTTCAGATGCGTCGAAATGTTATGGCAATGAATTGGCAGGATTTTGTGCTGAGTTTCGTAGTATTACTACAACAGAGAAATCCTTGCCACTCAACAAGACGAATTCACCAGCTTTAAGCAAGGGTCTATGACGGTGATGGAAGCCGTTAAGAAATTTGAACAGTTAGCACGCTTGTGCCCGGAGCTGGTACCGAGCGAAACTGAAAAATTCCGGAGAATGATGAAGATGTTCCGGACAGACATAGCCAAGCAAGTTAGTGCCGGAAGCAGCCCACCTACCCTGGTATCCGACTGCGTGAGCAGAGCGATAAGGGCAGAATATTGGATCAACCAGGACAGGGAAGCAAGGGCACAGTTTTTCAAAGTCAAGAAGGAAGAAAAGGCCATTGTTAAGCAGACACAGCCCCGTCAGAGTGCTGAGACGAATCAGAAAGGCCAGAACAATAACCCTGCTCAAAGTTCCAAACAGTTTGGGAGGAACAAGAGGAAAGGAAATTTCTCGGGACAGGGCCAGCAACAAAATTTCCCTCAAAAGAAGAACAACAGGGGAAATGAGGGTAATAACTCTGACTACCCGGTATGTACAAAGTGCGGGAGAAAACATCCGGGTGTCTGCAGAATGGGGACCAACGCGTGCTATCTTTGCGGGAAGGAGGGACATTTTGCGAAGAATTGCAACATGAACAAGCAAGGCCAGAACCGTCCATACCAGAACAGAAACACAAACAGTCAGCTTCATGCGGCCCAGGCTAGACTAGAAGGACCTTCCATTGTCCAAGGAAGATTGGAAGCTCCTGAGCCTCAAGCTCGAATCTACGCCTACACAAGGGGTGATGCGGAAGCAAACACTTCACATGTGGTGACAGGTCAGATCTCTATCACCACTTATGAAGCAATTGCCCTGTTTGATTCTGGTGCCACACATTCATCTATATCAGTGGAGTTCGCCCAGAAGTTAGGAAGAGGTGTGGATAGATTAAGCCAACCTTTTAAGACCTCCTTGCCATCCGGAGAAGTTTTGTGGTCCAATTTTTGGATACGAAATACCTCCGTGATTATCTGTGGCAGAGAACTGTATGTAGATCTCATCGCAATCACGCTACAGGATTTCGATGTGATCTTAGGTATGGATTTCCTTAGCAAGTACAACGCTAAGATCGACTGTCGGAAGCGTTGTGTGATTTTCAACCCTTATGGCGAGGAAGAGTTCAGTTTCCACGGACAAGCTCGGAACTCAACAACCAGATTGGTTTCAGCTATGAAAGCTTGGAAGATGTTAGCTAATGGCTGTCAAGGGTATTTAGCTAACATGGTGGACAAAGAGCACGAAATGAAGCTAACACCGGAAGATGTACCTGTTATCAGGGCGTATGTGGATATCTTTCCGAAAGAGCTACCAGGGCTTCCACCGGAACGCGAAATTTCATTTGAAATTGAGCTAATGCCCGGAGTTGCTCCAGTATCAAAGGCGCCTTACCGTATGGCACCTGCTGAACTTAGGGAACTCCAAGTACAACTGCAAGAATTGCTAGATAAGGGATTCATCCGACAGAGTTACTCTCCGTGGGGAGCACCTGTGCTATTCGTGAAAAAGAAAGATGGATCTTTACGTATGTGCATCGATTACCGCGAGCTGAACAAGATCACCATCAAAAACAAGTATCCTCTTCCAAGGATTGACGATCTGTTCGATCAACTCAGAGGAGCAAAGGTGTTTTCGAAAGTCGATCTACGATCTGGCTATCATCAGCTCAGAATCAAAGATTCAGATATCTCCAAGACGGCTTTTCGGACACGCTACGGACATTATGAATTTTTGGTTATGCCTTTTGGGCTAACCAATGCTCCAGCTGCTTTCATGGACCTGATGAACCGAGTGTTCAAGGAATATCTGGATATGTTCGTTATTGTCTTCATCGACGATATCCTGATCTATTCAAGGTCCCAGGAAGAGCATATGCAGCATCTAAGAATGGTGATGGAAATGTTGCGACGACATCAGCTCTACGCAAAGTTCACTAAATGTGAATTTTGGTTGGAAAATGTGCATTTCTTAGGCCACGTGGTGTCACAAGAAGGGATTTCTGTGGACCCAGCTAAAGTGGAAGCAGTGAGCTTATGGCCAAGGCCTAAGAGCGTAACGGAAATAAGGAGTTTCCTCGGATTAGCCGGTTATTATCGCCGCTTCGTGGAGGGATTTTCTAAGATAGCAGCCCCTCTTACGGCCCTTACACGTAAAGGGAAGAAGTACGAATGGATGTCCAAATGCGAGGAAAATTTCCAAGAGCTCAAGAAGAAGCTGACAAGCGCGCCTGTTTTGATTATTCCAGATGTCGAAGCAAGAAATTTCGTGATCTACAGCGACGCTTCTAAGACGGGTCTAGGAGCAGTCCTAATGCAGCAAGGCAAAGTGGTCGCGTATGCTTCCCGACAACTGAAGGATCACGAGAAGAATTACCCGACGCACGATCTAGAGCTCACTGCGGTGGTGTTCGCATTGAAGATTTGGAGGCACTACCTATATGGGAATAGATGTGAGATTTTCACAGATCATCAAAGTCTCAAATACATCTTTACCCAGAAGGAGCTCAACATGAGGCAGCGAAGATGGCTTGAACTCGTAAAGTACTACGACTGCGAGATCCTTTACCATCCTGACAAGGCAAACAGAGTAGCAGATGCCTTAAGCAGGAAGTCATCGGGCATGTTGATGTCCTTAGTACTGCTGCCCAAGCCGCTTCAAAAGGAAATCTCCGATTTCAACCTAAGGATGATAACGGGAAAGTTATCCGCTTTAACCCTCCAGTCAAATTTAATGGAGTCCATCAAGAACCTTCAAGGAAAGGATCCTTTGTTGATCAAGGCACAACTCTTCGGCGAAAGAAATAAGGAGTTTAGAACCTCTGCAGATGGCATGATCTACTTCAAAGAGAGAATTTGCGTTCCTAATTTCAAGTTTTTAAAGGATCAAATACTGGCAAAGGCTCACATGACACCGTATTCGGTACATCCAGGACCCTCCAAGATGTATAAAGATCTCCGAGAAAACTATTGGTGGCCAAACATGAAGAATCAGATAGCAAAGTACGTGTCAAAGTGTTTAACTTGTCAAAAGGTTAAGGCAGAACATCGACATCCTGGTGGAGAATTGCAGAAAATAGAGCTTCCCGAATGGAAATGGGAACAAATTACCATGGATTTTGTCGTGGGACTGCCCAGAACTTCAAATGGGAATGACACGATTTGGGTTATTGTTGATCGATTAACCAAATCTGTCCACTTCATCGCTATCAAAGCCACTTATTCAGTGGAGAAATTGGCCGACGTCTATGTATCCCAGGTCGTTCGACTACATGGAGTACCAAAATCGATCATCTCAGATCGAGACGGACGTTTCACTTCCCGATTTTGGACAAGTGTACACACTGCTATGGGGTCGAAGCTGAAGTTCAGCACGGCATTTCATCCCCAAACCGACGGCCAGTCAGAACGGACTATCCAGACACTAGAAGATATGCTGAGATCTTGCGTTCGGGATTTTCAAGGAAACTGGGATCAGAAGCTGTCTTTGATTGAATTTTCTTACAACAACAGCTATCATGTTTCAATTGGTATGGCTCCGTTCGAAGCACTATATGGAAGAAAATGTCAATCCCCTATTCACTGGCAAGAAGTTGGACAAAAGCAGCTTCAGACTACAGATTTCATCAGAAAGACTTCTGAAGATATCAAGAAAATTAATCAAAGGCTCGACATAGCTTTCAGTCGTCAGAAAAGCTATGCTGACAAGCGAAGAAGGCCTTTGGAATTTCAGACCGGAGATGCAGTTTTTATCAAGATAGCTCCTATGAAGGGAGTAATAAGATTTGGAAAGAAAGGGAAGCTTAGTCCAAGGTATACTGGACCTTTTGAAATCCTAGAGAGGGTTGGAAAAGTAGCATACAAGCTTGCCTTGCCGCCAGAGTTAGCATCTATGCATAACGTCTTCCATGTATCAATGCTCAAGAAGTATGTCCCAGATCCTTCGCATGTTCTCAGTCAAGAACCGGTAGAGGTTCAAACAGACTTGACCTATGAAGAGAAGCCGATACAAATCCTAGATCGAGAAGAGAAGGTTCTAAGAAATAAGACAATTCCCATGGTAAAGGTTTTATGGCGAAACCATAAAGTAGAAGAAGCCACTTGGGAATTAGAAAATGAAATGAGAAAGAACTACCCCGGCTTGTTCTAATTTTCGAGGACGAAAATCTTTAAGGAGGGTAGATTGTAATACCTGATTTTTATGTCTGAACGATTCTATGTATAAGATTTACATTGAACCGTAAAGGTATTTATGGAAAAAGCCCAGTTAAGGGTTTTTAATTATGTTTTGTGAGTTTTATGGCTTTATAAGACTCAAAAATGGTTATGTATTTAAGAAAACGACCTTTTAGGTAATAAGGAACAAAATCATGAAATTTTGTAAAATGGTCAAAGTTTGACCAAAAACGTCACGGTTGACCAAAAAGTCAATTGTTGACCATGAAAGTCAAAATTTGACAAGAAGGTCACTAATTGACAAGAAAGTCGATGGTTGACCCGAAAAGTTCAAGAAAATGACTGTATGTTTAAATATTTATCTGTATAAAACTGCACCGGGTAAAACCGTGTTTTTACAGATAAAAAGTTATGTTTAAGATATAAGAACCAACCTAGAAAATCAAGCACATTAAGTTGAAGTATAGGGCAAAAAGGGTTTTAAGAAATAAGAAAAATTTCATACCGTCCATTTTTACACGGATGAATTTTGGACTGCAGTTCGGTAAACCAATACTGTGCATAAGTGAATCCAGTATTGAAAATACCTGTGATAACTTAAAAATGGACTGCTCAATAGCAAAAAGAGCCAAACAAGCTTAAGCCTTGCTTACCTCATTAACTTTTTGAATTTTGACATCATTAAGTTGGTTTAAGAAAATAGGAAGAAATTAGTTGTCTTCCACCTAGCTTAATGGCCGGCCACATGCCCCCCTAAAAGTCCAATTTCTGATTTTTTTGAGGACTAAATTGTGCAATTATAAGAAATTCACAACCTCTATAAATAGGGGGAGCATTGTTCACATTTGAGCATTGTTAGCCAAACTCTTGCAAAATTGTTCCACAAAAACCGAACCTAGAGTGGAAGAGAAAGGCAAGAAAATTTTGCAAAACCAAGAGTGTGTAGGGCTTAGGGGTGGTCGGATTCAAGTAGGAAACCAAGCAAAAAGTTGGAAAAAATTTTAGTGCCCATTTCCCAAGCAAGGCCGGTTCTAAGGGGGAGGAACCAAGCTTGGATCTAAACCGGGTTTTGGAGTTGGAGGCAGCTAGATTTCGTGCCATTTGGTGGCTGGATTTAGGGCAAGGAAGGCAGCAAGTTTGCACTTGCCAATCACCAAAACAGCCGGTGATTTGAGGAGGAGGAAGAAAGTGGAAATCCTAGCTCACCGAGCCAAACCGAGTAAGGTAAAAACCTTAACCAATCAAGTTTTCATTTAAATTTCATATGGAGAAATTTAAATGTATTTAAGCCATGGTTTGTAAGGGTATAAGCCCACTTTCAAGTTCTGCCCTAGCTTGTAAATTATGAGCATGTGCTTGATTTGTTTAGGTATAGGGTTTGGTGGTTCAATTATGTGCATGTTAGATGTTTGATTAAATGTTTAGGGTTTTGTAAGATTATGAATGATGTTCAATTTGGCTTGCATGTTGAAATCTAAACGTTAGAAACGTCATGCATGTCTGATTTAGGCTTCCGCTGAGTTCGGTTGAGGTAGGGTGGACGTTCTAGGACGCAAACGAAATTTTAAACCGAAAACTGCCAACTCGAGTAGAAATTGGCCAGTTTCGGGGAAAACAGTTTTTGAGGCCTCTTGTAACTCCCCGAACCGTCATGCGTAGGGGCGTCCTACTGCGCAGACGTGGGCCGTTACATTACTTGCTTAACTTACTTCTTAATTTAAGAAAAAAACTTAAACTACGGAAAATTCGGAGTAAAATTTTTTTTCTTTTCTTACTTTGAACTTAACTTATCTTCATGCATAATCATATGTACTCACTCGACTACTGAGCTTTCATAATCATATTGAAAGCTAACATAATTGTAATAATCGAAATTTTCACGAACTCACAATTTTCTTGTAAATAAGAAATTTATAGTTCGTATTATGTGTTTATGTGCAATTTTATGAAAATTATGAATATTAATACAAAATTCATGATTTTATCAGTATATGATTGAGTTCTCGGTAAATTAATTACGAGACTTCATGATAGGCCTTTTAAGTAAAAAGGTATGACGAAATTTCATGAATTCATGATAGTCAAATTTTGACAAGAGAGTCAATGATTGACAAGAAAGTCAATGGTTGACCTGAAAAATCGAAAATGAGGCGGTACGGTTAAATATTTTTCAGTATAAAAATTGTACCGTGTAAAAACCATTTTTACGGATAAAATGGTATGTTTAAGATTCAAAAACCACCATAGAAAATCAAGCACATTAGTTAGGTTATCTTTGGCCAAGAAGTTTGATTGTATAAGAAAATTTTTATACAGTCCATTTCTACACAGATGAATTTTGGACTGCAGTTTAAAATAACAGTACTAAATTGTACTGTGTATTAGTGAAAGCAGTATTTGAAATATCTGTGTTAAGTTTAAAGTAGACTACATTAAGGAAAAAGCCAAACAAGGCTTTAAGATGACATCACCTAAGCTTGGAATTATGACATCATCCCATTTTTGATTTATGACATCATAAATGGTGGAAACAACTCACACCTAGCCACCTAGCACCATGCATGGCCGGCCACATGGAGGGTCTTTTGGCAAAATTTTGTGCAATTATTTTTGCTCCAAGGATTTATGAGCAAAAGGTGAACCAAAAAGATTTGCAATGTGATCCAAAACCTCACCTATAAATAGGCCAAGGGGGGGTGGTCGGTTTTTAGTCCAAAAAATCAGAAAAAGCAGCCAAATTCTGCCCATTTTTCCCTCTCCAAAAATCTGCAATCTCAAGTGGGTGATTGAGTGAAGAAAAAAATTGAGAAACTTAGGGGTTTTGATGTTGTAGTCTTCGGTTTTCCCTAGCAAGTTCAATCAAAAATTTTGACAGTTTTTGGTGTCCATTTTAGGGGCCAACAGCCGGCTGCCAAGGGGGGGTGAGTGAGTGAGAAAATTTGGATTTAAGAGAGCTTAGTTTAGGTGCAAGCAGCCACCAAGAATCAGCCAATTTTGGTGCCAATTGGTGCAACAAAACCGGCCTTGGGTGGTGTCCTAGGAGGAAAAGTTTTGTGAGCCAAACCCTAACCAATTTTTGGAGATAAATCAAGGTAAACTATTCTAGACCTTAATCTCTTTCAATTAAGCATTCAATTTGAAATTTACATGTATTTCAAGTTGAAATTGTAAGAGCATAAGCTCAATTTATTTTGTGCCCAAAGTTAGGAATCTAGGGTTGTGCTTGATCTAGAATTAGGGGTGGTTTGATTTTTATATGCATGCTTTGTGTTTGATTGAATGCTTAGGGTTTTGCATGGTTATGAATGTTGTTCAAATTGGCTTGCATGTTGAATATTGAACGTTAGAAACCGCTGCATGATTGATATTAGGGCTCCCGCGGTGGCTGGTTGAGCTAGATTCCACGTCTAGGACGTAAAACGAATTCTAAACCGAAAAACTGCCAGGCTCGGGTGGATCCTGACCAGTTTTACGGCAAGCCGATTTTGAGGCCTTTAGAGGCCGAATTAGGCAAAACTTAAAACACAAAAGTTGCTCGGAACAGTTTTTCCTAGAGTACAGCACGGATGGATTTGCAAAATGAGGCTCCAATGGCCTCCTTTTTTACGAAAATCCGAGACTAAACTGCCCAGACCTAGTTTACACGACCAGTGGGTTTCAAATTAAAACTGGTACGAATCCAAGCAGAACTGGGTTTTTCTTAAAACATGAAAGTTTTATAATTTCTCAAGAGCAAGAACTTTCGTGAAGACAAGTTTTTCAAATTCCATTTGGATTTTTAAATACAACCTGAACTATAAAAACTGTGCAGAGAACAAGAAATTCCTGTACAGGATTTTCTACAAACATACAGAAAAACTGTATTTTTACATCAACATTTTCCTGTTTTGACTATGAAAACTATTTCAAAAGCAGTTTTCAGCCTTAAATGAGTTTTATAAAGTTTTACTTTGAAAACCTCGAATTTTGAAGTAAAACAAAAGATTTTCTAGCCAATTTTCCAAATTGGATTTAAAAGCTAAAGTGTAAAAACAAAAGATGACGAGTGGTAACCGGGAAGGATAACCGAGTTACTAAGGCTTAGGCTCGATAATAAGAATAGTAATTTAATACTAATCATATGGGTTTAATACCCAAGGTTACCTCAAGTAACCTAATGGGTCAAGATAATTAACCACAATCTCTAGGGTTACAATTAGTAACCTAGTAGTTGATCAAAGCTTGTAAAAGGACATATAATCATAATATTGGAAAGGTTACCAACATTTTATAGGATTCTTATCCTATGTTCTTTCTAATAGCAGGAAGTAACCTGCAGTCGAGGTCAGAGTGGAAATCAACGAAGCCTGGATTACAATAAGTCAGGCAAGTATCGAACCTCACCTACAGTATGAAAATAGTAAATACTATTTTCATATATGCTATGTTAAAATGTACATGCTATGTTGTATGATGTTAAATGATGCTATGTGATGATATGCTATAACATGTTACATATTATGCCATGTTTTCTAAAATGTCATGGTTTTAAAAATGTCATGTTTCAAGAATGCCATGATATGGCAAATGTTAAAGTTTGAATATGACATAGTGACATCATGAAGCATGTTCACTAATGTTAAATCATATGGTAAGATAATCAAGGAAGGTGTCGTACCAACCTCCCGTGATCGAGGAGGATACATGTTTAAAACCAGTTGTGACATTTACCTCTCGTTGATGCGTGAGGGTCACGTTTTAATTCCCAGAACTGTTAGGGCCTTGCAAACCCTAGCTTTGTCTGGAGGCTGCGCGCTTTCGGTACGTACACTATGGGCCCACATGTTGAGACAAGATAAGTTAAAGATTGAGTCTAAAATGAAGCATAAGACTTTCAATCAATCATAAATGGCTCATGCATAAGTTACATGATGATTGACATGTTTTAAGATGATTAAATTATTTTTGTGAGATTATGTTTGTACTTGCTGGGCGAAAGCTCACTCTTATATTTCATACTGTAGGTAAAAAGCCTGCAATTTAAGTGGTGGGCTATGCAGACGATGCGGCGAGTGAAGGGCGGTGTGGGATACCACTACGCATGATTTTCCGCATTCGATGTTAAGAAAATATTTTAATATTCTAAAGTAAATTATGTTTTGTTATATGTATAAAGTTTGAAGACACGAGAAGGTATTCTCAGTTTGATATATATATATGGGTGACATATTATTCTTCACAAGATAATTTATGTAAATATGTTTTAAAGAAAAAAAAAATTTCTCTCAAATTTTCAAGTAAAGAACAAGTATGTATGGTGTCGACCTGGCTTGGGAAGTCGGGGCGTCACAGTTTGGTATCAGAGCGGTATCCTGCCAGCCTACTTCACTTCGCCTCACATCGCTTCTGCAATGGCCCAAGTAAGTTAAGTTATTCTTCTTACGATTAGGATTAGTTAAGATTTTATATGCGTAGTAAGTATCTTTCTTCGACGGCCATGCTGGAGAATGTCGGATACAAGGATGACGTTGGGTGGTGTCTTAGCTTGGTGGTAGCAACTAGGTGACGTACGGAAATGATGGGAAAGTTTCATATCTTCCCCAAATGTTATGGTTAGGTACTCCTGTTGTGAAGGAGATACGAACGAGAACATGATGAATTCAGATATGTTCATGTTATGCTTTTATATGGAATGAAGATTATGGTTCTATATAAAAGGCATGATTTCAAGAAGCTGAATTTATTTCCTTATTTCCGTACAGAACCATGCCACCAAAGCGTAGAAGAGTACCGACCCAGGACATCGATCTTGCGGCTCAGCTAAATGAGCTAAGACAGATGATGTTAGCCCAACAACAAGAGATAGGTGGGCTTAGAGCTCAGTTGGCTCAGCAAAATCAGGGACCTCCTAATGTCGGAGTACCACCAGCACCTATGAATCAGCCTGCTGCACCGGAAATTCCTGATGATGTTCCGGTGATCCCAGAAAACCCCATAGCCCCTGAAGTACCTGTTGCGCATGTAGCTGTTCCACCAGCACCTCTGGTTCGAACTCCAGAAGAACTTTATGACAGATTTCGGCGAATGAAGGCACCGGAATTCGAGGGGTCCACGAACCCAATCGAGGCTGACAACTGGTTGATTGACCTCCAGGTCGCCCTAAATTTCCTCAGACTCAACGATCAGGAGAAAGTCCTTTGTGCATCATATATGTTACGAAAAGATGCTCGCCTCTGGTGGGAAACAGTTCAGATCCAGCGAGATGTGACTCAGATGACTTGGGAGGACTTTGTGGAGGAATTTAAGGAAAAGTACTTCAATACTGAGGTCATGGAGGCTCAACAAGACAAGTTCGACAAGTTCCGCCAAGGAAATCTGTCAGTAGCCGAAGCTGTCAAAAAGTTTGAGCAGCTAGCACGTCTCTGCCCTCACCTCATCAGTTCCGAAAGGGACAAAGTAAGAAGAATGATGAGAATGTTCCGCTCAGATTTAGCAGTAGTAATCAGCAGTGGCCCCCATCCACCACTCACTGTTGCTGAATGTGTCAGCAGGGCAATTCGAGCTGAATATTGGGTGGGTCAGAAAAAGGAGCAAAGGGCTAAATTTTTCCAGGAGAAGAGGGAAGAAAAAGCCCAGGCCAAACAGAACCAAACCAAGCAGGGCCAAACTCCGCAACAGAAAGGTCAAGGAGGACCTTCGGGCCAGAACAACAACAACAGACCGTACGGCAACAACCAGCAGAAGAGAAGGTGGAATTCAGGAGGACAGGGGAATGAACAGAATTTTCCCCAAAAGAGAAATACTCCTGATAACAACAATAATCCCACTTGTCAGAAATGTGGGAGAAAGCACCTGGGAGAGTGCCGTGTTGGAAGCGCTCGCTGTTTTCTTTGTGGCAAGGAAGGCCACTATGCGAGAAGCTGCAATCTCAATCCTCAGAGTCCACAGAACCAACAAAGAGGACAGGGATCTCAACTTCACGCTGCACAGATGAAGCTCGAGGGACCCGAAATCTCCCAAGGCAGGTTGGAAGCTCCAGAACCGCAAGGACGTATTTACGCCTATACAAAGGAGGATGCTCAAGCTGGACCTTCCACAGTGGTGACAGGTCAGCTTCCTTTTGCTCAACAAGATGCCTATGTGTTAATTGATTCTGGAGCTACGCATTCATTCACATCGCCTAGATTCGCTAAGAAACTAGGTAGAGCAAGTGATAGGATCGGAAAAACATTTAGGACTGCATTACCCTCTGGGGAGATTCTGTTGTCTGATTATTGGATACGTCATGTTCCAATAATTATATGTGGTAGGGAAATGTATGTCAATTTGATCATCATTGACCTATTCGACTACGACGTCATCTTGGGAATGGATTTCTTGGGGAAATACAACGCGGTGATCGACTGTCCACGACGAACGGTCACGTTCAAGCCAGTTGGAGACAAGGAGTTTATGTTTAGAGGATCGACTCCAAAACAGCCGAAAATGTTCATTTCTGCGCTGAAGGCTAGGAAATTGTTGGCAGAAGGATGTATGGGATTTCTAGCCAACATAGTGGATAAGACGCTTGAAACCGAGAGTAGACCGGAGGAAGTACCGATAGTCAGAGAATTTATAGAGGTTTTTCCTGAAGAGTTGCCAGGACTGCCACCAGAACGAGAGATTTCCTTTGAGATTGAGTTACTTCCTGGATCAGCACCAGTATCCAAGGCTCCGTATAGGATGGCGCCTGCCGAACTTAAGGAACTGCAGATTCAGTTACAAGAGCTTCTGGATCGAGGATTCATTCGTCAGAGCTACTCGCCATGGGGAGCTCCAGTTCTGTTTGTTAAAAAGAAGGACGGCACTCTTAGGATGTGCATTGACTATCGGGAATTGAACAAGATAACTATCAAGAACAAGTATCCCTTGCCTCGGATCGACGATCTGTTTGATCAGCTGAGAGGAGCTTCAATTTTCTCGAAGATTGACCTGCGATCCGGATATCACCAGCTTCGAATTAGGGAAGGAGACGTTCCCAAGACAGCTTTTCGAACACGATATGGACATTACGAGTTCCTCGTTATGCCATTCGGACTGACAAATGCTCCAGCAGCCTTTATGGACCTGATGAATCGAGTATTCAAGGATTACTTGGATAAATTTGTTATTGTCTTTATAGATGATATCCTGATTTATTCAAAATCAAAGGAGGAGCATGAGGAGCATTTAAGGATTGCTTTACGAATTCTAAAGCAAAACCAGCTCTACGCTAAATTCACAAAGTGTGAATTTTGGTTGAAAAAGGTCCATTTCTTAGGACATGTGGTCTCCAAGGACGGCATATCTGTAGATCCGGCCAAGATTGAGGCAGTAAGTGAATGGCCAGCTCCGACAAACGTCACCGAAGTACGTAGTTTCCTCGGCTTGGCGGGCTACTACCGACGTTTCGTTGAAGGATTTGCTAAAATTGCAGCGCCACTCACCGCACTTACACGGAAAGGAAAGAAGTACGAATGGACTGCAAAGTGTGAAGAGCACTTCCAAGAGCTGAAAAACAGGCTGACTCGCGCTCCGATTCTCACAATTCCGAATGTGGAAGAAGGAAACTTCGTGATATACAGCGATGCTTCTAAAATAGGATTGGGAGCCGTGCTCATGCAAAATGGAAAGGTGATCGCTTATGCTTCACGCCAGCTAAAGGATCATGAGAAGAACTACCCGACGCATGATTTGGAACTTGCGGCGGTAGTATTTGCGCTCAAAATCTGGAGGCACTACCTTTACGGCAGTAAGTGTGAAGTCTACACAGATCATCAGAGTTTGAAGTATATCTTCACACAAAAGGAGCTTAACATGAGGCAAAGAAGATGGCTAGAATTGGTGAAGGATTATGACATAGACATCTGTTACCATCCAGGGAAGGCTAACAAAGTAGCTGATGCCCTCAGTCGGAAGTCGTCTTCTTCGTTAATGTCCATGCAGTCGTTAATCGAACCTCTTCAGAAGGAGCTAGTGGAAGCTGGGATAGAGCTTATCACAAGAAGTTTAGCTGCCCTAACTTTCCAACCTACCATTTTGGATAGCATGAAGGAGCGACAAGAAGGAGATGCCTCATTGCTCAGGACAAGGAACGAGGTCTTAGAAGGAAAGGAGTCGGACTTCAACATATCAGATGAGGGCATACTCTATCGGAAAAATAGATTATGCATCCCTAACGAGGATAAGTTGAAGGAGCAGATCATGAAGGAGGCTCATGAGACTCCATATTCCGTTCATCCAGGAGCCACAAAGATGTACCAAGACTTGAAGGAAAGCTTTTGGTGGCCCAGAATGAAGAATGACGTCGCTACATTCGTCAGCAAATGCCTTACATGTCAAAGGGTGAAGGCAGAACACCAACGTCCAGGGGGAGAATTGCAGAAAATTTCCATTCCAGAATGGAAATGGGACCAAGTGACGATGGATTTCGTGGTTGGACTACCCCGAACTCCCAACGGCAACGACGCTATTTGGGTGGTTGTTGATCGTTTGACGAAGTCTGCACACTTTATCGCCATCAAGCTTAGTTTTTCGGTGGAACAACTGGCGGAACTATACGTCGCGCAGATTGTTCGCTACCATGGGATTCCAAAGACAATCATCTCTGATCGTGATGGTCGTTTCACTTCTAAGTTCTGGAGAAGTGTACATCAAGCCATGGGTACCAAGCTTACCTTTAGTACAGCTTTTCATCCTCAAACAGACGGGCAATCCGAGAGGACCATTCAGACCTTAGAAGACATGTTGCGAGCGTGCGTGATGGACTTCAAAGGAACTTGGGATAAAAAGCTTCCTTTGATTGAATTCTCGTACAACAACATTTCCAAGCTTCAATTGGAATGGCTCCTTACGAAGCTCTGTACGGAAGAAGGTGCAGATCTCCAGTCCATTGGTACGAGACCAGGGAAAAGGAACTTGTGTCCACGGATTTTGTTCAAAAAACCACTGAGGCCGTGAAACTTATACGCCGACGGATGGAGACTGCATTTAGTCGACAAAAGAGCTATGCCGACAAGCGCAGAAGGCCTCTAGAATTCCAAGTAGGAGACTTGGTTTTCCTCAAAATTGCTCCATTCAAGGGAGTTATGAGATTCGGAAAGAAGGGGAAATTGAGTCCACGATACATAGGGCCATTCGAAATATTGGAAAGAATTGGCAACGTGGCCTATAGGTTGGCTTTGCCCCAGGAATTAGCATATGTACACAACGTATTCATGTGTCGATGCTAAAGAAGTACATCTCGGATCCATCCCATGTATTGGACCACGAACCAATTGAGGTTCACGAAGATCTGACCTATGAGGAGAAACCAGTTCGAATCTTAGCCCGAGAAGAAAAGGTGCTAAGGAACAAGGTTATACCATTAGTCAAGGTCCTATGGCGAAATCATGAGATTGAGGAGGCAACCTGGGAACGCGAGGATGAGATGAAGAAAAGCTACCCCGAATTGTTCTGATTTTCGAGGACGAAAATTCTTTAAGGAGGGTAGATTGTAATAATCGAAATTTTCACGAACTCACAATTTTCTTGTAAATAAGAAATTTATAGTTCGTATTATGTGTTTATGTGCAATTTTATGAAAATTATGAATATTAATACAAAATTCATGATTTTATCAGTATATGATTGAGTTCTCGGTAAATTAATTACGAGACTTCATGATAGGCCTTTTAAGTAAAAAGGTATGACGAAATTTCATGAATTCATGATAGTCAAATTTTGACAGAGAGTCAATGATTGACAAGAAAGTCAATGGTTTGACCTGAAAAATCGAAAATGAGCGGTACGGTTAAATTTTTTCAGTATAAAAATTGTACCGTGTAAAACCATTTTTACGGATAAAATGGTATGTTTAAGATTCAAAAACCACCATAGAAAATCAAGCACATTAGTTAGGTTATCTTTGGCCAAGAAGTTTGATTGTATAAGAAAATTTTTATACAGTCCATTTCTACACAGATGAATTTGGACTGCAGTTTAAATAACAGTACTAAATTGTACTGTGTATTAGTGAAAGCAGTATTTGAAATATCTGTGTTAAGTTTAAAGTAGACTACATTAAGGAAAAAGCCAAACAAGGCTTTAAGATGACATCACCTAAGCTTGGAATTATGACATCATCCCATTTTTGATTTATGACATCATAAATGGTGGAAACAACTCACACCTAGCCACCCTAGCACCATGCATGGCCGGCCACATGGAGGGTCTTTTGGCAAAATTTTGTGCAATATTTTTGCTCCAAGGATTTATGAGCAAAAGGTGAACCAAAAAGATTTGCAATGTGATCCAAAACTCACCTATAAATAGGCCAAGGGGGGGTGGTCGGTTTTTAGTCCAAAAAATCAGAAAAAGCAGCCAAATTCTGCCCATTTTTCCCTCTCCAAAAATCTGCAATCTCAAGTGGGTATTGAGTGAAGAAAAAATTGAGAAACTTAGGGTTTTGATGTTGTAGTCTTCGGTTTTCCCTAGCAAGTTCAATCAAAAATTTTGACAGTTTTTGGTGTCCATTTTAGGGGCCAACAGCCGGCTGCCAAGGGGGGGTGAGTGAGTGAGAAATTTGGATTTAAGAGAGCTTAGTTTAGGTGCAAGCAGCCACCAAGAATCAGCCAATTTTGGTGCCAATTGGTGCAACAAAACCGGCCTTGGGTGGTGTCCTAGGAGGAAAAGTTTTGTGAGCCAAACCTAACCAATTTTTGGAGATAAATCAAGGTAAACTATTCTAGACCTTAATCTCTTTCAATTAAGCATTCAATTTGAAATTTACATGTATTTCAAGTTGAAATTGTAAGAGCATAAGCTCAATTTATTTTGTGCCCAAAGTTAGGAATCTAGGGTTGTGCTTGATCTAGAATTAGGGGTGGTTTGATTTTTATATGCATGCTTTGTGTTTGATTGAATGCTTAGGGTTTTGCATGGTTATGAATGTTGTTCAAATTGGCTTGCCATGTTGAATATTGAACGTTAGAAACCGCTGCATGATTGATATTAGGGCTCCCGCGGTGGCTGGTTGAGCTAGATTCCACGTCTAGGAGTAAAACGAATTCTAAACCGAAAAACTGCCAGGCTCGGGTGGATCCTGACCAGTTTTAACGGCAAGCCGATTTTGAGGCCTTTAGAGGCCGAATTAGGCAAAACTTAAAACACAAAAGTTGCTCGGAACAGTTTTTCCTAGAGGGCACCGGCAGATGGATTTTGCAAAATGAGGCTCCAATGGCCTCCTTTTTTACGAAAATCCGAGACTAAACTGCCCAGACCTAGTTTACACGACCAGTGGGTTTCAAATTAAAACTGGTACGAATCCCAAGCAGAACTGGGTTTTTATTAAAACATGAAAGTTTTATAATTTTCTCAAGAGCAAGAACTTTCGTGAAGACAAGTTTTTCAAATTCCATTTGGATTTTTAAATACAACCTGAACTATAAAAACTGTGCAGAGAACAAGAAATTCCTGTACAGGATTTTCTACAAACATACAGAAAAACTGTATTTTTACATCAACATTTTCACTGTTTTGACTATGAAAACTATTTCAAAAGCAGTTTTCAGCCTTAAATGAGTTTTATAAAGTTTTACTTTGAAAACCGTCGAATTTTGAAGTAAAACAAAAGATTTTCTAGCCAATTTTCCCAAATTGGATTTAAAAGCTAAAGTGTAAAAACAAAAAGATGACGAGTGGTAACCGGGAAGGATAACCGAGTTACTAAGGCTTAGGCTCGATAATAAGAATAGTAATTTAATACTAATCATATGGGTTTAATACCCAAGGTTACCTCAAGTAACCTAATGGGTCAAGATAATTAACCACAATCTCTAGGGTTACAATTAGTAACCTAGTAGTTGATCAAAGCTTGTAAAAGGACATATAATAAATGTTGGAAAGGTTACAACATTTTATAGGATTCTTATCCTATGTTCTTTCTAATAGCAGGAAGTAACCTGCAGTCGAGGTCAGAGTGGAAATCAACGAAGCCTGGATTACAATAAGTCAGGCAAGTATCGAACCTCACCTACAGTATGAAAATAGTAAATACTATTTTCATATATGCTATGTTAAAATGTACATGCTATGTTGTATGATGTTAAATGATGTTATGTGATGATATGCTATAACATGTTACATATTATGCCATGTTTTCTAAAATGTCATGGTTTTAAAAATGTCATGTTTCAAGAATGCCATGATATGGCAAATGTTAAAGTTTGAATATGACATAGTGACATCATGAAGCATGTTCACTAATGTTAAATCATATGGTAAGATAATCAAGGAAGGTGTCGTACCAACCTCCCGTGATCGAGGAGGATACATGTTTAAAACCAGTTGTGACATTTACCTCTCGTTGATGCGTGAGGGTCACGTTTTAATTCCCAGAACTGTTAGGGCCTTGCAAACCCTAGCTTTGTCTGGAGGCTGCGCGCTTTCGGTACGTACACTATGGGCCCACATGTTGAGACAAGATAAGTTAAAGATTGAGTCTAAAATGAAGCATAAGACTTTCAATCAATCATAAATGGCTCATGCATAAGTTACATGATGATTGACATGTTTTAAGATGATTAAATTATTTTTGTGAGATTATGTTTGTACTTGCTGGGCGAAAGCTCACTCTTATATTTCATACTGTAGGTAAAAAGCCTGCAATTTAAGTGGTGGGCTATGCAGACGATGCGGCGAGTGAAGGGCGTGTGGGATACCACTACGCATGATTTTCCGCATTCGATGTTAAGAAAATATTTTAATATTCTAAAGTAAATTATGTTTTGTTATATGTATAAAGTTTGAAGACACGAGAAGGTATTCTCAGTTTATATATATATATGGGTGACATATTATTCTCACAAGATAATTTATGTGAATATGTTTTAAAAAAAAAAAATTTCTCTCAAATTTTCAAGTAAAGAACAAGTATGTATGGTGTCGACTGGCTTGGGAAGTCGGGGCGTCACAATAATCATACGTGGACAATCCGACCTAATGCGGTTCGGTACAACATGAGGCAACTTGCTGCCATCATCCTTAAAAACCATTCCTTAACTCGTTCTTGAAAACAATTTCTTAAAAATAGTTTTCTTCTTGAAAACGGTTTCTTATCCATACTATCACATAACATAAAAACATCTTTCAAATATATTTTTCAAAACATATTTTACATAACATAAATTCAAAACCCGTGG
>CM046374.1:8454814-8497899 GCA_025413025.1 Ficus hispida
CCGCTCTGATACCAAACTGTGACGCCCCGACTTCCCAAGCCAGGTCGACACCATACATACTTGTTCTTTACTTGAAAATTTGAGAAAATTTTTTTTTTCTTTAAAAACATATTTACATAAATTATCTTGTGAAGAATAATATGTCACCCATATATATATATCAAACTGAGAATACTCTCGTGTCTTCAAACTTTATACATATAACAAAACATAATTTACTTTAGAATATTAAAATATTTTCTTAACATCGAATGCGGAAAATCATGCGTAGTGGTATCCCACACCGCCCTTCACTCGCCGCATCGTCTGCATAGCCACCACTTAAATTGCAGGCTTTTTACCTACAGTATGAAATATAAGAGTGAGCTTTCGCCCAGCAAGTACAAACATAATCTCACAAATAATTTAATCATCTTAAAACATGTCAATCATCATAACTTATGCATGAGCCATTTATGATTGATTGAAAGTCTTATGCTTCATTTAGACTCAATCTTTAACTTATCTTGTTCAACATGTGGGCCCATAGTGTACGTACCGAAAGCGCGCAGCCTCCAGACAAAGCTAGGGTTTGCAAGGCCCTAACAGTTCTGGGAATAAAACGTGACCCTCACGCATCAACGAGAGGTAAATGTCACAACTGGTTTTAACATGTATCCTCTCTCGATCACGGGAGGTTTGGTACGACACCTTCTTGATTATCTTACCATATGATTTAACATTAGTGAACATGCTTCATGATGTCACTATGTCATATTTCAAACTTTAACATTTGCCATATCATGGCATTCTTGAAACATGACATTTTTAAAACCATGACATTTTAGAAAACATGGCATAATATGTAACATGTTATAGCATATCATCACATAAGCATCATTTAACATCATACAACATAGCATGTACATTTTTAACATAGCATATATGAAATAGTATTTACTATTTTCATACTGTAGGTGAGGTTCGATACTTGCCTGACTTATTGTAATCCAGGCTTCGTTGATTTCCACTCTGACCTCGACTGCAGGTTACTTCCTGCTATTAGAAGAACATAGGATAAGAATCCTATAAATGTTGGTAACCTTTCCAATATTATATTATATGTCCTTTTACAAGCTTGATCAACTACTAGGTTACTAATTGTAACCCTAGAGATTGTGGTTAATTATCTTGACCCATTAGGTTACTTGAGGTAACCTTGGGTATTAAACCCATATGATAGTATTAAATTACTATTCTTATTATCGAGCCTAAGCTTAGTAACTCGGTTATCCTTCCCGGTTACCACTCGTCATCTTTTGTTTTTACACTTTAGCTTTTAATCCAATTGGAAAATTGGCTAGAAAATCTTGTTTTACTTCAAAATTCGAGGTTTTCAAGTAAAACTTATAAAACTCATTTAAGGCTGAAAACTGCTTTTGAAATAGTTTTCATAGTCAAAACAGGAAAATGTTGATGTAAAAATACAGTTTTTCTGTATGTTTGGTAGAAAATCCTGTACAGGAATTTCTTGTTCTCTGCACAGTTTTTATAGTTCAGGTTTATTTAAAAATCCCAAATGGAATTTGAAAAACTTGTCTTCACGAAAGTTCTGCTCTTGAGAAATTATAAAACTTTCATGTTTTAAGAAAAACCCAGTTCTGCTTGGATTCGTACCAGTTTTAATTTGAAACCCACTGGTCGTGTAAACTAGGTCTGGGCAGTTTAGTCTCGGATTTTCGTAAAAAGGAGGCCATTGGAGCCTCATTTTGCAATCCATCCGTGCTGTACTCTAGGAAAAACTGTTCCGAGCAACTTTTGTGTTTTAAGTTTGCCCTAATTCGGCCTCTAAAGCCTCAAAATCGGCTTGCCGTAAAACTGGTCAGGATCCACCCGAGCCTGGCAGTTTTTCGGTTTAGAATTCGTTTACGTCCTAGACGTGGAATCTAGCTCAACCAGCCCACCGCGGAGAGCCCTAATATCAATCATGCCAGCGGTTTCTAACGTTCAATATTCAACATGCAAGCCAATTTGAACAAAACATTCATAACCAATGCAAAACCCTAGACAATTCAATCAAACACAAAGCATGCATATAAAAATCAAACCACCCCTAAATTCTAGATCAAGCACAACCCTAGATTCCTAACTTTGGGCACAAAATAAAATTGAGCTTATGCTCTTACAATTTCAACTTGAAATACATGTAAATTTCAAATTGAATGCTTAATTGAAAGAGATAAAGGTCTAGAATAGTTTACCTTGATTTATCTCCAAAAAATTGGTTAGGGTTTGGCTCACAAAACTTTTCCTCCTAGGACACCACCAAGGCCGGTTTGTTGCACCAATTGGCACCAAAATTGGCTGATTCTTGGTGGCTGCTTGCACCTAAACTAAGCTCTCTTAAATCCAAATTTTCTCACTCACTCACCCCCCCTTGGCAGCCGGCTGTTGGCCCCTAAAATGGACACCAAAAACTGTCAAAATTTTTGATTGAACTTGCTAGGGAAAACCGAAGACTACAACATCAAACCCCTAAGTTTCTCAATTTTTTCTTCACTCAATCACCCACTTGAGATTGCAGATTTTGGGAGAGGGAAAAATGGGCAGAATTTGGCTGCTTTTTCTGATTTTTTGGACTAAAAACCGACCACCCCCCCCTTGGCCTATTTATAGGTGAGGTTTTGGATCACATTGCAAATCTTTTGGTTCACCTTTGCTCATAAATCCTTGGAGCAAAAATAATTGCACAAAATTTTGCCAAAAGACCCTCCATGTGGCCGGCCATGCATGGTGCTAGGTGGCTAGGTGTGAGTTGTTTCCACCATTTATGATGTCATAAATCAAAAATGGGATGATGTCATAATTCCAAGCTTAGGTGATGTCATCTTAAAGCCTTGTTTGGCTTTTTCCTTAATGTAGTCTACTTTAAACTTAACACAGATATTTCAAATACTGCTTTCACTAATACACAGTACAATTTAGTACTGTTATTTTAAACTGCAGTCCAAAATTCATCTGTGTAGAAATGGACTGTATAAAAATTTTCTTATACAATCAAACTTCTTGGCCAAAGATAACCTAACTAATGTGCTTGATTTTCTATGGTGGTTTTTGAATCTTAAACATACCATTTTATCCGTAAAAATGGTTTTTACACGGTACAATTTTTATACTGAAAAATATTTAACCGTACCGCCTCATTTTCGATTTTTCAGGTCAACCATTGACTTTCTTGTCAATCATTGACTCTCTTGTCAAAATTTGACTATCATGAATTCATGAAATTTCGTCATACCTTTTTACTTAAAAGGCCTATCATGAAGTCTCGTAATTAATTTACCGGAACTCAATCATATACTGATAAAATCATGAATTTTGTATTAATATTCATAATTTTCATAAAATTGCACATAAACACATAATACGAACTATAAATTTCTTATTTACAAGAAAATTGTGAGTTCGTGAAAATTTCGATTATTACAATTATGTTAGCTTTCAATATGATTATGAAAGCTCAGTAGTCGAGTGAGTACATATGATTATGCATGAAGATAAGTTAAGTTCAAAGTAAGAAAAGAAAAAAAATTTTACTCCGAATTTTCCGTAGTTTAAGTTTTTTCTTAAATTAAGAAGTAAGTTAAGCAAGTAATGTAACGGCCCACGTCTGCGCAGTAGGACGCCCCTACGCATGACGGTTCGGGGAGTTACAAGAGGCCTCAAAAACTGTTTTCCCCGAAACTGGCCAATTTCTACTCGAGTTGGCAGTTTTCGGTTTAAAATTTCGTTTGCGTCCTAGAACGTCCACCCTACCTCAACCGAACTCAGCGGAAGCCTAAATCAGACATGCATGACGTTTCTAACGTTTAGATTTCAACATGCAAGCCAAATTGAACATCATTCATAATCTTACAAAACCCTAAACATTTAATCAAACATCTAACATGCACATAATTGAACCACCAAACCCTATACCTAAACAAATCAAGCACATGCTCATAATTTACAAGCTAGGGCAGAACTTGAAAGTGGGCTTATACCCTTACAAACCATGGCTTAAATACATTTAAATTTCTCCATATGAAATTTAAATGAAAACTTGATTGGTTAAGGTTTTTACCTTACTCGGTTTGGCTCGGTGAGCTAGGATTTCCACTTTCTTCCTCCTCCTCAAATCACCGGCTGTTTTGGTGATTGGCAAGTGCAAACTTGCTGCCTTCCTTGCCCTAAATCCAGCCACCAAATGGCACGAAATCTAGCTGCCTCCAACTCCAAAACCCGGTTTAGATCCAAGCTTGGTTCCTCCCCCCTTAGAACCGGCCTTGCTTGGGAAATGGGCACTAAAATTTTTTCCAACTTTTTGCTTGGTTTCCTACTTGAATCCGACCACCCCTAAGCCCTACACACTCTTGGTTTTGCAAAATTTTCTTGCCTTTCTCTTCCACTCTAGGTTCGGTTTTTGTGGAACAATTTTGCAAGAGTTTGGCTAACAATGCTCAAATGTGAACAATGCTCCCCTATTTATAGAGGTTGTGAATTTCTTATAATTGCACAATTTAGTCCTCAAAAAAATCAGAAATTGGACTTTAGGGGGGCATGTGGCCGGCCATTAAGCTAGGTGGAAGACAACTAATTTCTTCCTATTTTCTTAAACCAACTTAATGATGTCAAAATTCAAAAAGTTAATGAGGTAAGCAAGGCTTAAGCTTGTTTGGCTCTTTTTGCTATTGAGCAGTCCATTTTTAAGTTATCACAGGTATTTTCAATACTGGATTCACTTATGCACAGTATTGGTTTACCGAACTGCAGTCCAAAATTCATCCGTGTAAAAATGGACGGTATGAAATTTTTCTTATTTCTTAAAACCCTTTTTGCCCTATACTTCAACTTAATGTGCTTGATTTTCTAGGTTGGTTCTTATATCTTAAACATAACTTTTTATCTGTAAAAACACGGTTTTACCCGGTGCAGTTTTATACAGATAAATATTTAAACATACAGTCATTTTCTTGAACTTTTCGGGTCAACCATCGACTTTCTTGTCAATTAGTGACCTTCTTGTCAAATTTTGACTTTCATGGTCAACAATTGACTTTTTGGTCAACCGTGACGTTTTTGGTCAAACTTTGACCATTTTACAAAATTTCATGATTTTGTTCCTTATTACCTAAAAGGTCGTTTTCTTAAATACATAACCATTTTTGAGTCTTATAAAGCCATAAAACTCACAAAACATAATTAAAAACCCTTAACTGGGCTTTTTCCATAAATACCTTTACGGTTCAATGTAAATCTTATACATAGAATCGTTCAGACATAAAAATCAGGTATTACAATCTACCCTCCTTAAAGATTTTCGTCCTCGAAAATTAGAACAAGCCGGGGTAGTTCTTTCTCATTTCATTTTCTAATTCCCAAGTGGCTTCTTCTACTTTATGGTTTCGCCATAAAACCTTTACCATGGGAATTGTCTTATTTCTTAGAACCTTCTCTTCTCGATCTAGGATTTGTATCGGCTTCTCTTCATAGGTCAAGTCTGTTTGAACCTCTACCGGTTCTTGACTGAGAACATGCGAAGGATCTGGGACATACTTCTTGAGCATTGATACATGGAAGACGTTATGCATAGATGCTAACTCTGGCGGCAAGGCAAGCTTGTATGCTACTTTTCCAACCCTCTCTAGGATTTCAAAAGGTCCAGTATACCTTGGACTAAGCTTCCCTTTCTTTCCAAATCTTATTACTCCCTTCATAGGAGCTATCTTGATAAAAACTGCATCTCCGGTCTGAAATTCCAAAGGCCTTCTTCGCTTGTCAGCATAGCTTTTCTGACGACTGAAAGCTATGTCGAGCCTTTGATTAATTTTCTTGATATCTTCAGAAGTCTTTCTGATGAAATCTGTAGTCTGAAGCTGCTTTTGTCCAACTTCTTGCCAGTGAATAGGGGATTGACATTTTCTTCCATATAGTGCTTCGAACGGAGCCATACCAATTGAAACATGATAGCTGTTGTTGTAAGAAAATTCAATCAAAGACAGCTTCTGATCCCAGTTTCCTTGAAAATCCCGAACGCAAGATCTCAGCATATCTTCTAGTGTCTGGATAGTCCGTTCTGACTGGCCGTCGGTTTGGGGATGAAATGCCGTGCTGAACTTCAGCTTCGACCCCATAGCAGTGTGTACACTTGTCCAAAATCGGGAAGTGAAACGTCCGTCTCGATCTGAGATGATCGATTTTGGTACTCCATGTAGTCGAACGACCTGGGATACATAGACGTCGGCCAATTTCTCCACTGAATAAGTGGCTTTGATAGCGATGAAGTGGACAGATTTGGTTAATCGATCAACAATAACCCAAATCGTGTCATTCCCATTTGAAGTTCTGGGCAGTCCCACGACAAAATCCATGGTAATTTGTTCCCATTTCCATTCGGGAAGCTCTATTTTCTGCAATTCTCCACCAGGATGTCGATGTTCTGCCTTAACCTTTTGACAAGTTAAACACTTTGACACGTACTTTGCTATCTGATTCTTCATGTTTGGCCACCAATAGTTTTCTCGGAGATCTTTATACATCTTGGAGGGTCCTGGATGTACCGAATACGGTGTCATGTGAGCCTTTGCCAGTATTTGATCCTTTAAAAACTTGAAATTAGGAACGCAAATTCTCTCTTTGAAGTAGATCATGCCATCTGCAGAGGTTCTAAACTCCTTATTTCTTTCGCCGAAGAGTTGTGCCTTGATCAACAAAGGATCCTTTCCTTGAAGGTTCTTGATGGACTCCATTAAATTTGACTGGAGGGTTAAAGCGGATAACTTTCCCGTTATCATCCTTAGGTTGAAATCGGAGATTTCCTTTTGAAGCGGCTTGGGCAGCAGTACTAAGGACATCAACATGCCCGATGACTTCCTGCTTAAGGCATCTGCTACTCTGTTTGCCTTGTCAGGATGGTAAAGGATCTCGCAGTCGTAGTACTTTACGAGTTCAAGCCATCTTCGCTGCCTCATGTTGAGCTCCTTCTGGGTAAAGATGTATTTGAGACTTTGATGATCTGTGAAAATCTCACATCTATTCCCATATAGGTAGTGCCTCCAAATCTTCAATGCGAACACCACCGCAGTGAGCTCTAGATCGTGCGTCGGGTAATTCTTCTCGTGATCCTTCAGTTGTCGGGAAGCATACGCGACCACTTTGCCTTGCTGCATTAGGACTGCTCCTAGACCCGTCTTAGAAGCGTCGCTGTAGATCACGAAATTTCTTGCTTCGACATCTGGAATAATCAAAACAGGCGCGCTTGTCAGCTTCTTCTTGAGCTCTTGGAAATTTTCCTCGCATTTGGACATCCATTCGTACTTCTTCCCTTTACGTGTAAGGGCCGTAAGAGGGGCTGCTATCTTAGAAAATCCCTCCACGAAGCGGCGATAATAACCGGCTAATCCGAGGAAACTCCTTATTTCCGTTACGCTCTTAGGCCTTGGCCATAAGCTCACTGCTTCCACTTTAGCTGGGTCCACAGAAATCCCTTCTTGTGACACCACGTGGCCTAAGAAATGCACATTTTCCAACCAAAATTCACATTTAGTGAACTTTGCGTAGAGCTGATGTCGTCGCAACATTTCCATCACCATTCTTAGATGCTGCATATGCTCTTCCTGGGACCTTGAATAGATCAGGATATCGTCGATGAAGACAATAACGAACATATCCAGATATTCCTTGAACACTCGGTTCATCAGGTCCATGAAAGCAGCTGGAGCATTGGTTAGCCCAAAAGGCATAACCAAAAATTCATAATGTCCGTAGCGTGTCCGAAAAGCCGTCTTGGAGATATCTGAATCTTTGATTCTGAGCTGATGATAGCCAGATCGTAGATCGACTTTCGAAAACACCTTTGCTCCTCTGAGTTGATCGAACAGATCGTCAATCCTTGGAAGAGGATACTTGTTTTTGATGGTGATCTTGTTCAGCTCGCGGTAATCGATGCACATACGTAAAGATCCATCTTTCTTTTTCACGAATAGCACAGGTGCTCCCCACGGAGAGTAACTCTGTCGGATGAATCCCTTATCTAGCAATTCTTGCAGTTGTACTTGGAGTTCCCTAAGTTCAGCAGGTGCCATACGGTAAGGCGCCTTTGATACTGGAGCAACTCCGGGCATTAGCTCAATTTCAAATGAAATTTCGCGTTCCGGTGGAAGCCCTGGTAGCTCTTTCGGAAAGATATCCACATACGCCCTGATAACAGGTACATCTTCCGGTGTTAGCTTCATTTCGTGCTCTTTGTCCACCATGTTAGCTAAATACCCTTGACAGCCATTAGCTAACATCTTCCAAGCTTTCATAGCTGAAACCAATCTGGTTGTTGAGTTCCGAGCTTGTCCGTGGAAACTGAACTCTTCCTCGCCATAAGGGTTGAAAATCACACAACGCTTCCGACAGTCGATCTTAGCGTTGTACTTGCTAAGGAAATCCATACCTAAGATCACATCGAAATCCTGTAGCGTGATTGCGATGAGATCTACATACAGTTCTCTGCCACAGATAATCACGGAGGTATTTCGTATCCAAAAATTGGACCACAAAACTTCTCCGGATGGCAAGGAGGTCTTAAAAGGTTGGCTTAATCTATCCACACCTCTTCCTAACTTCTGGGCGAACTCCACTGATATAGATGAATGTGTGGCACCAGAATCAAACAGGGCAATTGCTTCATAAGTGGTGATAGAGATCTGACCTGTCACCACATGTGAAGTGTTTGCTTCCGCATCACCCCTTGTGTAGGCGTAGATTCGAGCTTGAGGCTCAGGAGCTTCCAATCTTCCTTGGACAATGGAAGGTCCTTCTAGTCTAGCCTGGGCCGCATGAAGCTGACTGTTTGTGTTTCTGTTCTGGTATGGACGGTTCTGGCCTTGCTTGTTCATGTTGCAATTCTTCGCAAAATGTCCCTCCTTCCCGCAAAGATAGCACGCGTTGGTCCCCATTCTGCAGACACCCGGATGTTTTCTCCCGCACTTTGTACATACCGGGTAGTCAGAGTTATTACCCTCATTTCCCCTGTTGTTCTTCTTTTGAGGGAAATTTTGTTGCTGGCCCTGTCCCGAGAAATTTCCTTTCCTCTTGTTCCTCCCAAACTGTTTGGAACTTTGAGCAGGGTTATTGTTCTGGCCTTTCTGATTCGTCTCAGCACTCTGACGGGGCTGTGTCTGCTTAACAATGGCCTTTTCTTCCTTCTTGACTTTGAAAAACTGTGCCCTTGCTTCCCTGTCCTGGTTGATCCAATATTCTGCCCTTATCGCTCTGCTCACGCAGTCGGATACCAGGGTAGGTGGGCTGCTTCCGGCACTAACTTGCTTGGCTATGTCTGTCCGGAACATCTTCATCATTCTCCGGAATTTTTCAGTTTCGCTCGGTACCAGCTCCGGGCACAAGCGTGCTAACTGTTCAAATTTCTTAACGGCTTCCATCACCGTCATAGACCCTTGCTTAAAGCTGGTGAATTCGTCTTGTTGAGTGGCAAGGATTTCTCTGTTGTAGTACATACTACGAAACTCAGCCACAAAATCCTGCCAATTCATTGCCATAACATTTCGACGCATCTGAACGGTTATCCACCAGTGTCTCGCGTCCTTCTTAAGGGCAAACGAGGCACATAGAACCTTTTCCTGTTCGGTGAGCCGCATAAAATCCAGGATAACTTGGATATCTATCAACCAGTTGTCTGCGACTATTGGGTCTATCGTCCCCTCAAATTCAGGCGCTTTCATCCGCCTAGATCTCTCATACAATAAGTCTTCTCTTGCTGGAGGTGGATCTGCCGGTACCCCAGCAGGTGCTATTGGTACCTCAGCATATTGCGGAAAATTGGACACTGGAGGTGCCATTGGAGCTGCTTGGTCTGCGGGTAAGGGAACCTCATTGACCTGGGGTCTTTGATTTAGCTGATCCAGTTGCTCTCTCAGCCGGTTTGTCTCTTGTTGTTGCTCTAGCAACTGCCGTTGTAAGTTGGCTACAACGGTCGCTAGATCCGGCGCAGGTGGATCAACTGGTGCAGCCTTGCGCGTTCGAACCATCTTAATCTTCCTATTTAAATCATAAGAAAAGATATTATTAACTATCAATATCCTTTCTGTAACGACCCGCCTTGCACAGGCCGTTACGCTACATACATACATACATTCTTACTTATTTAACGTAAACAGCGGAAATTTTTTTTTTTTTTTTTATACGTAACGCGTACGAGTGATTAACCATATATATATATATACGGCATGGATAAGCGGAAAGCATAATAATATCAGTATGTTTGGAATACGAAATTTATACACATAAAAAGAAATACAAAACGCGTAGCGGCTATTAATCCCACATTTCACAGTTCGCCCTGCCACGCTCGCCATCTTGTATCAACAACTGCCCATAGATTGCTTACCTACAGCATAGACGTAAGACATGAGCTTTCGCTCAGCAAGTACAACATAATTATCCGTGACAATACAACTCAAAACATAATTCATCGTAACATTACATAGCATCTCATATCATAACATTTCCTACTTATCTCATCGTATCGTAACATCTCATACATAACATATCATAATCTTACATAGCATCTCATATCATAGCATTTCATACTTAACTCATTATATCGTAACATCTCATACATAACATATCATAGCGTTGCATAATATATGCATGAACCGATTATGTTCGTATTATGCCATCATATGCATTCTTAACTTATCTTGTTTATGGGCCCCATAACATAAGTGTACGTACCGGGCGCGCTCTATGGGCTTACTCTTGCCATAGCTCAACCCGACCTGACGCGGGTCGGTACGACACGGCAAGCTCGCCTGCCATCATACTTGCTTTTCATGATCTCATAATTGATCTTGTTAGTGAACATGCTTCGTGATGTCACTAAACTTAAGTCATACTTATATCTTAACATCATGCCTTATCTCATAATCATAAACTTGATATCATCATAATAATCATAAGCTTAATATCATAATAATCATAATATCGCATCAAACAATTCTAGCATACATTTATATCACATTCTAATAGCGATCATTCATCATACTTGGGTAAGTATACAACGGAAAGTCTATGCTGTAGACGGAGTTGTACTTACCAGTTTCTAACTCTCAAATTTAGCGTTTCTCCTAACCGAGTGGTTTTCCTGTTTTCACAGAAAAATCATAGGATGAGAATCATCCTATCATAGTATCATACAACCCTAGTTATTAACTTATCTCAGTATAAGGATATCAAGAACATAGCATAAACATTAAAATCTTACTATCCTTTAAAACACTAAAATTCTTGAAAACAAATTATATTTGAAGTCAGTCTTTTATTTGATCCTTTTTTAACAAATTTGTTCCGAATTTGAAAATATTTCCTTCATGAAAGTTGTAGACCTTGAAGGTTCCTACAACTTCTGTTTTAAACTTAAAATCCAAATCTGACTTAAACATGCTTGTTTCTGCCTTTGAAAATTCTTCGACCATTTTCATTACCCTAAAATTTGGTCTCGGGTTTTTGTAAAAACGAAGGTCTTAGAGGCCTTATTTTCAAAAACTGTTCATGTTGGCCCCTAGGATTTTCCCTTCTCTACAACTTTGTAGTTTTAACTTTTCAATGATTCGGCCTCTAAGGGCCTCGAAATTCGCTTTCCAAAATACTGTCCAATTTACCCCGAAACTTGCAGTTTTTTGTTCGGTTTGGTTTTTAGGTAACTAACGTGCACACTACCTCAAACGGTTACCCCGTGAGCCTATATCAAGCATGCAGGCGTTACCTAACCATTTCATACACATACAATCAGATCTTCCTCATATAATTTTTGTAAAACAAAAATCTTAAACTTGCATAAAAATCCTATTTCGAAACTAGCATATCGAAACCGAAAACTATCAACTACACATAAAGCATAGTACTTGAATTTACTTTTCATAAACTCATGCTTATACATAACATCACACTCATAATCTTCTTATCAAAAACGTGAATGAAAACTAGAGGTTAAAGAGTTTACCTCAAGCTTCACAAAACAATTCTAGCTTAAGGTTTTGGAGGTTTTCTTTCTCACTAAACCAATACCACAAACCGAAACTGTTTGCAGCTTCCTCTCAATTTTTGTTCGGCTCCTAAGAAAGAGAAGAATCAGATAATAAGCTGCCAATCTATGGTTTATTGTCTAAAGACTTACCCTTGATCATGCCACCGTCTATTTATAGGAGAGTGAAAAGAAATTTGTTTTAAAATTTCTTTTAATCCTAGAATTGCTTATTAGCTCCTCTAGACAGCATATTTGCTTCCAAATCCCATGAGGTGGCCGGTTAGGAATACACTAGATGGCCACATAACCATGGCTAAGTATTGACTCATCATAGGTAGACACATGAAGTGTCTCTTCCTTGTGTTGGTCGGCCATTAGGTGGCAGCTCTAGCTTGATTACTAACCAAGCAAGTAAAGCTAATAGCTTGCTCACCTAAGCTATTCACAACACTTGTCATTCTCTCAACAATCTTGAGAAACTAATAACTCTAAGCTGCATATTAATCCCCAAGAGTAACATATTTACTCAATGGTTTCATATGGTGGCCGGCCATGATGAAGCAAGTGATAGGTGTTGATGTGTCACAATTCTAGCTAGTCTAGGAGGCAAAATTTGATTGGTCAATGTCTAACAAAACCATGGTGTGTCTTACATCCATTGGCCGATTTTGGTGCTGAAATTTGCAAGCCTTGGCTTGCCAAAGAAGAAAGCTAAATGAATGACTCATCAAGGCTAGAAATTTGATGTGCTTTTCCTTGTGATGGCCGGCCATATGTGGCAACCAAATGGAAGAAAATAGTTAGACTAACTAAGTTAGCAAACCTAGTTACTTCCTTGGTTTAACATAATTATGGTAACTAAATTTTGTAACCAATCCTTGGCTTAGTTGAATTTGAATGCTTAGTAAGAAAATCTATCATAATTTTCTTGAAATTCTTCATAAGGTGGCCGGCCATACCTTGCTAAGTGTGAAAGTTGCAAAATGCAACCTAGCTTAGTATGCAAAACTACTTTGCTTACTAGGCAAGGTTAAAATTGTGTGGTATCCAATTCTAATGAACTTCAAATTTTTCATACCTTGCCTATTGGTCCTTAAGAGCAAAATATCAGCTCATTAACCCTTAATGTGGCCGGTTCCCTTAAGTACAAGTGTAGGCAAATGATTGGTCAATTTTGAACCAATCTAAACCTAACTTGATTCCTTGGTTTCCAACTAGGTTAACCAAATTTAAGAATCATCATTAACTAAATTGAACTAGGAAATCTAACTAGAAAAATCCATAGTTCCATAAATTTACAAATTTATCTATCAAACCATAATTTTCACAAAATTGCATTTTGGCCCCTAAAGGCAAAATATTTGCACTTTAGTCCCTATAGGGTGGCCGACTATGGTGATAGCATTTGGCCTCCAATTCTTGCTTAATCAATCACCTAACACTATCTTAACTTTCTTAAAATCCATAACCATTCACTTTTCTTAAAATTACATATTGGCCCCTATAGACAAAATATTTACATTTTAGTCCTTAAAGGGTCACCAATTTTCAAAGTGAGATTTGTCATTCTTTTTAAGACAAGGTATCACCGATTAAGACCTTACTTGGCTTAACTCCTAAACACAGTTCATTTTCATACTGGCATACATATTCAGATACTGTTTTCAACTGATAACAGTATACTTGCACTGGACCATTATCCAGAATTTATCTGAACTGCGTCTAGGGTTCTCTTAATATTAGAAACTACTAACAGAGAATCATATATCATAGATTTGCCTTTTACTACAAAAAGGTCTTTCAAAGAATTTAGCATAACACATAAACATTTCTTAATTACAAACTTTGATTATTCATAACAGAAATCAAAATTTGTAAACAAGCTGATCATTACGTTTTATACCATTTTACTCAAAAGGTCACTTACTTTACAAAGCAATAATTTTTTGGAGTCTTATAAAAACATAAGAACTCATAATATCTAATAAAAACCCTAAGATGGGCTTTTCATAAATACCTTCAGGGCATAATTCAAATATCTGTACAAGATATTACGGCGTTGGGAAATTCTAGTTATTACAATCTACCCCCCTTAAAAATTTTCGTCCTCGAAAATTAGAACAAGTCGGGATAGTTCTTCCTCATCTCATCTTCCAACTCCCAGGTTGCTTCTTCAACCCTGTGGTTTCGCCATAACACTTTAACCATGGGAATGGTTTTATTTCTTAAGACCTTTTCTTCCCAATCCAGTACTTGAACGGGCTTTTCTTCATAAGTTAAGTCCGTTTGAACCTCTACTGGTTCTTGACTAAGCACATGGGAAGGGTCAGATATATACTTCTTTAGCATCGACACATGGAAAACATTATGCATCGAAGCCAATTCAGGCGGTAGGGCAAGCTTATAGGCTACTTTTCCAATCCTTTCAAGGATCTCAAATGGCCCCGTATATCTTGGGCTAAGCTTCCCTTTCTTTCCAAAGCGCATTACTCCTTTCATAGGAGTAATCTTGATGAACACTGCATCACCCACTTGGAATTCCAAAGGCCTTCTACGTTTGTCGGCATAACTTTTCTGTCTGCTAAAAGCTATGTCGAGCCTCTGTCTGATCTTCTGAATGTCCTTAGAAGTCTTTTCGATAAAATCTTGGTTTGTAGCTGTTTCTGTCCGACTTCCTGCCAGTGAATAAGAGATCGACATTTTCTTCCATATAATGCTTCAAATGGAGCCATACCAATTGAAGCATGATAACTGTTGTTATATGAAAATTCGATCAATGGCAGCTTTTGTTCCCAGTTTCCTTTGAAATCCAGCACACATGACCTTAGCATATCTTCCAGTGTCTGGATGGTTCGTTCGGATTGACCGTCAGTTTGGGGGTGAAATGCCGTGCTGAACTTCAATTTCGACCCCATGACGTTGTGAACACTAGTCCAAAATCGAGAAGTAAAACGTCCATCACGGTCCGATATGATCGATTTTGGCACTCCATGAAATCTGACAATCTGGGATACATAAATTTCAGCTAATTTTTCCACAGAAATGGTGGCCTTAATCGCAATAAAGTGAGCCGATTTGGTTAATCTATCAACAATCACCCAAATCGTGTCACTCCCACTTGTAGTCCTGGGTAGTCCTACTACGAAATCCATAGTAATCTGCTCCCATTTCCACTCAGGAAGCTCTATCTTCTGCAGTTCTCCGCCCGGATGTCGATGTTCAGCCTTAACTTTCTGACAAGTTAGGCATTTCGACACATCTTCTGCTACCTCATTCTTCATATTGGGCCACCAGAAACTTTCTCGGAGGTCTTTGTACATCTTGGAAGCTCCTGGATGTACTGAGTATGGCGTCATATGTGCTTCCAACAAAATCTGATCCTTCAAGACTTCGAAGTTGGGAACACAGATTCTCTCCTTGAAGTAGATGACGCCATCTGCAGTGGTTCTAAACTCATTGCTTTTTCCTCCAAAAAGCTGAGTTTTCATCAAAAAGGAATCCTTTTCTTGGTGAGACTTAATGGATTCCATCAAATTAGACTGAATGGTTAGAGAAGATAATTTCCCCGTTATCATCTCCAAATTAAACTCAGAAATCTCCTTTTGTAGTGGCTTAGGAAACATTCCAATAGACATCAGCATGCCTACGGATTTCCTGCTTAAGGCATCTGCTACTCTATTCGCCTTTCCAGGATGATAAAGGATCTCACAGTCATAATCCTTAACAAGTTCCAGCCATCTACGTTGTCTCATATTGAGCTCCTTCTGAGTAAAAATATACTTAAGGCTCTGGTGATCAGTGTAGATTTGACACTTATTCCCATACAAATAGTGTCTCTAAATCTTAAGTGCGAAAACTACTGCCGCGAGCTCTAAATCGTGCGTGGGATAATTCTTTTCGTGAATCTTTAACTGTCGGGATGCATAGGCCACTACCTTGCCATTCTGCATCAAGACAGCTCCTAATCCATTCTTAGAAGCGTCACTATAGATCACGAAATTTCCTGCATCTACATCAGGAATAATCAACACAGGCGCACTCGTCAGCCTCTTCTTGAGCTCCTGGAAATTCTCCTCACACTTCTGAGTCCATTCAAAAGTCTTTCCTTTTCTGGTAAGAGCAGTGAGGGGTGTAGCGATCTTGGAAAATCCCTCGACGAATCGTCGGTAATAGCCAGCTAATCCAAGGAAACTCCTTATTTCCGTAACATTTTTGGGTGCTGGCCATGCACTAATCGCTTCCACTTTAACAGGATCTACTGAAATTCCTTCCTTCGATACCACATGACCCAAGAAATGAACTTTTTCCAACCAAAATTCACATTTTGTGAATTTGGCATACAGCTGATTCCTTATTAACGTCTCCATCACCAATCTAAGGTGATGTTCATGTTCCTCTTTGGACCTTGAGTATATCAGAATATCGTCAATAAAAACAATGACGAACTTATCCAGATACTCCTTGAATACCCGATTCATAAGGTCCATAAATGCTGCCGGGGCATTGGTTAGTCCGAATGGCATAACCAAAAACTCATAGTGCCCGTAACGTGTTCGAAAGGCCGTCTTGGAGATATCTGCCTCCTTGATCCTGAGCTGATGATAGCCTGAACGTAGATCGACCTTTGAAAATACTACTGCTTCTCTGAGTTGATCGAAGAGATCGTCAATCCTTGGAAGGGGATACTTGTTCTTGATCGTAATCTTATTCAACTCGCGGTAGTCGATACACATACGCAATGATCCATCTTTCTTCTTTACGAACAGCACTGGTGCTCCCCATGGGGAGTAACTCTGTCGGATGAATCCTTTGTCAAGCAGTTCTTGTAACTGCACTTGCAATTCCCTAAGCTCAGCTGGTGCCATACGGTAAGGCGCTTTGGAGATCGGTGCAACTCCAGGTAGTAATTCGATTTCGAACAAAATCTCGCGTTCTGGCGGAAGTCCGGGTAAATCCTTCGGAAAGATATCCACATATTCCTTTATAATGGGAACATCTTCCGGCATCAACTCCACTTCACAATCCTTATTCATCATGTTAGCTAAATATCCTTGACAACCATTAGCTCACATCTTCCAAGCCTTCATTACTGAAACCAGTTTGGTTGCTGAATTCCGAGATTGTCCGTAGAAATTAAACTCCTCCTCTTCGTACGGGTTAAACGTTACACAACGCTTTCGACAGTCAATCTTGGCGTTGTATTTGCCTAAGAAGTCCATCCCTAAGATCACATCGAAATCCTGAAGCTTGATCACGATGAGATCTACAAACAATTCTCTGCCACAGATAGTCACGGAAGTATTTCGTATCCAAAAATTGGACCACAAAATCTCTCCGGATGGCAAAGAGGTTTTAACAGGTTGATCTAAACTATCCACTCCTTTTCCTAACTTCTGGGCGAACTCCAGGGATACAAATGAGTGAGTAGCACCAGAATCAAACAAAGCAACAGCATCGAAGGTGGCGATAGAAATCTGACCTGTCACCACATGTGAAGTCCCAGCTTCAGCATCACCCCTAGTGTAGGCATAGATCCTGGCTTGAGGTTCAGGGGCCTCTAATTTGCCTTGAGTGATTAAGGGTCCTTCAAGCTTAGCTTGGACTGCATGCAGCTGTCTGTTAGTGTTCTGACTCGGGTACGAAGGATTTTGGCCTCGGTTATTCAGATGGCAGTTCTTCGCATAATGCCCTTCCTTACCGCACAGGAAGCAGGCATTTGACCCCATTCTACAAACTCCTGGGTGTTTCCTTCCACACCTAGTACACGTGGGGTAATCAGTGCTAGTACCCTCATTTCCTCTATTGTTCTTCTTCTGAGGGTAGTTCCTTTGCTGACCCTGGCCAGAGAAACTCCCTTTTCTCTTGTTCCTCCCAAAATGTTTGGAACCTTGGCCGGGCTACTTATCGGCCTTTCTGACTCAACTCTAGACCTTGACGGGGCTGCATCGGCTTTACTAAGGTTTTCTCCTCCTTTCTGGCTGTAATAACTAACCTTGTTACAAATTATGATTTCTTGTTTCTCAAGGAATTAAAGTTTGTATTATGTATAAGTATATGAATTTCCTGATCTAAGTATCAGAATTAGGATTTATGTATGGATGTATTCCGGTCAAAGTTTGACCAGAATGATTTGAGCTATGTTAGGAATTTATGATTATATTCCGGCCAAGGTTTGGCTAGAATGATTTAAAGCATGATAGGAATTCACAATTTTACGTTAGTCAAAGTTTGACCAGAATGGTCAAAGTTTAACCAGAAAAGTCAAAGCTTGATGGTACTGTTGTATAACAGGCAGTATAGAAATTATACTGCGAAAAACCGTCATTGCGGACAGATAAGTAAGTTTAAGGTATGGAAGTATGTTAGAAAAATCAAGCACAATATTTAGGACAATAAGGACTAATGAGCTTTAAGTTCTAAGAAAAAAACCTAAACGCAGTCCATTTTTATGCAGATAAATTTTAGACTGCAGTTTAGTAGACAGTATGATTTTTATTGAAAAACAGTATTTGTTATACTTGTTTCAGTATGAAAATAGACTGCTTTTATGATTTAAAGCCAAACAAAGCCTAAGTATTGGACACCTTGTCCAATCGGAAATTAGCAAATTTGTGAAATTTTGGAAAATTGGGAAAGTATTTTTGGAACATTCTTGAACCTTATCTTTCCCATTATGGCCGGCCACCTCATGGGGGGTATCTAGCAATTTAAATTTTTGTAGGGCTAGGGGAGCAATTTAAGGATTAAAAATAATTCAAGAAATAAAATTATTTTACACCTATAAATAGGTGTCATGGGTGGAATTTTTTTTAGTCATTTTATTCCAAAAACCCACCCAAACTCTTGCCATTTTCTCTCTCACTTTCTCTGCCCCAGCCGAACCCCATTAGCAGCAAAAACCCTTGAGTGGTGGTCGGATTTTTAGTGAAGGACAGCAACCAAACCCATTTCGGAAACTAAGCTAGCAAGTCCCCCTTCGGTTTAGAGGTAAACCCTCGTTTCTCTAAGCCTCTAAATTCTGTTTTCAGCCATTTAAGTGTATTTTCCAGCAAGCTTGTAAGAGCTTAAGCTCATTTAGTTATGTCCTTTTATTGCTTAAATTGCTTAGCATGTGCTTGATTTAGGTTTTAGTATGTTTATGTTTCAATTTGGTGCATGGTTGGTAATGTGTGCTTTAGAAATTAAGTAGATGCTTTGTGTGACCATTAGGTGTTTGATGTGTGTCCCCATAGGCTTATGTATGCTGATTAATGACTGATTATTATGTTGCATGATTGCATGCTAAACTTGGGTTCAAGAAAACCCTATAGAAACTTAGAAAACCCAAGTTTGGTGAATTTCACCAAATGGGTTTGATTAAAAAAATTAATTAATTACATGTATGAGATTGAATGAACGGATGTGAGAACGTTAGATTACACGCTGCATGCTTGACGTAGGCTCACGGCTGAGACCGTTTGAGGTAGGGTGTGCGTAAAATTACGTGAGAGCGAACCGAAACCAAAAACTGCCAGTTCGGGTGAAAACTGGGCAGTGAATTGGAAACGGTATTTTGAGGCCTTTAGAGGCCGAATTTGAGAAAACTCAAAACTGAAAAGTTGTAGGAAATTGAAAATTCTAGGGGGCAACGCGGACAGTTTTTGAAAATAAGGCTCCAAAGGCCTTCGTTTTTACCAAAACCCGTGCCCAGACTGCCCAGACCTATATGCACGGCCAGGCAGTTTCAACGAAGAAAAAGCATGAGTTAAGTTCAGAACTGGGTTTTTGTCAAAACATGAAAGTTGTGGAGTTTTTCAGTATCTAAAACTTTCATGAAGAAAAGTTTTCCAAAATCCAAACAGATTTTAAAGTAAAACTGAATCAGTAGAGCAAGCTCTGATTCAGAAATTTGAAACAATACATGCACAGGAAATTCTTGCACATGCACTGCCAAATTAACTGTTTTTACCAAATTTCGGCAAAACCAACACAGTTCTATTTAAAATCAGTTTTAAATGATTAATTAAACTCAGTTTAGCAAGAAATAAATTAATTAAGCAAATTAAACAAGGTAAGCCAATTGGTTACCTATTATAACCATATAGGTTACCTAATTTTAATCGGACCTAGTTATTTAAGAACAAAGGTTGTATGTTGGGCCTTGAGTCCAAGATTTATGCAAGGTAACCTTACAGGATACCACCTTAATTGTTGGGCCTTATAAGCCCAACAGGCTTTTTAAATTTCACCCAAAATGGGCCTACATTTAAGGTTACTCGTAGTAACCTAATAGGATGCCCACACCAAGATCATTAGGCCTTAAGCCCAAAGTTTATTAAGTAATCAAACAGAATACTGTTTGATTACCATTAGGGCTTATGCTCTAAGGTTACACTTAGTAACCAATAAGGATTATTATTAAACTTATAAGGGGGACATATATCTATGGTCACGGATGAATGTTGGTTCGGGTACCAATATTTAATGAAGTAAGCTAAGGTAAGATAGGATGATTCTTATCTTACTTCCCTTTTTGGAAACAGGAGGTAACCTTTTGAGGTAACCTATCGGAACGATACGTCCCAGGATATAGCAAAACCTGTAAGTACAACTCCGCCTACAGCATAGGCAAATGGTTTTATGAGTGTGCATGTTTTTAAAATATCATGCATTTATGTGTTATGTATGATGTATGTTTATTATTGTGACATCATGAGGCATGTTCACAAATAATAAATCATATGGTAAGAAGAAGATTATGTTTTTAAGAAAGAAATGTTTTAAGAAAAGGTTTTTAAGTATGGTGTCGTACCGACCTGCTCTAGGTCAGGTTTGGTTCATGGTTTGAGTTGGACTGGGCTGGCCGCCCCAACCACTCCATGGCTGCGCGCCACGGTACGTACACTTATAAGGGGCCTAAAACTATGAAAGCAAAAATGAAAGCATAATTGGTTCATGCATTGCTTTATTAAGTTGTTTTTGCGGGTTCAAGGTTGTACTTGCTGAGCGAAAGCTCACAACTTACGTTTATGCTGTAGGTAAGCTTCCTACTGGCAATTCTTGATGCAAGGCGGTGAGGCGTGGCAGGGCGAACTGTGAAACGTGGGAATGGAGACTGCTACGCGTTTTGAAATATATATGTGTATGCTTTGTTTAGTGCAAAGTTATTTTAAGATTTCGATACTTTTGAAAAGTTAATACTAAATAAGTATTGTGTATGATGTAAATAAGTAAGTAGTAAAGTTTTTACTCAAGTGGTTTTAAAAAGAAAAGAAAAAAAAAAAATATATGTACGTTATTTCCGCATAAGTAAGTAATTATGTTATTCTAGTATGTATGATAGATACGGTAACGGCCTACATAAGAACGGGTCGTTATAGTATGTTAAAGTTAATATGTAAGATAAGTAACTGTAACGGCCTACGTAAGGGCGGGTCGTTACAGAGTTGGTATCAGAGCGGGATCCTGCCTTCCAGTTTCACAGTCTACCTGCCAGCGCCACCGTCATTGTAAGTAAGAGTTAATTTTTTTTTTAGTACATAGATAAGTAATTATTATGCGCTCGTAAATTGATAGATTCGATTATCGAGATATGAGTATGGATGAGGATCGAGATGCCGCTACGGCATTCCACAAGATGAAGCCCTATATTTTCGATGGGACTCAGCAGACGATCTCGCTAACAGGATGGCTTTTTGATATGGAGGTGATTTTTAGGGTATGCCATATCGAAGCCCATCTTCAGGTTTTATTAGCCAGTAGATGTTTGATGGGAGAGGTTAGAGCCTGGTGGATGGCGCAGGGGACCAGGCTATACACGGGACACCATGGGCAGATTTCGTGCCCGTATGACAGCACGATATGGCCTCCACTCATTGAGGGGGCCAATGCGCCGTATCGCGACCCAGCTATCTACGGCGACATGAATAGGAGGCGATATCTTAACTTCGCCGCAGAATGGCATGCTTATCCGGATGAGACCATGGGCCACTATTGCCGTAGATTCCACGAGGCAATGTTGCCCTATATCCCTCAGGAGCTCGTGGATCCACAGTGGCGAGCGTTACAGCTTATCAGGGACGGCCTACCTCCGGCAGTTAAGTTTTATGTCCCTGCACCGGTTGTGGGAATAGCCTTGGAGACATGATAGATGCTATTATGAGGCAGAGGTAATAGCATATATGGTACAGGAGGCGACCCAGTGGATGTTTACCATGTGATCCGGTCGACGACGCCGGCATTCCAGAGCCAGTTTTCGAGGGAGTTCCGGTTATGCCCGAGGATCCGATTCCGGTGGTTCCACTTCAGCAGATACCACCACAGGAGGCAGAGGCTGAACTAGATGACGATATGGATCCTATCGAGGCTCCGGAAAACCCCGAGGAAAACGCCGGAGATCCTCCGGTAGTCCTCATCGAGAGTGATGATGAGGAACAAGAGGTGTGGGAAGAATGGGATGATTTTGAGGATGTAGAGGAGGAGCTAGACAATCCCGAGGAGCAGGAGGAAGAAGATCCCGAGGAGATTCCATTCGACGACGAGGATCGAGACGTATTTTCTGACACGATGACCGATTAGATAGTTTTAGGTCTAACTCCGACTTTTTGATCTTTTGACGTTAAGATTGTATATAGGATAGGATGATGGTTGAGTGTTGAACACTCCCACCTTATTTTGACCATGTATATAGTAAAAATGATGTATTTGTGAAAATGTATAAAATGATATGTTTTTTTATATGAAACGAATATCATGATGATTAGGATATCATGATATAAAGTTTCTATGATAAGTCTACAATAAGTGTATGACAAGTTTATGATATGATATGCTATGAAGAAATCCCGAAGGATTTCTATATGATATGAATAAGTATGATATGATATGATATGGTTTTATGAAGAATAAATGAAAGGAAAGATTGTCTGAGGTAACGAAATCTTTTCTTCAAATTTATTAGGAGTATAAGATGGTACGTACACGAAAGCAAGCTAACCAGAACGCGCAAGAGCCAGATCTTGCGAATGTTGTAGCCATGTTGCAACAACAATTGCTACAACAGCAGCAGGAAACAATCGGCTACGGGAACAGCTAACTCGATTGCACCAGATGCCTAACGCAAACGAAATTCCACCTCAGGATAACCCTGCACCCCCGGTAGTGCCCCAAGTACCGGAGGTTCGTCAGGAGATTCCCCGGAATTTCGGAGTTCCGTTAGCACCTTAGGGATGCAAGCGAACCTACCAGTAGTCCGAGAAGATCTACTGTACGAGCGTTTCAGGCGGATGAAAGCTCCTGAGTTTGAGGGTCTTACAGACCCATAGAAGCTGATAATGGTTGATGGATATCCAAGTTATATTGGATTTCATGGGCCTCACGGAGCAGGAAAGGTGCTCTGTGCTTCATTTGCACTAAAAAAGATGCGAGACACTGGTGGATAACAGTGCAAATGCGTAGAAATATTGCGGCCATGAGTTGGCAGGATTTTGTAGCTGAGTTCAAGGAGATGTACTACAACCGGGAGATCCTTGCCGCACAGCAGGACGAGTTCAATAGCCTAAAGCAAGGATCAATGTCAGTTATGGAAGCTGTTAAGAAGTTTGAACAGCTAGGCCGCCTATGTCCTGAACTCATACCAACCGAAACAGAAAAAGTAAGGCGAATGATGAAGATGTTTCGGACGGATATAGCTAAACAGGTGAGTGCGGGAAGCAGCCCTCCTACCCTAGTGTCTGACTGCATTAGTCGGGCAATTAGGGCTGAGTATTGGATTAATCAAGATAAGGAGGCGAGGGCACAGATATTTAAGGCTAAGAAAGAGGAGAAGGCTACGGAGAAGCAACTGCAGCCTAGGCAGAATCAGGACACATATGCAAGGGGCCAGACGAGTAATGCGGCCCAGCATGCTAAGCAGTTTGGAAAGAACAAGAGAAAGGGAAATGCTGCTGGCCAGGGGCAGCAAAGAAATTACCCTCAGAAGAGCAGTAACCGAGGGAATGAGGGTAATAATAATAACTTTCCAGTGTGCGTTCAATGCGGGAAGAAGCACCTGGGAATATGTAGATTGGGGACCAATGCTTGCTACCTTTGTGGCAAGGAAGGTCATTACGCGAGGAATTGCAACCTCAACAACCAGAATCAGAACCAGAACCCCCAGTATCTGCAAAGGAATGCGAGCAGTCAACTGCATGCAATGCCAATCAAAATCGAGGACACTTCGTACGAACCAAGGAGGATAGAGGCTCCTGAACCCCAAGCTAGGATTTACGCCTACACAAAAGGGGATGCCGAGGCTGGAACTTCTCACGTAGTAACAAATTAGACTTTTATTTTTTTATTTTTACACCGCTCATAACGCTATCACCGTTTTTGATCCTGGTGCTACTCATTCCATTGTATCGATAGAGTTGCCCAGAAATTAGGATTTGGAGTTAGTAGTTTAAAGTAATTTATAAGAATATTTCTTCGATTGTAAGAAAATTTTCTGTATGACTACTGAATATGAAGTGCTTCAATAGTCATTTATAACAGAAAATTTGTATGTGGATCTCGTTGGAGCAAGCTTCAAGATTTTTATGTGATTCTAAGAACGGATTTCCTAGACAAGTACAACGCTAAGATAAATGGCCGCAAGCGTTGTGTTATGTTTAGTTTGCATGATGAGGAGGAATTCAACTTTTACGGCCAGTCTCGTAACTCCTCAAGTAGGTTAGTATCGGCACTGAACGCGTGGAAAATGTTGGCTAACGGATGCTAAGGATACTTAGCCAACATGATGGACAAGGAGGAAGAGGTGGAACTGAAGCCGGAAGATGTTCCCATTATCAGGGAATATGTGAATGTCTTTCCAAAAGAATTGCCTGAACTTCCTCCCGAGCAGGAAATTTCTTTTGAGATAGACTTATTGCCCGGAGCTACCCCGGTATCCAAAGCGCCTTATCGCATGGCCCCGGCTGAACTCCTAGAATCCATTAAGTTGCATCAAGGAAATAAATCCTTTTTGTAAAAAGACACAACTTTCGATGAAAAGAATAAGGAATTTAAGACCTCTAAGTATGAGGTAATTTATTTCAAAGAAGGGATTTGTGTTCTTAACTTTGAATTCCATAAGAAATGGATTATGTTGAAAGTGCATATAATGCCATACACAGTACCTCTCGGAGTTTCCAAGATATACAAGGATCTTAAGGAGAATTTGGGTGGCAAACATGCAGAATGAGACCACAGAATTAGTGACAAGGTGCCTAACTTGTCAGAAAGTTAAGGCTAAATACCGCCATCTAGGTGGAGACATTCAGAAAAATTGAGCTCCCATAATGGGAATGGGAACAAACAACGATGGATTTAGTAGTATGATTGCTCAGAGTTGTAAGTGGGAAGGATACGATTTGGGTTGGGAAGGATACGATTTGGGTTATTATCGATAGAATAACCAAATCAGCCCACTTTATTGCCATCAAAGCCACTTTTTCGGCAGAAAGGCTTACCGGAATTTATGTATTTCAGATTGTTAGGTTATATGAAGTGCCAAAAATCGATCATTTCAGATTGTGGTGGATGTTTGAACTCTCAAATGGGACGAGTGTTCACACCGCAATGGGGTCGAAATTAAAGTTTAGTACAGCTTTTCACCCCAAATGGATATTCAATCGGAACAAACCATCCAAAAAAAAAAAAAACTGGAAGATGTGTTAAGATCATATGTTTTGGATTTCATAGGAAGCTGGGATCAGAAGCTACCTTTGATCAAGTTCCTTATGAGAATAGTTATCATGCCTCAATTGGTATGGTTCCATTTGAAGCATTTTATGAAAAAGAAACGTCGATTTCCTATTCATTGGCAAAGTAGCTTACAAGCCTGCCTTGCCATTAGAATTAGCTTCGGTATACGACGTTTTCCACGTTTCGATGTTAAAGAAATACGTACCTGACCCTCCCCATGTGTTAAGTCAAGAACCAATCGAGGTTCAAACTAATTTGACATACGAAGAGAAACCAGTACGGATTCTAGATCGGGAAGAGAAGGTTTTACGAAATAGGACAATTTCCATGGTTAAAGTATTGTGGCGAAACCACAATGTTGAAGAAACAACATGGGAATTAGAAGAGGATATGAGAGCAAATTATCCCCACTTATTTTAATTTTCGAGGACGAAAATTTTTAAGGGGGGAAGATTGTAATAACTAACCTTGTTACAAATTATGATTTCTTGTTTCTCAAGGAATTAAAGTTTGTATTATGTATAAGTATATGAATTTCCTGATCTAAGTATCAGAATTAGGATTTATGTATGGATGTATTCCGGTCAAAGTTTGACCAGAATGATTTGAGCTATGTTAGGAATTTATGATTATATTCCGGCCAAGGTTTGGCTAGAATGATTTAAAGCATGATAGGAATTCACAATTTTACGTTAGTCAAAGTTTGACCAGAATGGTCAAAGTTTAACCAGAAAAGTCAAAGCTTGATGGTACTGTTGTATAACAGGCAGTATAGAAATTATACTGCGAAAAACCGTCATTGCGGACAGATAAGTAAGTTTAAGGTATGGAAGTATGTTAGAAAAATCAAGCACAATATTTAGGACAATAAGGACTAATGAGCTTTAAGTTCTAAGAAAAAAACCTAAACGCAGTCCATTTTTATGCAGATAAATTTTAGACTGCAGTTTAGTAGACAGTATGATTTTTATTGAAAAACAGTATTTGTTATACTTGTTTCAGTATGAAAATAGACTGCTTTTATGATTTAAAGCCAAACAAAGCCTAAGTATTGGACACCTTGTCCAATCGGAAATTAGCAAATTTGTGAAATTTTGGAAAATTGGGAAAGTATTTTTGGAACATTCTTGAACCTTATCTTTCCCATTATGGCCGGCCACCTCATGGGGGTATCTAGCAATTTAAATTTTTGTAGGGCTAGGGAGCAATTTAAGGATTAAAAATAATTCAAGAAATAAAATTATTTTACACCTATAAATAGGTGTCATGGGTGGAATTTTTTTAGTCATTTTATTCCAAAAACCCACCCAAACTCTTGCCATTTCTCTCTCACTTTCTCTGCCCCAGCCGAACCCATTAGCAGCAAAAACCCTTGAGTGGTGGTCGGATTTTAGTGAAGGACAGCAACCAAACCCATTTCGGAAACTAAGCTAGCAAGTCCCCCTTCGGTTTAGAGGTAAACCCTCGTTTCTCTAAGCCTCTAAATTCTGTTTTCAGCCATTTAAGTGTATTTTCCAGCAAGCTTGTAAGAGCTTAAGCTCATTTAGTTATGTCCTTTTATTGCTTAAATTGCTTAGCATGTGCTTGATTTAGGTTTTAGTATGTTTATGTTTCAATTTGGTGCATGGTTGGTAATGTGTGCTTTAGAAATTAAGTAGATGCTTTGTGTGACCATTAGGTGTTTGATGTGTGTCCCCATAGGCTTATGTATGCTGATTAATGACTGATTATTATGTTGCATGATTGCATGCTAAACTTGGGTTCAAGAAAACCCTATAGAAACTTAGAAAACCCAAGTTTGGTGAATTTCACCAAATGGGTTTGATTAAAAAAATTAATTAATTACATGTATGAGATTGAATGAACGGATGTGAGAACGTTAGATTACACGCTGCATGCTTGACGTAGGCTCACGGCTGAGACCGTTTGAGGTAGGGTGTGCGTAAAATTACGTGAGAGCGAACCGAAACCAAAAACTGCCAGTTCGGGTGAAAACTGGGCAGTGAATTGGAAACGGTATTTTGAGGCCTTTAGAGGCCGAATTTGAGAAAACTCAAAACTGAAAAGTTGTAGGAAATTGAAAATTCTAGGGGGCAACGCGGACAGTTTTTGAAAATAAGGCTCCAAAGGCCTTCGTTTTTACCAAAACCCGTGCCCAGACTGCCCAGACCTATATGCACGGCCAGGCAGTTTCAACGAAGAAAAAGCATGAGTTAAGTTCAGAACTGGGTTTTTGTCAAAACATGAAAGTTGTGGAGTTTTTCAGTATCTAAAACTTTCATGAAGAAAAGTTTTCCAAAATCCAAACAGATTTTAAAGTAAAACTGAATCAGTAGAGCAAGCTCTGATTCAGAAATTTGAAACAATACATGCACAGGAAATTCTTGCACATGCACTGCCAAATTAACTGTTTTTACCAAATTTCGGCAAAACCAACACAGTTCTATTTAAAATCAGTTTTAAATGATTAATTAAACTCAGTTTAGCAAGAAATAAATTAATTAAGCAAATTAAACAAGGTAAGCCAATTGGTTACCTATTATAACCATATAGGTTACCTAATTTTAATCGGACCTAGTTATTTAAGAACAAAGGTTGTATGTTGGGCCTTGAGTCCAAGATTTATGCAAGGTAACCTTACAGGATACCACCTTAATTGTTGGGCCTTATAAGCCCAACAGGCTTTTTAAATTTCACCCAAAATGGGCCTACATTTAAGGTTACTCGTAGTAACCTAATAGGATGCCCACACCAAGATCATTAGGCCTTAAGCCCAAAGTTTATTAAGTAATCAAACAGAATACTGTTTGATTACCATTAGGGCTTATGCTCTAAGGTTACACTTAGTAACCAATAAGGATTATTATTAAACTTATAAGGGGGACATATATCTATGGTCACGGATGAATGTTGGTTCGGGTACCAATATTTAATGAAGTAAGCTAAGGTAAGATAGGATGATTCTTATCTTACTTCCCTTTTTGGAAACAGGAGGTAACCTTTTGAGGTAACCTATCGGAACGATACGTCCCAGGATATAGCAAAACCTGTAAGTACAACTCCGCCTACAGCATAGGCAAATGGTTTTATGAGTGTGCATGTTTTTAAAATATCATGCATTTATGTGTTATGTATGATGTATGTTTATTATTGTGACATCATGAGGCATGTTCACAAATAATAAATCATATGGTAAGAAGAAGATTATGTTTTTAAGAAAGAAATGTTTTAAGAAAAGGTTTTTAAGTATGGTGTCGTACCGACCTGCTCTAGGTCAGGTTTGGTTCATGGTTTGAGTTGGACTGGGCTGGCCGCCCCAACCACTCCATGGCTGCGCGCCACGGTACGTACACTTATAAGGGGCCTAAAACTATGAAAGCAAAAATGAAAGCATAATTGGTTCATGCATTGCTTTATTAAGTTGTTTTTGCGGGTTCAAGGTTGTACTTGCTGAGCGAAAGCTCACAACTTACGTTTATGCTGTAGGTAAGCTTCCTACTGGCAATTCTTGATGCAAGGCGGTGAGGCGTGGCAGGGCGAACTGTGAAACGTGGGAATGGAGACTGCTACGCGTTTTGAAATATATATGTGTATGCTTTGTTTAGTGCAAAGTTATTTTAAGATTTCGATACTTTTGAAAAGTTAATACTAAATAAGTATTGTGTATGATGTAAATAAGTAAGTAGTAAAGTTTTTACTCAAGTGGTTTTAAAAAGAAAAGGAAAAAAAAAAAAAAAATATATGTACGTTATTTCCGCATAAGTAAGTAATTATGTTATTCTAGTATGTATGATAGATACGGTAACGGCCTACATAAGAACGGGTCGTTATAGTATGTTAAAGTTAATATGTAAGATAAGTAACTGTAACGGCCTACGTAAGGGCGGGTCGTTACACTGGCCTTAAAAATCTGAGCCCTTGCTTCCTTGTCCTGGTTTATCCAATACTCGGCTCTCATTGCCCGACTCACACAGTCGGATACCAGGGTAGGTGGACTACTGCCAGCACTAACCTGCTTGGCAATATCAGTACGGAACATCTTCATCATCCTTCTCACCTTTTCCGTTTCATTGGGAACCAACTCCGGACACAACCGGGCTAACTGATCAAATTTCTTGACAGCCTCCAATACTGTCATTGACCCTTGTTTCAAACTGGCGAACTCATCCTGCTGAGCTGCCAGGATTTCCCTGTTGTAGTACGTAGTGCGGAACTCCGTCACAAAGTCTTGCCAGCCCATGGTGGCAACATCTCGACGCATCTGGACAGTCCTCCACCAGTGTCTAGCGTCTTTCTTGAGTGCGAAGGAAGCACATAGAACTTGTTCTTGTTCCGATAGCCTCATAAAGTCCAAGATAACTTGGATATCGATTAACCAATTATCCGCAGCAATCAGGTCCATTAGTCCTTCGAATTCAGGTGCCTTCATTCGCCTGAATCTTTCGTATAGTAAATCCTCCCGTACTGGCTGCATGTTTACTGGAACTTCTGCAGGTACTAACGGAACTCCAAAATTCCGTGGATTTTCTGGCTGTACCTCTGGTTGAACTTCTGGTTCCGGAGGTACTCTATTCCGTTGTAGAGGAACTTCCTCAACTCGAGGTCTCTGGTTCACATGAGCTAATTGTTCCCGTAATCTATTCGTTTCTCGCTGCTGTTCCAGCAGCTGCCGTTGCAAATTCGTTACAACAGTTGCGAAATCTGGTTCTGGCTGATTTACAGGTACCGTACGACGAGTACGAACCATTTTCTAGTTCCTATCAAATCACAAGAAAAGATATTATCATACTAGGAATATCCTTTCTTTCATACCTTTCTTATCATAACATAACATATTACGTTACATCAGAACGTTATTACTATATCATATCAGAACGTTTTCATCGTATTATAGCACATACAACTCGTAATATGCCTTTCATAATCATATCATATCATCTCATATTTGAACCGACTTTTTACATTCTTATAAAAAAGTACTTCATATTTACAATCTTGTAAATACATTTTAACACGATCACTGTACATACATAATCATAACTTCTGATGGAAGTGTCTAACACTTTCTCATCATATAGCAGTACAAGCCTATCGTCAAAAGACACAAAAAGATAAGCTAGTACATGTTAGTCGTAAACTACTCAAAATACATATACACGATTAGTCTATTCTTGGTGTTCGATCGTAACCACCGAGGATGTGTCGGAATCTGACTCCTCAGCTCCGTCATGAAACACAATCTCTTCGGGGTCCTCGCCATAATCAAACACATCATCATTCTCTAGCCAGCCCGCATGCTCAATTTCTGGCGCTGGCTCTAATTCTTCCTCGTCGTCACTAGAAATGTCAATAATCAGGGGATTAGGATCTAATGGCTGATCCTCCAGGACAATTAGGAAGTTATCAAACTCATTTACGGCCATGTCGGCCTCGGCGTCTTGGGGTGGTGCTGGATCGGCCTCGATATGCGGCTCTTCCATCCCAGCCTCATCGACTGGTGCTTGCGGACCACCCGCAACCTCAGCAACCTGCATGGCTTGCATGACAGCCTCAGCCTCTAAAATATCATCAATCATGTTCCCCACCGTCATGCCAGGCATTGGTATAGGAACATACTGCCGGATCTGATGAGGCAGCCCATCTCGAAGCGTCTGCAATGCCACTGTCACCGGGTTAGCCAAGTCCTGGGGGACATATGGCAATAACTCTTCCTGGAACCTCCAACAGTAGTGGCTCATAGGCTCCTGCGGGTAGGCGTGCCAAACCACTGAAAAACTCATATACTGGGCGTGGAGCATATCCCGGTACATCGCAGGATCGCGATAGGGCTCATCTGCCCCTTCATCTGGTATCGGTCCATAGCGTGCCACTAGTAACGCACGGAAATGCGCCCAAGTCCGACTTGGCATTTCTCTCTCTCCTATCGTCATCCACCAAAGTCGAACGTCTACTGCGAAACATCGACTGGCTAAAGAGACCTATAATCGCTCCTCGATATGGCAAAGATGGAAAATCAATTCCATGTCGTATAGCCATGCTGCTAACGACACCGTCTGTCTAGTGCCATCATAAATCATAGGATGCGACTCGTAAAAAGACATCACTGCACGCCGATCCTCATTGACATGTGCGGGATCCATCTCGTCGCGTCTAGCGTAACATAATTAAGTAATAAGTATTTACTCATAAAATAAAATTACTTACAATGATGGTGGCGATGGCAGGCATACTGTGAAATTGGATAGCAGTAAACCGCTCTGATACCAACTCTGTAACGACCCGCCTTGCACAGGCCGTTACGCTACATACATACATACATTCTTACTTATTTAACGTAAACAGTGGAAATTTTTTTTTTTTTTTTATACGTAACGCGTATGAGTGATTAACCATATATATATATATATACGGCATGGATAAGCGGAAAGCATAATAATATCAGTATGTTTGGAATACGAAATTTATACACACAAAAAGAAATACAAAACGCGTAGCGGCTATTAATCCCACATTTCACAGTTTGCCCTGCCATGCTCGCCATCTTGTATCAACAACTGCCCATAGGTTGCTTACCTACAGCATAGACGTAAGACGTGAGCTTTCGCTCAGCAAGTACAACATAATTATCCGTGACAATACAACTCAAAACATAATTCATCGTAACATTACACAGCATCTCATATCATAACATTTCCTACTTATCTCATCGTATCGTAACATCTCATACATAACATATCATAATCTTACATAGCATCTCATATCATAGCATTTCATACTTAACTCATTATATCGTAACATCTCATACATAACATATCATAGCGTTGCATAATATATGCATGAACCGATTATGTTCGTATTATGCCATCATATGCATTCTTAACTTATCTTGTTTATGGGCCCCATAACATAAGTGTACGTACCGGGCGCGCTCTATGGGCTTACTCTTGCCATAGCTCAACCCGACCTGACGCGGGTCGGTACGACACGGCAAGCTCGCCTGCCATCATACTTGCTTTTCATGATCTCATAATTGATCTTGTTAGTGAACATGCTTCGTGATGTCACTAAACTTAAGTCATACTTATATCTTAACATCATGCCTTATCTCATAATCATAAACTTGATATCATCATAATAATCATAAGCTTAATATCATAATAATCATAATATCGCATCAAACAATTCTAGCATACATTTATATCACATTCTAATAGCGATCATTCATCATACTTGGGTAAGTATACAACGGAAAGTCTATGCTGTAGACGGAGTTGTACTTACCAGTTTCTAACTCTCAAATTTAGCGTTTCTCCTAACCGAGTGGTTTTCCTGTTTTCACAGAAAAATCATAGGATGAGAATCATCCTATCATAGTATCATACAACCCTAGTTATTAACTTATCTCAGTATAAGGATATCAAGAACATAGCATAAACATTAAAATCTTACTATCCTTTAAAACACTAAAATTCTTGAAAACAAATTATATTTGAAGTCAGTCTTTTATTTGATCCTTTTTTAACAAATTTGTTCCGAATTTGAAAATATTTCCTTCATGAAAGTTGTAGACCTTGAAGGTTCCTACAACTTCTGTTTTAAACTTAAAATCCAAATCTGACTTAAACATGCTTGTTTCTGCCTTTGAAAATTCTTCGACCATTTTCATTACCCTAAAATTTGGTCTCGGGTTTTTGTAAAAACGAAGGTCTTAGAGGCCTTATTTTCAAAAACTGTTCGCGTTGGCCCCTAGGATTTTCACACTACCTCAAACGGTTACCCCGTGAGCCTATATCAAGCATGTAGGCGTTACCTAACTATTTCATACACATACAATCAGATCTTACTCGTATAATTTTGTAAAACAAAAATCTTAAACTTGCATAAAAATCCTATTTCGAAACTAGCATATCGAAACCGAAAACTATCAACTACACATAAAGCATAGTACTTGAATTTACTTTTCATAAACTCATGCTTATACATAACATCACACTCATAATCTTCTTATCAAAAACGTGAATGAAAACTAGAGGTTAAAGAGTTTACCTCAAGCTTCACAAAACAATTCTAGCTTAAGGTTTTGGAGGTTTTCTTTCTCACTAAACCAATACCACAAACCGAAACTGTTTGCAGCTTCCTCTCAATTTTTGTTTGGCTCCTAAGAAAGAGAAGAATCAGATAATAAGCTGCCAATCTATGGTTTATTGTCTAAGGACTTACCCTTGATCATGCCACCGTCAATTTATAGGAGAGTGAAAAGAAATTTGTTTTAAAATTTCTTTTAATCCTAGAATTGCTTATTAGCTCCTCTAGACAGCATATTTGCTTCCAAATCCCATGAGGTGGCCGGTTAGGAATACACTAGATGGCCACATAACCATGGCTAAGTATTGACTCATCATAGCTAGACACATGAAGTGTCTCTTCCTTGTGTTGGTCGGCCATTAGGTGGCAGCTCTAGCTTGATTACTAACCAAGCAAGTAAAGCTAATAGCTTGCTCACCTAAGCTATTCACAACACTTGTCATTCTCTCAACAATCTTGAGAAACTAATAACTCTAAGCTGCATATTAATCCCCAAGAGTAACATATTTACTCAATGGTTTCATATGGTGGCCGGCCATGATGAAGCAAGTGATAGGTGTTGATGTGTCACAATTCTAGCTAGTCTAGGAGGCAAAATTTGATTGGTCAATGTCTAACAAAACCATGGTGTGTCTTACATCCATTGGCCGGTTTTGGTGCTGAAATTTACAAGCCTTGGCTTGCCAAAGAAGAAAGCTAAATGAATGACTCATCAAGGCTAGAAATTTGATGTGCTTTTCCTTGTGATGGTCGGCCATATGTGGCAACCAAATGGAAGAAAATAGTTAGACTAACTAAGTTAGCAAACCTAGTTACTTCCTTGGTTTAACATAATTATGGTAACTAAATTTTGTAACCAATCCTTGGCTTAGTTGAATTTGAATGCTTAGTAAGAAAATCTATCATAATTTTCTTGAAATTCTTCATAAGGTGGCCGGCCATACCTTGCTAAGTGTGAAAGTTGCAAAATGCAACCTAGCTTAGTATGCAAAACTACTTTGCTTACTAGGCAAGGTTAAAATTGTGTGGTATCCAATTCTAATGAACTTCAAATTTTTCATACCTTGCCTATTGGTCCTTAAGAGCAAAATATCAGCTCATTAACCCTTAATGTGGCCGGTTCCCTTAAGTACAAGTGTAGGCAAATGATTGGTCAATTTTGAACCAATCTAAACCTAACTTGATTCCTTGGTTTCCAACTAGGTTAACCAAATTTAAGAATCATCATTAACTAAATTGAACTAGGAAATCTAACTAGAAAAATCCATAGTTCCATAAATTTACAAATTTATCTATCAAACCATAATTTTCACAAAATTACATTTTGGCCCCTAAAGTCAAAATATTTGCACTTTAGTCCTATAGGGTGGCCGACTATGGTGATAGCATTTGGCATCCAATTCTTGCTTAATCAATCACCTAACACTATCTTAACTTTCTTAAAATCCATAACCATTCACTTTTCTTAAAATTACATATTGGCCCCTATAGACAAAATATTTACATTTTAGTCCTTAAAGGGTGACCAATTTTCAAAGTGAGATTTGTCATTCTTTTTAAGACAAGGTATCACCGATTAAGACCTTACTTGGCTTAACTCCTAAACACAGTTCATTTTCATACTGGCATACATATTCAGATACTGTTTTCAACTGATAACAGTATACTTGCACTGGACCATTATCCAGAATTTATCTGAACTGTGTCTAGGGTTCTCTTAATATTAGAAACTACTAACAGAGAATCATATATCATAGATTTGCCTTTTACTATAAAAAGGTCTTTCAAAGAATTTAGCATAACACATAAACATTTCTTAATTACAAACTTTGATTATTCATAACAGAAATCAAAATTTGTAAACAAGCTGATCATTACGTTTTATACCATTTTACTCAAAAGGTCACTTGCTTTACAAAGCAATAATTTTTTGGAGTCTTATAAAAACATAAGAACTCATAATATCTAATAAAAACCCTAAGCTGGGCTTTTCATCAATACCTTCAGGGCATAATTCAAATATCTGTACAAGATATTATGGCGTTGGGAAATTCTAGTTATTACAATCTACCCCCCTTAAAAATTTTCGTCCTCGAAAATTAGAACAAGTCGGGATAGTTCTTCCTCATCTCATCTTCCAACTCCCAGGTTGCTTCTTCAACCCTGTGGTTTCGCCATAACACTTTAACCATGGGAATGGTTTTATTTCTTAAGACCTTTTCTTCCCAATCCAGTACTTGAACGGGCTTTTCTTCATAAGTTAAGTCCGTTTGAACCTCTACTGGTTCTTGACTAAGCACATGGGAAGGGTCAGATATATACTTCTTTAGGATCGACACATGGAAAACATTATGCATCGAAGCCAATTCAGGCGGTAGGGCAAGCTTATAGGCTACTTTTCCAATCCTTTCAAGGATCTCAAATGGCCCCGTATATCTTGGGCTAAGCTTCCCTTTCTTTCCAAAGCGCATTACTCCTTTCATAGGAGTAATCTTGATGAACACTGCATCACCCACTTGGAATTCCAAAGGCCTTCTACGTTTGTCGGCATAACTTTTCTGTCTGCTAAAAGCTATGTCGAGCCTCTGTCTGATCTTCTGAATGTCCTTAGAAGTCTTTTCGATAAAATCTTGGTTTGTAGCTGTTTCTGTCCGACTTCCTGCCAGTGAATAGGAGATCGACATTTTCTTCCATATAATGCTTCAAATGGAGCCATACCAATTGAAGCATGATAACTGTTGTTATATGAAAATTCGATCAATGGCAGCTTCTGATCCCAGTTTCCTTTGAAATCCAGCACACATGACCTTAGCATATCTTCCAGTGTCTGGATGGTTCGTTCGGATTGACCGTCAGTTTGGGGGTGAAATGCCGTGCTGAACTTCAATTTCGACCCCATGACGTTGTGAACACTAGTCCAAAATCGAGAAGTAAAAAGTCCATCACGGTCCGAGATGATCGATTTTGGCACTCCATGAAATCTGACAATCTGGGATACATAAATTTCAGCTAATTTTTCCACAGAAAAGGTGGCCTTAATCGCAATAAAGTGAGCCGATTTGGTTAATCTATCAACAATCACCCAAATCGTGTCACTCCCACTTGTAGTCCTGGGTAGTCCTACTACGAAATCCATAGTAATCTGCTCCCATTTCCACTCAGGAAGCTCTATCTTCTGCAGTTCTCCGCCCGGATGTCGATGTTCAGCCTTAACTTTCTGACAAGTTAGGCATTTCGACACATCTTCTGCTACCTCATTCTTCATATTGGGCCACCAGAAACTTTCTCGGAGGTCTTTGTACATCTTGGAAGCTCCTGGATGTACTGAGTATGGCGTCATATGTGCTTCCAACAAAATCTGATCCTTCAAGACTTCGAAGTTGGGAACACAGATTCTATCCTTGACGTAGATGACGCCATCTGCAGTGGTTCTAAACTCATTGCTTTTTCCTCCAAAAAGCTGAGTTTTCATAAAAAAGGAATCCTTTTCTTGGTGAGACTTAATGGATTCCATCAAATTAGACTGAATGGTTAGAGAAGATAATTTCCCCGTTATCATCTCCAAATTAAACTCAGAAATCTCCTTTTGTAGTGGCTTAGGAAACATTCCAATAGACATTAGCATGCCTACGGATTTCCTGCTTAAGGCATCTGCTACTCTATTCGCCTTTCCAGGATGATAAAGGATCTCACAGTCATAATCCTTAACAAGTTCCAGCCATCTACGTTGTCTCATATTGAGCTCCTTCTGAGTAAAAATATACTTAAGGCTCTGGTGATCAGTGTAGATTTCACACTTATTCCCATACAAATAGTGTCTCCAAATCTTAAGTGCGAAAACTACTGCCGCGAGCTCTAAATCGTGCGTGGGATAATTCTTTTCGTGAATCTTTAACTGTCGGGATGCATAGGCCACTACCTTGCCATTCTGCATCAAGACAGCTCCTAATCCATTCTTAGAAGCGTCACTATAGATCACGAAATTTCCTGCATCTACATCAGGAATAATCAACACAGGCGCACTCGTCAGCCTCTTCTTGAGCTCCTGGAAATTCTCCTCACACTTCTGAGTCCATTCAAAAGTCTTTCCTTTTCTGGTAAGAGCAGTGAGGGGTGTAGCGATCTTGGAAAATCCCTCGACGAATCGTCGGTAATAGCCAGCTAATCCAAGGAAACTCCTTATTTCCGTAACATTTTTGGGTGCTGGCCATGCACTAACCGCTTCCACTTTAACAGGATCTACTGAAATTCCTTCCTTCGATACCACATGACCCAAGAAATTAACTTTTTCCAACCAAAATTCACATTTTGTGAATTTGGCATACAGCTGATTCCTTCTTAACGTCTCCATCACCAATCTAAGGTGATGTTCATGTTCCTCTTTGGACCTTGAGCATATCAGAATATCGTCAATAAAAACAATGACGAACTTATCTAGATACTCCTTGAATACCCGATTCATAAGGTCCATAAATGCTGCCGGGGCATTGGTTAGTCCGAATGGCATAACCAAAAACTCATAGTGCCCGTAACGTGTTCGAAAGGCCGTCTTGGAGATATCTGCCTCCTTGATCCTGAGCTGATGATAGCCTGAACGTAGATCGACCTTCGAAAATACTACTGCTTCTCTGAGTTGATCGAAGAGATCGTCAATCCTTGGAAGGGGATACTTGTTCTTGATCGTAATCTTATTCAACTCGCGGTAGTCGATACACATACGCAATGATCCATCTTTCTTCTTTACGAACAGCACTGGTGCTCCCCATGGGGAGTAACTCTGTCGGATGAATCCTTTGTCAAGCAGTTCTTGTAACTGCACTTGCAATTCCCTAAGCTCAGCTGGTGCCATACGGTAAGGCGCTTTGGAGATCGGTGCAACTCCAGGTAGTAATTCGATTTCGAACAAAATCTCGCGTTCTGGCGGAAGTCCGGGTAAATCCTTCGGAAAGATATCCACATATTCCTTTATAATGGGAACATCTTCCGGCATCAACTCCACTTCACAATCCTTATTCATCATGTTAGCTAAATATCCTTGACAACCATTAGCTAACATCTTCCAAGCCTTCATTACTGAAACCAGTTTGGTTGCTGAATTCCGAGATTGTCCGTAGAAATTAAACTCCTCCTCTTCGTACGGGTTAAACGTTACACAACGCTTTCGACAGTCAATCTTGGCGTTGTATTTGCCTAAGAAGTCCATCCCTAAGATCACATCGAAATCCTGAAGCTTGATCACGATGAGATCTACAAACAATTCTCTGCCACAGATAGTCACGGAAGTATTTCGTATCCAAAAATTGGACCACAAAATCTCTCCGGATGGCAAAGAGGTTTTAACAGGTTGATCTAAACTATCCACTCCTTTTCCTAACTTCTGGGCGAACTCCAGGGATACAAATGAGTGAATAGCACCAGAATCAAACAAAGCAACAGCATCGAAGGTGGCGATAGAAATCTGACCTGTCACCACATGTGAAGTCCCAGCTTCAGCATCACCCCTAGTGTAGGCATAGATCCTGGCTTGAGGTTCAGGGGCCTCTAATTTGCCTTGAGTGATTGAGGGTCCTTCAAGCTTAGCTTGGACTGCATGCAGCTGTCTGTTAGTGTTCTGACTCGGGTACGAAGGATTTTGGCCTCGGTTATTCAGATGGCAGTTCTTCGCATAATGCCCTTCCTTACCGCACAGGAAGCAGGCATTTGACCCCATTCTACAAACTCCTGGGTGTTTCCTTCCACACCTAGTACACGTGGGGTAATCAGTGCTAGTACCCTCATTTCCTCTATTGTTCTTCTTCTGAGGGTAGTTCCTTTGCTGACCCTGGCCAGAGAAACTCCCTTTTCTCTTGTTCCTCCCAAAATGTTTGGAACCTTGGGCCGGGCTACTTATCGGGCCTTTCTGACTCAACTCTAGACCTTGACGGGGCTGCATCGGCTTTACTACGGTTTTCTCCTCCTTTCTGGCCTTAAAAATCTGAGCCCTTGCTTCCTTGTCCTGGTTTATCCAATACTCGGCTCTCATTGCCCGACTCACACAGTCGGATACCAGGGTAGGTGGACTACTGCCAGCACTAACCTGCTTGGCAATATCTGTAATATCCGAAAATGTACATGGACTCATGATTTCCTTATACATAAGAAATCTATGTTTATATTATGTGTTTTTGTGATGTTTCGTGAAAATTGTGAATATCAATGCGAAATTCATAATTTTATCAGTAAATGTTTGAGTTCTCATTTAATTAGCTATAGGACTCAATAAGCAGTTTGCTTAGCCAAGCATGCGACCTGTGAGCAAAAAGGGAAGAAAAATCCTATGATTTCATGTTGGTCAAAGCTTGACCGAAAAAGTCAAAGGTTGACCAGAGAGGTCAAATAAATGACGGTACCGAGAGTTGATAAGCAGTATAGGAAATATACTACAAAAACCATCTTTATAAATAAGATAGCATGAGTAAAATTTTAAACCACCATAGAAAAATCAAGCACACCAAGTAGGATACTAAGGGCAAAAAGGACTTAAAGAAATAAGAAAATTTTTATACAGTCCATTTTTGCACAGATAAATTTTGGACTGCAAAATATACTACAGTACTGTGTATTAGTGAACACAGTATTAGAAATATCTGTGTAGCTCAAAAATGGATTGCATATTGAAGAAAAGAGCCAAACAAGACCTTATGGTGACATCACCTTGATGACATCACCTTATCCATTAATTATGACATCATTTTGGAATTAAGAAAAATTTGGAAAGTAATTAGGAAGATTCTAGACACTTCATGGCCGGCCACCTAGCATGCTTTTTGTGCAAAATGTTAGTTTTTGAAGGACTATTTAGCAATTTTGTAAAATTTAAAATGCCTATAAATAGGGGTGCATTTTATTCAAAAAAATCAGAAAATTTGGAGAGGTTCTGCCCATTTTCCAGCTCCAAAAACCGCCCTTGATCAGCCAAGAAAAACAAAACAAAAACCAAAATCCAAGTGTGGGAATTAGTGGTGAAGTTCGGATTTCACCTAGGAACCAAGAGGAAAAGCTGAAAAATTTTTGGAGAACCATTTTGGCCAAGGGGGCCGGTTGTGGGAGAGCTGAAAAGGAAGAGAAAAACTGATTGGGAACAAGGGGGAGTGGTCAGATTTTTGGTGAAAATCAGCAGCCAAAAGAAACCAAAACTTTCGGGTAGGCTAGGGGGAGGCCGAATTCACCAAGGAGCCAAGGAAAGGAGAAAATTCTTGGAACCAAACCCTAACCATTCTTAGGGTCAAGAAAGGTAATCTTCCATGGCCTTAAGCTTTTTCAATTTGATTCAATTTGAAATTTAATTGTATTTCAAGTTGTCAAATTGTATGAGCATAAGCTCAATTTTTACTAATTGCCTTAGTTTAGGAAGTTAGATATGTGCTTGATTAGGACTTAAGGGTGGTTTGAATTTATTAAGTTTTGCATGATTTAATTGATGCTTGATTTAATTATGTGGTATGTATGTTAGCTGCTGCCTAGAGTTATATGTCCCCTAAGTGAATTTAAGTTGACCTAGAATGGTTAAAAAGGTTGCATGGCTAATGTAGATCAAATTATGCAACTTTGGAAATTAAGCATACCCTAGAATTCTAGAAAAGAATAATGGGTTGCATGGCTGAATTTTTAAATGTGTTTAAAGAAAATGTACTTTAGAAAAAGCGATGTGTGTTGATGTTAAGCTCCCGCTGTGGTCGGTTGAGGTAGTGTGCGCGATTAGGACGTAAAACAAAAATCGAAACCGAAAACTGCCATTTCGGGTAGAAATTGGCCAGTCTCGGGAAAATCAGATTTTTGAGGCCTTTAGAGGCCGATTTTGGAAAAAATTAAAACACAAAAGTTGTTCAGAACAGTTTTTCCTAGAGGGCAACGCGAATGGATTTGAAAAATGAGGCTCCAATGGCCTCCGTTTTTACAAAAATCCGAGGCTAATCTGCCCAGACCTAGTCTACACGTCCAGTAAGTTTCAAATTAAAACTGACAAGAATCCAAGCAGAACTGGGTTTTTCTTAAAACACGAAAGTTTTAGAATTTTTCAAGAGCAAGAACTTTCGTGAAGACAAGTTTTTCAAAATCAGTCTGGATTTTTAAATACAACCTGAACTATGAAAACTGTGCAGAGAGCAAGAAATTTCTGCACAGGATCTTCTAAAACAAAACAGAAAAACTGTATTTTTCACAAAACTCATTGTTTTGACTGCTAAAACTGTTCCAATGGCAGTTTTCAGCCCTTAACAATTTATAAAACGTACTCATAAATTTTCAAGGATTTTTGAAAGAAAAACCTAAGTTTTCTAAAAAACAAAGCAAGAAAGGATTTTAACCAAGTTATTGGTTTGGGCCCAAAACCCAAAGGTTTTCCAACGTAAGCCAATAAAGGACCAAGCCTTTTGATTTCAACCCTTATCTCGAGAGTTATTTACGGGATTACGAATAGTAATCCGTTTACGATATTTTTCCAAGATAATGATATGGGGACATATAAGCCTAATTAAGTATGAATGTTGGTTTGGTTACCAACATTTTATAAGTACAGAATTCTTATCCTATGTCCTTATTATAACAGGAGATAACCTGCTGTTGTGTCCGGAATTAGAGCGACGCATTAGTGGACATAGTAGACGAGGTAAGTACAAACCTCACCTACAGTATGGAAAATAGTAATCTATTTTCAAGTATATGACATGTTTACACGTTATGCCATGTTATGCTATGTCATGCTATGTTATGCTATGCCATGTTATGTTATGTCATGTTATGCCATGTTATGATACGATAAACCATGTTAAGTTATGTTAAACCAGGATACATTAAGTATGCCATGTCTAGTTCATGTACATTATGACTATTAAGATCACATGTAAAGACTCTTAGTCTTGGAAATATAACAAGACTAAGACTAAACCAAGACAAGTAAGGTGTCGTACCAACCTCCTGTTGATGCAGGAGGATCATGTATGTTTCAACTTATAATTATCAACCTTCCGTTGATGCGTGAAGGTCATGTTCATGTTTTCCAGAATGGTTAAGGGCCTTGCAAACCCTGACGTTCTGAGGCTTACGCGCTTTTGGTACGTACACTAGGGGCCTACATGTTAAACAAGATAATAAGTTCAAGTCAATAATTGGTTATAAAAGACTCATAATTAATTCATGCATGAGTTGCACGACATTGTTATATTTTGTGAGATTATGTTTGTACTTGCTGAGCGAAAGCTCATCAGTATAT
>CM046374.1:8497999-8512992 GCA_025413025.1 Ficus hispida
AATATAAAAGAATTTAATTTACCAAATTCGGTGGTTCAACCGGGATAGGCATTTTCATATTGACCATGGTCATTTTCGTTGTGACCAAGCTAAATGGTGATTTATTTGCATTGAACCTTGGTCAAACGTATGACAGACCAGTTGGTCATTATGGAAATGACCATCTTTTCAACGAATACCAACAGTCATTGATTTGATCGACCTGCAGACAATTAATACCAATTCCTCGAGGTGTGTGTAAAGGGCCGAAATTTTTTTTTTTTTCAAAATATAACAATTAATTTACAGAAATTTTGATATTCCTACTTGATCGGTCATATTCATAATGACCACCTGGTCATTTTCGTTGTGTCCCCTGCCAACGTTGTATTTTTTTTCATTTAACTGTGGTCACAACGATATTTACCCGGTGGTCATTACGAAAATGACCGTCTTTTGCACGAATACCAACAGTCATTGATTTGATTCCCAAATGAAAAATTATAAATTAATTGTCAAATCCCCCATTTGCCTCCTCTCCCACCCGCCTAAACCTCACTTCACTTTCCCTCGAATTCCCTGGAAAAAAATCCCAAATTTCAAACCAGCCTCTATAGAGTTTTAGTGAGAGAAACTCCGGTTAAAGAGAGAGAAAGTGTTTGAACTAGCATATACCGACCCACAACCGCTCGATAACCATCCTAAACCACCACGAAATCCTTCTATAAACTGCCTGGACGTCTGTTAACGTCTCATATTCCTGAAACAACTACCCATGTTGACCCCACTAAAAATTCCCATCAAAACACTGGTCACAAGAGGATGTCAGTCCGATTTGCGCCTAAGTCATCCAAAAGGTTATCGTCTGATGCAGGTTTGAAGATAAAGCAAAGGAAAATGGATGTTAAGGATTCAAATAGGTTGATCAGTGCCGATGAAGCTAATATATCGAAATCTGAAGAGGTACAAATAGTTGTTTTTTGTTTTTCTGTTCAAAAATTATACAGTTTGAATATTTTTCAGAAACATTGTTCAGTTTTTATTGATTATATATTATAAATTTTTCATTTTTATATCTTGTTGTATGACTTTAACCCTTTATAGGTGATATCTTTGGCTGGTTAGTCGTAGATGGTCATTTTCACGATGACTGTTCAGTCACAATAATAATTATCCAGTTTTAAAACTTTTTACGGTCATTTTCATTATGACTGTGAAAGTTTTTTATGAATACTTCACTCTCCAACATATACTAACTCTTTTAGGTTACCACTATTAACGCAGCGTCATATATTCGACTCATACCAGACAGTGAAATTACGAGGGCGAAGATAAATACTTTCGTTAATGTAACTGAAATGTGGAAAAAATTGGGCCAATGGTTGTCTCCGAGTGTAACGACCCGCCTTGCACAGGCCGTTACCATACATACATACATACGTTCTTACTTATTTAGCGTAAGCAGCGGAAATTTTTTTTTATTATTACATAACGCGTACGAGCGATTAGCCATATATATATATATATATATATATATATCAGCGCGGATAAGCGGAAAACATAATAATATAACAATGTTCGGAATACGAAATTATATACATACAAAAAGAACAAAACGCGTAGCGGCTATTAATCCCACATTTCACAGTTCGCCCTGCCACGCTCGCCATCTTGTATCAACAACTGCCCGTAGGTTGCTTACCTACAGCATAGACGTAAGACGTGAGCTTTCGCTCAGCAAGTACAACATATTTATCCGTGACAATACAACTCAAAACATAATTCATCGTAACCCTACATAGCATCTCATATCATAACATTTCATAATCTTACATAGCATCTCATATCATAGCATTTCATACTTACCTCATCATATCGTAACATTTCATACATAACATATCATAGCATTGCATAATATATGCATGAACCGATTATGCTCGTATTATGCCATTTCATGCATTCTTACTTATCTTGTTTATGGCCCCATAACATAAGTGTACGTACCGGCGCGCAACTATGGAGTGGTTGGGGCGCCAGACCATTTCCAACTCAACCATAGTCCAACCCGACCTAACGCGGGTCGGTACGACACGGAAGCTCGCTTGCCATCATACTTGCTTTTCTGATCTCATAATTGATCTTGTTAGTGAACATGCTTCGTGATGTCACTAAACTTAAATCATACTCATATCTTAACAACATGCCTTATCTCATAATCATAAACTTGATATCATCATAATCATAGGCTTGATATCACCATAATAATCATAAGCTTGATATCATCATAATAATCATAACATCGCATCAAACAATTCTAGCATACATTTACATCACATTTTAATAGCAATCATTCATCATACTTGGGTAAGTATACAACGGAAAGTCTATGCTGTAGACGGAGATGTACTTACCAGATACTAAATCTCAAGTTTAGCGCTTTTCTTAACCGAGTTTTTCCTGTTTTCACAGAAGAAATCATAGATGAGAATCATCCTATCATAGTATCATACAACCCTAGTTATTAACTTATCTCAGTATAAGGATATCAAAAACATAGCATAAACTTTAAAATCCTACTATCTTTTAAAACACTAAATTCTAAAAACAAACTATATTTCAAATCAGTCTTTAAATTTGATCCTTTTTTTAACAAATCTGTTCCGAATTTGAAAATATTTCCTTCATGAAAGTTGTAGATCTTGAAGTTCCTACAACTTCTGTTTTAACTCAAAACTCAAATCTGACTTAAACATGCTTGTTCTGCCTTTGAAAATTCTTCGACCATTTTCATTACCCTAAAATTTGGTCTCGGGTTTTTGTAAAAACGAAGGTCTTAGAGGCCTGATTTTTAAAAATGTTCGTGTTGGCCCTAGGATTTCTCTGCTCTACAACTTTGTAGTTTTAACTTTTTCATGATTCGGCCTCTAAGGGCCTCAAAATTCACCTTCTAAATTTACTGTCCAGTTTGACCCGAAACTGGCAGTTTTTTGTTCGGTTTGTTTTTAGGTAACTAACGTGCACACTACCTCAAACGGTTACCCCGTGAGCCTATACCAAGCATGCAGGCGTTACCTAACCATTTCAAACTCATACAATCAGATCTTACTCATATAATTTTTGTAAAACAAAAATCTTAAACTTGCATAAAATTCTATTTCGAAACTAGCATATCGAAACCGAAAACTATCAACTACACATAAGGCATAGTACTTGAATCTGCTTTTATAAACTCATGCTTATACATAACATCACACTCATAATCTTCTTATCAAAAACGTGAATGAAAACTAGAGGTTAAAAAGTTTACCTCAAGCTTCACAAAACAAATTCTAGCTTAGGGTTTTGGAGGTTTTCTTTTCACTAGACCAACACCAACCGAATCTGATTTCACTCACACTTTTGTTCGGCTTCTAAGGGGTAAAAGAGGTGCTTGATGGCTGAGAGGTGGACTAAAAGAAACCTACAGATTTTGCCTTCACCTATTATAGATGAATTCTTGTTCTTACCTTGCCATCTAGTCCTCCAAAATTTTTATTTTTTTCCAGCAATCCTAGTGTGCTGGCCGGCCATGGCTGGCCCTAGAAAATGAGTAAGCAAGGCTAAAATGACTCACCAAGGCTACTAGGTGATGTGCCTTGCCCTTAGGATGGCTGGTCATTAGAGTGATGATGTGTCAAAATCTTAGCTAGCCATGGTGGCAAAGCTAGAAATGCTGATTCATCTAAGCTACATCATGGTGTGTCATTCTCCAATTGGCCGGATTTTTGTGCAGATTTGGCAAGGCCTTGGCTGGCCAAAGAGGCAAGCTAAAAGGGTGACTCATCAAGGCTAGACCATGAGGTGTCTCTTCCTCCAAATGGCCGGATTTGGTGTAGGTTTGGCAAGAGCTTGGCTTGCCAAATGAGCAAGCTAGAATGGTGATTCACCAAGGCTAGGCCATTAGGTGTCTAAACCATATGGTGGCCTGCCTTAGGTGGCTTGGTGTGCTTGGCTTTGCTAGCCAAATAGGCAAGGCTAAAGTGCTTGCTAACCAAGGCTAGTTTCATGATGTGTCTAGCCAAGGTGGTGGCCGGTTCCTTAGTGTGCCACATGGACAGATTTTTGCTTAATGATACATCACAAATAGCCAAGTAAGCATGACTAAAATGCTTACTAAGCAAGGCTAGGTTTTTAGGTGTCAAACTCATAAAGAAACACCTAATTCCCTATCTACTAATCAACCCTTAAAATCATAAAATTTTCTTGCAATTATTCATAAGGTGGCCGGCCATTACTTGCTAGGTATGAAAGTTGCAAAATGCAACATAGCTTAGTATGCAAAACTACTTTGCTTACTTGGCAAGGCTAAAATTGTGAGGTATCAAATTCTAATGAACTTCAAATTTTTCATACCTTGCCTATTGGTCCTTAAGAGCAAAATATCAGCTCATTAACCCTTGATGTGGCCGGTTCCCTTAAGTACAAGTGTAGGCAAATGATTGGTCAATTTTGAACCAATCCAAACCTAACTTGATTCCTTGGTTTCCAACTAGGTTAACCAAATTTAAAAATCATCATAAGCTAAATTGAACTAGGAAATCTAACTAGAAAAATCCATAGTTCCATAAATTTACAAATTTATCTATCGAACCACAATTTTCACAAAATTGCACTTTGACCCCTAAAGGCAAAACATTTGCACTTTAGTCCCTATAGGGTGGCCGGTTCTCAAAGTGACATTTGTCATTCTTTTTAAGACCTCACTTGGCTTATCTCCTAAACACAGTTCATTTTCATACTGGCATACATATTCAGATACTGTTTTCGACTAAAAACAGTATACTTGCACTGGTCCATTATCCAGATTTTGTCTGAACTGCGTGTAGGGTTCTCATAAAATTAGAAACTACTAACAGAGAATCATAAATCATAGATTTGCCTTTTACTACAAAAAGGTCTTTCATAAGTAAATTATCAAATCTCTTAATCAAGAATTTAATAATTTACTGATAAAACATAACACATAAACATTCTTAATTACAAACTTTGATTGTTCATAACAGAAATCAAAATTTGTAAACAAGCTGGTCATTACATTTTATACCTTTTTACTCAAAAGGTCATATGCTTGCTAAGCAATAATTTTTGAGTCTTATAAAAATATAAGAACTCTCAAATTTTAATAAAAACCCCGAACCGGGCTTTTCATAAATACCTTCATGGTACAATTCAATATCTATACAAGACATTGTGACGTTGGGAAATTCTAGTTATTACAATCTACCCCCCTTAAAAATTTTCGTCCTCGAAAATTAGAACAAGCCGGATAGTTCTTTCTCATCTCATCTTCCAACTCCCAGGTTGCTTCTTCAACCTGTGGTTTCGCCATAACACTTTAACCATGGGAATGGTTTTATTTCTTAAGACCTTCTCTTCCCAATCCAGTACTTGAACGGGCTTTTCTTCATAAGTTAAGTCCGTGTGAACCTCTACTGGTTCTTGACTAAGCACATGGGATGAGTCGGATATATACTTCTTTAGCATCGATACATGGAAAACATTATGCATCGAAGCCAATTTAGGCGGTAGGGCAAGCTTATAGGCTACTTTTCCAATCCTTTCAAGGATTTCAAATGGTCCCGTATATCTCGGGCTAAGCTTTCCTTTCTTTCCAAAGCGCATTACTCCTTTCATAGGAGTAATCTTGATGAAAACCGCATCTCCCACTTGGAATTCCAATGGCCTCCTACGTTTGTCGGCATAACTTTTCTGTCTGCTAAAAGCTATGTCGAGCCTCTGTCTGATCTTCTGAATGTCCTTAGAAGTCTTTTCGATAAAATCTGTGGTTTGTAGCTGTTTCTGTCCAACTTCCTGCCAGTGGATAGGAGATCGACATTTTCTTCCATATAATGCTTCAAATGGAGCCATACCAATTGAAGCATGATAACTGTTGTTATATGAAAATTCGATCAATGGCAGCTTCTGATCCCAGTTTCCTTTGAAATCCAGCACACAAGACCTTAGCATATCTTCCAGTGTCTGGATGGTTCGTTCTGATTGACCGTCAGTTTGGGGGTGAAATGCCGTACTGAACTTCAATTTCGACCCCATGACGTTGTGAACACTAGTCCAAAATCGAGAAGTGAAACGTCCATCACGGTCCGAGATGATCGATTTTGGCACTCCATGAAATCTGACAATCTGGGATACATAAATTTCAGCTAATTTTTCCACAGAAAAGGTGGCCTTAATCGCAATAAAGTGAGCCGATTTGGTTAATCTATCAACAATCACCCAAATCGTGTCACTCCCACTTGTAGTCCTGGGTAGTCCTACTACGAAATCCATAGTAATCTGCTCCCATTTCCACTCAGGAAGCTCTATCTTCTGCAGTTCTCCACCAGGATGTCGATGTTCAGCCTTAACTTTCTGACAAGTTAGGCATTTCGATACATATTCAGCTACCTCATTCTTCATATTGGGCCACCAAAAACTCTCTCGGAGGTCTTTGTACATCTTAGAAGCTCCTGGATGTACTGAGTATGGCGTCATATGTGCTTCCAACAAAATCTGATCCTTCAAGACTTCGAAGTTGGGAACACAGATCCTCTCCTTGAAGTAGATGACGCCATCTGCAGTGGTTCTAAACTCATTGCTTTTACCGCCAAAAAGCTGAGTTTTCACAAAAAGGAATCCTTTTCTTGGTGAGACTTAATGGATTCCATCAAATTAGACTGAATGGTTAGAGAAGATAATTTCCCGGTTATCATCTCCAAATTAAACTCAGAAATCTCCTTTTGTAGTGGCTTAGGAAACATTCCAATAGACATCAGCATGCCTACGGATTTCCTGCTTAAGGCATCTGCTACTCTATTCGCCTTTCCAGGATGATAAAGGATCTCACAGTCATAATCCTTACAAGCTCCAGCCATCTACGTTGTCTCATATTGAGCTCTTTCTGAGTAAAGATATACTTAAGGCTCTGTGATCAGTGTAGATTTCACACTTATTCCCATACAAATAGTGTCTCCAAATTTTAAGTGCGAAAACTACTGCCGCGAGCTCTAAATCGTGCGTGGATAATTCATTTCGTGAATCTTTAACTGTCGGGATGCATAGGCCACTACCTTGCCATTCTGCATTAAGACAGCTCCTAATCCATTTTTAGAAGCGTCACTATAGATCACGAAATTTCCTGCATCTACATCAGGAATTATCAACACAGGCGCACTTGTCAGCCTCTTCTTGAGCTCTTGGAAATTCTCCTCACACTTCTGAGTCCATTCAAAAGTTTTCCCTTCCTGGTAAGAGCGGTGAGGGGTGTAGCGATCTTGGAAAATCCCTCAACGAATCGTCGGTAATAGCCAGCTAATCCAAGGAAACTTCTTATTTCCGTAACATTTTTGGGTGCTGGCCATGCACTAACTGCCTCTACCTTAGCAGGGTCTACTGAAATTCCTTCCTTCGATACCACATGACCCAAGAAATGAACTTTTTCCAACCAAAATTCACATTTTGTGAATTTGGCATAAAGCTGATTCCTTCTCAACGTCTCCATCACCAATCTAAGGTGACGTTCATGTTCCTCTTTGGACCTTGAGTAGATCAGAATATCGTCGATAAAAACAATGACGAACTTATCCAAGTATTCCTTGAATACTCGATTCATAAGGTCCATAAATGCTGCCGGGGCATTGGTTAATCCGAATGGCATAACCAAAAACTCATAGTGCCCGTAACGTGTTCGAAAGGCCGTCTTGGAGATATCTGCCTCCTTGATCCTGAGCTGATGATAGCCTGAACGTAGATCGACCTTCGAAAATACTACTGCTCCTCTGAGTTGATCGAAGAGATCGTCAATCCTTGGAAGGGGATACTTGTTCTTGATCGTAATCTTATTCAACTCACGGTAGTCGATACACATACGCAGTGATCCATCCTTCTTCTTTACGAACAGCACCGGTGCTCCCCATGGGGAGTAACTCTGTCGGATGAATCCTTTGTCAAGCAGTTCTTGTAACTGCACTTGCAATTCCCTAAGCTCAGCTGGTGCCATACGGTAAGGCGCTTTGGAGATCGGTGCAACTCCAGGTAGTAATTCGATTTCGAACAAAATCTCGCGTTCTGGCGGAAGTCCGGGTAAATCCTTCGGAAAGATATCTACATATCCTTTATAATGGGAACATCTTCCGGCATCAACTCCACTTCACAATCCTTATCCATCATGTTAGCTAAATATCCTTGCAGCCATTAGCTAACATTTCCAAGCCTTCATTGCTGAAACCAGTTTGGTTGCTGAACTCCAGATTGCCCGTAGAGATTAAACTCCTCCTCTCCGTACGGAGTGAACGTTACACAACGCCTTCGGTAGTCGATCCTGGCGTTGTACTTGCCTAAGAAGTCCATTCCTAAGATCACATCGAAATCCTGAAGCTTGATCACGATGAGATCTACAAACAATTCTTTGCCACAGATAGTCACGGAAGTATTTCGTATCCAAAAATTGGACCACAAAATCTCTCCGGATGGCAAAGAGGTTTTAACAGGTTGATCTAAACTATCCACTCCTTTTCCTAACTTCTGGGCGAACTCCAGGGATACAAATGAGTGAGTAGCACCAGAATCAAACAAGGCAATAGCATCATAAGTGGTGATAGAAATCTGACCTGTCACCACATGTGAAGTCCCAGCTTCAGCATCACCCCTGGTGTAGGCATAGATCCTGGCTTGAGGTTCAAGAGCCTCTAATCTGCCTTGAGTGATTGAGGGTCCTTCAAGCTTAGCTTGGACTGCATGCAGCTGCCTGTTGGTGTTCTGACTCGGGTACGGAGGATTTTGGCCTCGGTTATTCAGATGGCAGTTTTTCGCATAATGCCCTTCCTTACCACACAGGAAGCAGGCATTTGACCCCATTCTACAAACTCCCAGGTGTTTCCTTCCACACCTAGTACACGTGGGGTAATCAGTGCTATTTCCCTCATTTCCTCTATTGTTCTTCTTTTGAGGGTAATTCCTTTGCTGACCCTGGCCAGAGAAACTCCCTTTTCTCTTGTTTCTTCCAAAATGTTTGGAACCTTGGGCCGGGCTACTTATCGGGCTTTTCTGACTCAACTCTAGGCCTTGACGAGGCTGCGTCGGCTTTACTACGGTTTTCTCCTCCTTTCTGGCCTTAAAAATCTGAGCCCTTGCTTCCTTGTCCTGGTTTATCCAATATTCGGCTCTCATTGCCCGACTCACACAGTCGGATACCAGGGTAGGTGGGCTACTGCCAGCACTAACCTGCTTGGCAATATCAGTACGGAACATCTTCATCATCCTTCTCACCTTTTCCGTTTCATTGGGAACCAACTCCGGACACAACCGGGCTAACTGATCAAATTTCTTGACAGCCTCCAATACTGTCATTGACCCTTGTTTCAGACTAGCGAACTCATCCTGCTGAGCTGCCAGGATTTCCCTGTTGTAGTACGTGGTGCGGAACTCCGTCACAAAATCTTGCCAGCCCATGGTGGCAACATCTCGACGCATCTGGACAGTCCTCCACCAGTGTCTAGCGTCTTTCTTGAGTGCAAAGGAAGCACATAGAACTTGTTCCTGTTCCGATAGCCTCATAAAGTCCAAGATAACTTGGATATCGATTAACCAATTATCCGCAGCTATCGGGTCCATCAGTCCTTCGAATTCAGGTGCCTTCATTCGCCTGAATCTTTCGTACAGTAAATCCTCCCGTACTGGCTGCATGTTTACTGGAACTCCTGCAGGTACTAACGGAACTCCAAAATTCCGTGGATTTTCCGGCTGTACCTCTGGTTGAACTTCTGGTTCCGGAGGTACTCTATTCTGTTGTAGAGGAACTTCCTCAGCTCGAGGTCTCTGGTTCACATGAGCTAATTGTTCCCGCAATCTATTCGTTTCTCGCTGCTGTTCCAGCAGCTGCCGTTGCAAATTTGTTACAACAGTTGCGAAATCTGGTTCTGGCTGATTTACAGGTACCGTACGACGAGTACGAACCATTTTCTAGTTCCTATCAAATCACAAGAAAAGATATTATCATACTAGGAATATCCTTTCTTTCATACCTTTCTTATCATAGCATAACATATACGTACATCAGAACGTATTACTGTATCATATCAGAACGTTTCATCGTATTATAGCACATACAACTCGTAATATGCCTTTCATAATCATATCATATCATTCTTGAACTGACTTTTTACATTCTTATAAAAAGTACTTCATATTTACCATCTTGTAAATACATTTTGACACGATCACTGTACATACATAACCATAACTTCTGATGGAAGTGTCTAACACTTTCTCATCATATAACAATACAAGCCTATCGTCAAAAAGACACAAAAAGATAAGCTAGTACATATTAGTCGTAAACTACTCAAAATATATATACACGATTAGTCTATTCTATGTGTTCGATCGTAACCACCGAGGATGCGTCGGAATCTGACTCCTCAGCTCCGTCATGAAACAAAATCTCCTCGGGGTCCTCGCCATAATCAAACACATCATCATCATTCTCTAGCCAGCCCGCATGCTCAATTTCTGGCGCTGGCTCTATTTCTTCCTCGTCGTCGCTAGAAATGTCAATGATCGGGGGATTCTCAGGCTGATCCTCCAGAGCGACTAGGAAATCCTCGAACTCATTTACGGCCATATCAGCCTCGGCGTCCTGGGGCGGTGCTGGATCGGCCTCGAAAGGCGGCTCTCCCATCCCAGCCTCATCGACTGGTGCCTGCGGACCACCCGCAACCTCAGCAACCTGCATGGCCTGCATGACAGCCTCTGCCTCTAAAATGTCATCGATCATGTTCCCCACCATCATGCCTGGCATCGGTATAGGAACATACTGTCGGATCTGATGAGGCAGTCCGTCTCGAAGTGTCTCAATGCCAATGTCACCGGGTTAGCCAGGTCCTGGGGGACATATGGCAGTAACTCCTCCTGGAACCTCCGACAGTAGTGGCTCATAGACTCCTGCGGATAGGCGTGCCAAACCATTGAAAAACTCAGATATCGGGCATGGTGCGTATCCCGGTACATCGTCGGATCGCGATTGGGCTCATCTGCCCCCTCATCTGGTATCGGTCCATAGCGCGCAACTAGTAATGCACGGAAATGCGCCCAAGTCCGACTTGGCATTTCTCTCTCTCCTATCGTCATCCACCAAAGTCGAACGTCTACTGCGAGACATCGACTGGCTAATGAGACCTGTAGTCGCTCCTCGATATGGCAAAGATGGAAAATCAATTCCATGTCGTATAGCCATGCTGCCAACGACACCGTCCGTCTAGTGCCATCATAAATCATAGGATGCGACTTGTAGAAAGACATCACTGCACGCCGATCCTCATTTACATGCGCGGGATCCATCTCATCGGATCTATAATAACATAATAAATAATAAATACTTACTTATAAAATAAAATCACTTACAATGATGGCGGCAATGGCAGGCATACTGTGAAATTGGATAGCAGGAAACTGCTCTGATACCAACTCTGTAACGACCCGCCTTGCACAGGCCGTTACCATACATACATACATACGTTCTTACTTATTTAGCGTAAGCAACGGAAATTTTTTTTTTTATTATTACATAACGCGTACGAGCGATTAGCCATATATATATATATATACAGCGCGGATAAGCGGAAAGCATAATAATATAACAATGTTCGGAATACAAAATTATATACATAAAAGAACAAAACGCGTAGCGGCTATTAATCCCATATTTCACAGTTCGCCCTGCCACGCTCACCATCTTGTATCAACAACTGCCCGTAGGTTGCTTACCTACAGCATAGACGTAAGACGTGAGCTTTCGCTCAGCAAGTACAACATAATTATCCGTGACAATACAACTCAAAACATAATTCATCGTAACCTTACATAGCATCTATATCATAACATTTCCTACTTATCTCATCATATCGTAACATCTCATACATAACATATCATAATCTTACATAGCATCTCATATCATAGCATTCATACTTAACTCATCATATCGTAACATTTCATACATAACATATCATAGCATTGCATAATATATGCATGAACCGATTATGCTCGTATTATGCCATTTCATGCATTCTTAACTTATCTTGTTTATGGGCCCCATAACATAAGTGTACGTACCGGGCGCGCAACTATGGAGTGGTTGGGGCGGCCAGACCATTTCCAACTCAAACCACAGTCCAACCCGACCTAACGCGGGTCGGTACGCCACGGCAAGCTAGTTTGCCATCATACTTGCTTTTCGTGATCTCATAATTGATCTTGTTAGTGAACATGCTTCGTGATGTCACTAAACTTAAATCATACTCATATCTTAACAACATGCCTTATCTCATAATCATAAACTTGATATCATCATAATCGTAGGCTTGATATCACCATAATAATCATAAGCTTGATATCATCATAATAATCATAACATCGCATCAAACAATTCTAGCATACATTTACATCACATTCTAATAGCAATCATTCATCATACTTGGGTAAGTATACAACGGAAAGTCTATGCTGTAGACGGAGTTGTACTTACCAGATACTAAATCTCAAGTTTAGCACTTTTCTTAACCGAGTGTTTTTCCTGTTTTCATAGAAGAAATCATAGGATGAGAATCATCCTATCATAGTATCATACAACCCTAGTTATTAACTTATCTCAGTATAAGGATATCAAAAACATAGCATAAACTTTAAAATCCTACTATCTTTTAAAACACTAAAATTCTAAAAACAAACTATATTTCAAATCAGTCTTTAAATTTGATCCTTTTTTTAACAAATCTGTTCCAATTTGAAAATATTTCCTTCATGAAAGTTGTAGACCTTGAAGGTTCCTACAACTTCTGTTTTTAACTCAAAACTCAAATCTGACTTAAACATGCTTGTTTCTGCCTTTGAAAATTCTTCGACCATTTTCATTACCCTAAAATTTGGTCTCGGGTTTTTGTAAAAACGAAGGTCTTAGAGGCCTGATTTTTAAAAACTGTTCGCGTTGGTCCCTAGGATTTTCTCTGCTCTACAACTTTGTAGTTTTAACTTTTTCATGATTCGGCCTCTAAGGGCCTCAAAATTCACCTTCTAAATTTACTGTCCAGTTTGACCCGAAACTGGCAGTTTTTTGTTCGGTTTGGTTTTTAGGTAACTAACGTGCACACTACCTCAAACGGTTACCCCGTGAGCCTATACCAAGCATGCAGGCGTTACCTAACCATTTCAAACTCATACAATCAGATCTTACTCATATAATTTTTGTAAAACAAAAATCTTAAACTTGCATAAAATTCTATTTCGAAACTAGCATATCGAAACCGAAAACTATCAACTACACATAAGGCATAGTACTTGAATCTGCTTTTTATAAACTCATGCTTATACATAACATCACACTCATAATCTTCTTATCAAAAACGTGAATGAAAACTAGAGGTTAAAAAGTTTACCTCAAGCTTCACAAAACAAATTCTAGATTAGGGTTTTGGAGCTTTTCTTTTTCACTAGACCAACACCAACCGAATCTGATTTCACTCACACTTTTGTTCGGCTTCTAAGGGGTAAAAGAGGTGCTTGATGGCTGAGAGGTGGACTAAAAGAAACCTACAGATTTTGCCTTCACCTATTTATAGATGAATTCTTGTTCTTACCTTGCCATCTAGTCCTCCAAGAATTTTTATTTTTTTCCAGCAATCCTAGTGTGCTGGCCGGCCATGGCTGGCCCTAGAAAATGAGTAAGCAAGGCTAAAATGACTCACCAAGGCTACTAGGTGATGTGCCTTGCCCTTAGGATGGCTGGTCATTAGAGTGATGATGTGTCAAAATCTTAGCTAGCCATGGTGGCAAAGCTAGAAATGCTGATTCATCTAAGCTACATCATGGTGTGTCATTCTCCAATTGGCCGGATTTTTGTGCAGATTTGGCAAGGCCTTGGCTGGCCAAAGAGGCAAGCTAAAAGGGTGACTCATCAAGGCTAGACCATGAGGTGTCTCTTCCTCCAAATGGCCGGATTTGGTGTAGGTTTGGCAAGAGCTTGGCTTGCCAAATGAGCAAGCTAGAATGGTGATTCACCAAGGCTAGGCCATTAGGTGTCTAAACCATATGGTGGCCGCCTTAGGTGGTTGGTGTGCTTGGCTTTGCTAGCCAAATAGGCAAGGCTAAAGTGCTTGCTAACCAAGGCTAGTTTCATGATGTGTCTAGCCAAGGTGGTGGCCGGTTCCTTAGTGTGCCACATGGACAGATTTTTGCTTAATGATACATCACAAATAGCCAAGTAAGCATGACTAAAATGCTTACTAAGCAAGCTAGGTTTTTAGGTGTCAAACTCATAAAGAAACACCTAATTCCCTATCTACTAATCAGCCCTTAAAATCATAAAATTTCTTGCAATTATTCATAAGGTGGCCGGCCATTACTTGCTAGGTATGAAAGTTGCAAAATGCAACATAGCTTAGTATGCAAAACTACTTTGCTTACTTGGCAAGGCTAAAATTGTGAGGTATCAAATTCTAATGAACTTCAAATTTTTCATACCTTGCCTATTGGTCCTTAAGAGCAAAATATCAGCTCATTAACCCTTGATGTGGCCGGTTCCCTTAAGTACAAGTGTAGGCAAATGATTGGTCAATTTTGAACCAATCCAAACCTAACTTGATTCCTTGGTTTCCAACTAGGTTAACCAAATTTAAAAATCATCATAAGCTAAATTGAACTAGGAAATCTAACTAGAAAAATCCATAGTTCCATAAATTTACAAATTTATCTATCGAACCATAATTTTCACAAAAATTGCACTTTGACCCCTAAAGGCAAAACATTACTTTAGTCCCATAGGGTGCCGGTTCTCAAAGTGACATTTGTCATTCTTTTTAAGACCTCACTTGGCTTATCTCCTAAACACAGTTCATTTTCATACTGGCATACATATTCAGATACTGTTTTCGACTAAAACAGTACTTGCACTGGTCCATTATCCAGATTTTGTCTGAACTGCGTATAGG
>CM046374.1:8513092-8537805 GCA_025413025.1 Ficus hispida
AAGCATGATATGTATGATATGAGAAGTTATGTATGATGGGTTATGTTTAATTGTTGCGGATATATATGTTGTACTTGCTGAGCGAAAGCTCACGTGACTTACGTCTATGCTGTAGGTAAGCAACCTACCAGCAACTGATGGTGCAAGGTGGCGAGCGGGGCAGAGCAAGCTGTGAATGTGGGGATTTTAACCGCTTCGCGTTTTGATCTTATTATGTAAATTATGTTGTATGCAAACATCGTTATATTTTGCAAGTATCCGCACTGTATAAAAAAAAAAAAAAAAATTTCCGCTGCTTACGTCAAATAAATAAGTACGTATGTATGTATGTATGTATGGTAACGGCTGTGCTAGCAGGTCGTTACAGGTAAGCAACCTACCGACAATACTTGATGCAAGAATGTGGAGAGATGACACTGCAGACTGTGAAATTTGGGTTGGACACCGCCACGGGTTTTGGAAAATATGTTTTGTAAAATATGTTTGCATTATATTATCTTAAGTCGATGGTACTTGTACTTGTATATGATAACTAGCATGATTTGTAAATGTGGTTTTAAAGTTCGGTACTCAAGTAAGTACACATAAATAAGTATGAGTATAAGTTAAGTTTTGAGTTTTGAGTTTAATTGAGTTTAAATGAAAAACATTTACATATTTTTGCATAAAGCAAAAGTAAGTTTTAAGATGAAGTATATTTAAGTTAGCATGGTAAGGTAACTATAACAACTCACCTTACGTAGGCTATTACCATACTTACCTCACTTAGAAACTTACTCTTATCTTATGTAAAAATATATAAATATATTTTTTTCAAAACTTACTTTAAATCCCAATTTAATTTCATATGCTCATATATATGTACTTGATCAAGACAAGTACTAAGTTTTTAAATGAACTTAACACATTGTGGTAGGTCGGTATGACAGAAGAAAACTTGCTTAACATCATACTTAAAAACAGTTTCTTACTTGAAAATAGTTTCTTAAAAATAGTTTCTTACTTGAAACTTGATATTATTCTTACTATGTGATTTACCATTAGTGAACATGCTTACGTGATGCCACATAATAAAACATAACTCATATGCATCACATACATTAGTGCATGAGCTTTCAAAATATGCAAAGCAGTAAAACATTTTACTTATGTTGTAGGCAGAGTTGTACTTACAAGTTTGTTTTACGTTCTTGGTCTATCGCTCAATGAAGCACAACAACAGGTTACACTCCTGTTAACATAAACCATAACATGCTTAATTGGTATCCAATCCGATTACTCTTGGTAATCATAGATATAAACCTTATTATAATAAATTGGTATTCTATCCGATTACCTTTAGTCATGTAATTTGTTACCATATTCTAAGTAACTTGGGCTTACTATTTCATTTCCTTGAATCTTAGTTTGGTCTCCAAATTGATTACTATCTGTCATAGAATTGTTACTTATATTTTTAAGTAACTTTGGCTCATTTTATTCTTTTTGCTTAAAATACATTGTTTTCTTGAAAAATATCTTGACTTCATAAATCAAGTATTATCTTGATTTATTTCTTCACTAGTAAAAATTGTGGATTATACGACGGTTATCCAACCGTCGTGTAATCCAGTGTTGTGGTAGGTAACACGACGGTTCATAAAAACTGTCGTGTAATATGGAACATTACACGACGGTTCGATCTAGAACTATCGTGTAATGTGGCACATTACACGACAGTCCTTTAAAAACCGTCGTGTAATGTTGTAATATGAGACATTACACGACGGTTCGTAGAGAACTGTCGTGTAATGTGTGGTATGTGAAAAAAAAATTGGGGTTTTTTGGCGATTTCTCACGGGTGGCCTAACCTGTATATTATCCAATACACGATCCAAGATAATAACTTCATTGATCAAAGTAAAAATATATATCAATTATTACATTACAAGTTTACATATCATAATTAATGAATTGCATTACATGGCTAGCCCATTCTCCTCTACTCATATCCAAATCCTGAGAAGTAAAAAATTATTTACTTTCAAGTACGTCAATTCCATTCAACACTATGTCCCTCGTAAAACCTAAAATAAAATAACCACATTCAACACTTCCCTCTTAGAGAGGACATGGACGGTTTGAGATTTTGGTTCTACAGTCTCGTCTCCTTCTAATCCCTTCTCCGTCCATAATCTTCCAATCCGGTAAGGCCCTAGCAAATTGGTAAAACTCAAAACTAATTAATTAAGATGCATATAATTAAGGTTAAAAAAATTAACATATTAAAATTGACTTACATGTTCATTAGCTCAGTAAAATCATCTCGTTTCTTCTCTCGAAGAGGATCAAAATAAAGGATGAGGTCCTCCCATGGGTTAATGACTCCTAAAACCCAATGTCTCCCTCTGTTATGTGGCACAAGATAAAGCCGTCCTTTTGGTACGTCACGTAAAAAGCTGATAAGACTGTCGGCTCACTCTCTCATGCCAGCATCTTCAGTATCTGTTATCATCCGTGAGATCAAGGTTGGAGAGACAAACGCAAACTTCTCAGCTTGCCCATTAATCCTACATAGTTCCTCCAAATAGCTACATAAGCATATCAAAATTGTTACTATACCTGACATATAGAAGAATTTCTAGTTAAAAAAAATTCTATGTATATCCCGTATACATTTGGTAATCCGATATATTACTAACAGCCAAGGAGTAGTTTATGTTTGCTCAAATAACCATACAATCAACAAATGAAAGTAAATAGGACATAACTTATTAAATATGAATAACTTCCTCTTATTAATATCAAAATATCATATTTACAGAAAATCCTTAATATTGATTTTCTACCCTTATGGCACATATAGATCCCAACAATCTCCCACTTGTCCTAGGCGAGTAAATGTAACATATTACGCATCCCCATGCCTTTGACGTGTTCTTCAAATCTTCTGGCCACTAAAGTCTTCGTGAACGGGTCGGCAAGATTGTCCTCTAATGCGATTTTGCAAACCGTCATATTTTCACTCTCAACAAAGCCTCTGATGATGTGATATTTTCTCTCAATGTGCTTACTCCTCTTATGATGCCTAGGATCCTTGGTATTAGCTACTGCTGCACTGTTATCACAGTAAACCACCATAGCTTTATCCATACCAGGAACGACCTCAAGGTCACCAAGGAACCTGCGGAGCCATACCGCTTCCTTTGATGCCTCACTGGCTACCACATACTCGGCTTCCATGGTCGAGTCAGCAATACAAGATTGCTTAATACTCCTCCATACAACGGCACTACCTCCAAGGGTAAAGATAGATCCTGAAGTCGATTTCCTTGAATCCTGATCTGATTGAAAATCAGAATCTATGTATCCTATAGGAACAAGGTCCTGACCGGAATACACTAGCATATAATCCCTCGTTCTTCGTAGATACTTGAGTATATGCTTGACCGCAGCCCAATGGTTCGGTCCTGGATTCGACTGATATCGACTTACCATTCCAACCGCAAAACAAATGTCAGGCCTTATGCATAACATAGCTTACATAAGATTACCTACCGCTGATGCATAAGGTATATTTTTCATACGCTCCCTTTCTTCCAATGTCTTGGGACAGTCATCTCTAGAAAGATTGATTCCAATCATGAAAGGTTGGGCACCTTTCTTCGAATCTTTCCTGAAAAATTTTCAAGTACTTTATTAATGTATGAAGCTTGGGAGAGTGCTATCGTTTTGTTCTTTCTATCTCTAAAGAGTTGAATTTCAAGAACATAACTAGCTTCTCCTAAGTCCTTCATGTCAAACTGTTTGGCTAACCAAACTTTGACAGATGATAACATTGCCACATTGTTTCTAGTAAGCAATATATCATCCACATAAAGTACTAAGAAAACCACTTTCTCATTCTTGATACATTTATAAACACATAGTTCATCAATGTTTTGTTCGAATCTATAGGTTTTGATTGCTTGATCAAACCTAATATTCCAAGAACGAGATGCTTACTTTAATCCATAAATGGATTTAAGCAACTTGCATACCTTGTCTTCTTGGCCCTTTGTCTTGAACCCGTCTGGTTGTATCATATAGATATCTTCCTCAAGAGAGCCATTTAAGAAAGCTGTCTTGACATCCATTTGACAGATCTCATAATCGAGAGCAGCCGTAATGGATAAAAGAATGCGGATTGACTTGAGCATAGCTACAGGCAAGAAGGTTTCTTCATAGTCGATTCCTTCTTTCTGCGTATAGCCCTTTGCTACAAGTCTTGCCTTGAAAGTTTCCACTTTCCCATCCACACCTCTCTTCCTCTTGTATACCCACTTACACCCAATCGGTTTTATACCTTGGGGTAAGTCTACAAGTTTCCAGACCTCATTGGAATCTATAGATTCCATCTCGGTGTTCATAGCCTTTCGCCAAAGACTAGAATCAACATCCTCCATAGCTTCTATGTACGTGGCCGAATCATCAACATGTTTTATGGATTATGCTTCAAAGACTTCACCATTGAACATGTACCTATCAGGTTTCCTGATAATCCTCCAACTACAACGAAGCTCCCATGGTTGTTGATTCTCTAGTGGTTTTTCTACAGGTTTTCTATGACTTTAGGAATATCCAAACCCGAAGTCATCTCCTCAAGCACTACTTTGCTACGAGGTTTAAAGTCTTCCACATAACTTTCCTCCAGGAATGTTGCATGTGTAGAAACAAAGACTTTATTTTGCTTCGAATTATAGAACAGACCACCTTTTTTCCCTTTTGGATAGCCAACAAACAAGCACACTTCTGATCGTGACTCCAACTTTTTCGCTTCCTTATCCAGGACGTGTGCCGGACAACCCCAAATTCGAATATGATTCAAATTAGGTTTCCTACTCATCCATAACTCGTAAGGAGCTTTAGGAACCGATTTGAAGGGAACATTATTCAGATGATAGCATACAGTTTGTATGGCGTACCCCCAAAATGACAAAGGTAATGTGGAGTAACTCATCATAGACCGGACCATATCCAATAGGGTCCTATTCCTTCTCTCAGCTACACCATTCTGTTGAGGAGTACCAGGTACAGTTAACTGGGATTGTATCCCATTCTCTATCAAATTTTCTAAGAACTCATCCGATAGGTATTCCCTACCTCGATCCGATCGAAGTGTCTTAATGGACTTGCCTAATTGTTTCTCCGCTTCAGCCTGAAATTCTTTGAACTTGTCAAAGGCTTCGCTTTTGCGGGTTATCAAATCGACATATCCATACCTTGAGTAATCATTAATAAAAGTGATATAATACTCATACTCACCATGTGCTTCTATGTTCATGGGACCACAAACATCCGTATGCATAAGTTCAAAAAGTTCCTCGGCACGACCATCCTTAGTAGCAAAGTGTCGTTTAGTCTTCTTGTCCTCTAAACAGGATTCACATTGTGACCAAGGTTCAACCTCATACAAGTCAAGGCATTCCTCCTTTACCATCCTTTGAATTCTGTTAAGGCTTATGTGATCAAGTTGTAAATGTCAAAGATATAATTTGTTAGAGTGAGAAGACTTATGTCTTTTAAAGTTCTTTTCCAATTCTGTATCAAGCAGTGAGTGCATCTTAGTTTGATAACATAAAAATTTCCATGCATCCATCCATTACAGATAAGAGAATTGTTTTTTCTAATAACAACTTTATTATTAAAAGAAACTGAATAAGAATCCATAATCAAACAAGCTACTGAAATTAGGTTCCTCTTAAAACTAGGAACAGAAAAACAATGTCTCAAAACAATAAACCTAAATTCATCAAAATAAAGATGCACTTCTCCCACTGCTTCTGCTTGCACCAACATCCTATCACCAGTTCTTAACGTGAAGTTCTACTCACGTAGACTTCTCGTTACCTTGAACCCCTGTAGAGAAATACAAACATGGTTAGTAGCTCCAGAATCTATAACCCAATTGTCCTTAGATTCTTCCACTAAACAACCCTCAAGATACAGGATATTGAAATTACCTTTCTGCTTTTGCAAAGCCAGGTATTCTTGGCAATCCTTCTTGAAATATCCTTTCTTCCCACAGTGAAAGCACTTAGTCTTTTTAGGATCCACCTTTCGTTTCTTAGTCTTGGTAGATATCTCAGAAACAGATGCATTCACCACAAGCATGTTCCCCTTGTTCTTCCCCTTTTCCTTCTTCCTTTTGGGATTAGGAGCAGGCGAACTAGGTTCAGCCACATTTGCCTCAGCCTTAGATCCAGAACCTTTAAAAATGTTCTTAAAGGCTTACAACTCTTTCATCAATTCCGTTAAAGACATTTCCTTCTAGTTAAGGTTGTAGGATGCCTGAAACAAATCGAAATCCTTGGATAAGGTTTGGAAAACCATCACCAATTAAGTTACAGCATCGATCTCAGCCCCATTTGTCTAAGCCTCAGACAAATAAGCCATGACATTCATCATGTGCTCCTTGATGGGAGTTCCAACCTTCTACCTGTAGTTCATGAGACCTTTGATAGCATCGGTCTTAGTCTGGATAGTTTGTTCACCAAACATCTCCTCCAGGTTATCCATGATCTGCCTAGCAGTTTGATGTTCCTCATGCTGTTTCGGGAGCACGTTAGACATGCTCGCCCGAATATAGCACATTGCACTTAGGTTTGAATTGTCCCAGCACTCAAGCACTACAAATTCCCTATCAGGAGCATTGATCGCAGGCGTAGGTGGTCTGGGTTGGGTTAGGATGAAACCGTGTTTCTCAAAATTTATGACGATAAGTAAGTTCCTTTTCCAGTTATTAAAGTTTTCGCCAGTTAATTTGTTTTGCATAAGTATCACAGATAAAGGGCTCGATATTTTGATCTATAATAAGAAAACATGTAATAAGTACGAGCAAACATCCTATCAGTTTATAAAAATTTGGTTTTGTAATGAAACAAAAAGATATATATATGCAATCTAAATATTCATGTGTAAAACCCTTAAAACACATACCTTACAACGATAATTCCTAGCTTCTGCTTTCTAAGCTACCGAGGGGTAGTCATAGAATAACTAGCCAAGAACACGGATCCCTTCCGATTAATACATATTTGTCCATGAGCAAACTCCAATAAATATATATTAACTATCATTTATTTAGCCACTACTTTACATATCAGAGTCTCGAGGGAGGATTAATAAAAAAAATAGCATGAGTGTATAACCATCGTTTCCAATTTTGAATCCATATTTTACATCCGCCATCGAGGGGTGATCTAAACATAAAATATATCCAAAATTGTTACCCTTTCAGAAATCCAAATTAGTGTGCGCTCTAGGTAAGATACCTATCCGAAGGGAATTCCCGGGTCAAAACCGAGTAGCAGGTACTACCATGCGTAACTATTAGACCAATGATGGAGGCCGTATGTCTTAGTGTATAAAACCTTCTCCCACTCAATCTTTTAAATTAGGGTTTTTTCTTTTCATGCATAAACAATATTTATTGAGTGGCACTCCCTAGTCTATATGGCATGTTATCAATACATCACGAAATAGTATATCATATTCATCTAGCAACACATCATCCATAGTTTGCAAAATATGTAAATAGCCGTGAATCATGATTCCATCATAGAGAAAAGAAAATTAACAAAATTTACAAAAATTAACCGAAACATATATCGGCTTTCATTTGTAGATCTATGCCTTGTATCCTTCTTCAATGTATCTTCCCTCTCCAATGTCACATCTTTTTCAATTTAAATTTAAAATTCATATTTCAAAAAAGATTTTATGTGATTTTTAATTTTAATCAAAATTACAAAATATCAAAATTTAAATAAAAAATCGGATCATTTAAATTTTAAAATTCAAAAATTTCAAATTTCAAATTTCAAATTTAAATCTCAAAATTTTAAAATTCATAATAATATCCATTAAATTTAAATTTAAATTTTCAATTTTGATTTCCAAATTATCAAGATCACATATCATTGGAAAATTAAATTTTCAAAAAGATACTGTGATTTTTTTTATTCAAAAAAATGTTTTTTTATTTGAAAAATAACAAAAAAACATAAAATCACATCCTTTGAAAATTTTCATACCTTCATTCATCTTCAATCTCCTCGAATCCATTGTATCCCGAATTTTACAAAACAATTCCTATGCCGTTTCCGGCTTACAAAAATTCTAGGAATTGAAAGAACGACCTAGCGGTGATAATAGACCGCATCTATTACACTTGAAAAATCAAGATACAAATTCTAACCTCTATGGAATCATAACCGGTAAAATTGAACAAGCATCATATATTATAAAAATAATATAAAGCATTCATTCATCCATACATCTATTCATAATATATTTAACATACGTAAAATAAAACCTAGAGTGTCAACTCTCTAAAATATTTCATTAATGCATAGAGAGAAATTTATTCGATCAAATAATTTATATTATATGCATAATCATGAGTTGGCTCTGATACCAATTGTCAAAAAAATCGGACCCGATATCAGTAGATACAGCGCAGCGGAAGTTTTAAAATTTTTATGCCGTTTCCAAAAAGAATCTCATGATACATATAACAATAAATTAAATACATGATCAAGCGTACCTTATTTCTCAGATTCCGGAATCACTAGAGTGTTTGACCAACATGTCTTCTCTACTATTCTCGAGTTCCACGTCTCAGAGTATATATGGGCACACGTTCTATGAATCCAAGTGACTGGTAATACTTTCCGAAGTCTAGATCCCTCCTTATCAATTCCGATGTTCCTCGTTGAGAATATGATCCAACTTCTTTCTTCAAAACTACAAAATAGGAACCGGTTAGCCTCCTATTAAAATTATCACTCTGTTTAACCTTCCTTACAGTTTTGATTCAATGGAATTTTCTCTCTTTTTCTTTCTCACAAGATAGCCGAATTTTATGAAATAGAAGAAACCACAATTGGTTTTCTCTCTCTCTCCAAAAAACGTTTTTCTCCTTAGTGAATGACCAAAAATTAGTTTCTCAAGAATTCCTAGCCTTTATATAGAAGTCTAATCCTTTTCAAAATTTAATTCCTTCTTGAAAAATAATTAATAATTATTTTTCCGGATAAATTTTGAACCAAAAGATCATACAATTTTAGGGCTAGATTCATTGAACCTAAAAACGTTTTTCCAAGGAGAGAATCTCCTCATAAAATTCGCTCACGTTAGATAAATCTTGATTGGTGGTTCAAATTTTAAATCAAGAATCTAGACTAGTGAAAAGATCTTAGTCCTATCTAGATTCAAATTACTTTTAAACCTTTTTGAATTTAAATAAGATTCATTTGTTTGAATTAAATATTTTCCTCAAACATCAACCATATTTATTAATTTAAATAAATGGAATATTTGATATTTTTCTCCTCTCAAAAACCGTCCACAACATTTTAAAGGAAAAAAAATTCATCAAATAATCTCTATTATTTAAATCAATTAATAATTTAATGTTAGGAATATATTTGAACAATTTTGAAACAAAATTTTCTTCTCTCCACCTATCTAAAAACCGTACACTACATTTAGATTAGGAGAGAAAAATTTTATTTTCCAAAATTAAATAATTCAAACATAATCTTATTTCCAAAATTCAAATTAACCAATCACATGTTGACAAATCATATTATTTGTCTACACAAATCCTACATGTCCAATCCTTTTCCGGATTGCATGTTAGAGAGTACAATGTCTTAATAGATATTACAAAATTCTATTTAAATTTACCGATCTCATTAGGAACAAATCCCAAGACGCTATATGGAATTATATGAGCTAATAGAGGGACCCGATGGAAATTTGTAAAGTGTAATGCCCCGAAATCTACGTAGGCCGACTACGTAAATGTGGGCCATTACTTTACTTACTTAACTTACTTGCTAGATTCTAATACTCGAACTTCAGAAAATTACATAATAAAAATTTTTTTTTTTTTTTTACACAACTTAATTAAACTTAATCATACATGCACTAGTTCATAACTTAAAGAGTTTGCGAAAAATCTGCGTAGTGATATCCCACACCGCCTTTCACTTGCTGCATCGTCTCTAGTGCCCACCAAGTAAAGTTGCGGGCATCTTACCTACAGTATGAAATACAAATGAGCTTTCGCCCAGCAAGTACGAACATGATCTCACAAAAACATAACAAATATCATGTAACTTATGCATGAACCAATTATAATCAATTATGTATCTTTTATGATCAATTATGGACTTGAACTTATTATCTTACTTAACATGTGGGCCCCTTATGTACGTACCGATTGCGCGCATTCCACAGAAAGTTAAGGTTTGCAAGGTCCCTAACAATTCTGGGAATCATGAAACATAACCCTTCTGCATCAACAGAAGGTTGATGTTGATTATACCCTCATGCATTAACGGGAGGTTGATAATCATATACATAACCCTTCACACATCAACGGAAGGTCTGAGAATTTTCTTGAACATACATGATCCTCTCGCATTAACAGGAGGTTGGTATGACACTTTACTTGTCTTAGTTTAGTCTTAGTCTTGTTACATTTCCAAGATTAAGAATCTTTACGTGTGATCTTATTTGTCATGATACACATGAGACATAGACATGGCATTACCGTAAATCATGGCATAACTTGGTATATCATGGTATAACATGGCATATCTTGGCATAACATGGTATATCTTAGCATAACATAACATAACATGGCTTAACATAGCATATCATGGCATAACATATAAATCATGAAAACATGTCATATCACATAAACCATAGCATACATGAAAACATGTTATACTTGAAAATAATATTTACTATTTTCATACTGTAGGTGAGGTTTGTACTTACCTCTTATGTACGTCCTAAGTTTGTTGCTCCTACTGATCGTAACAACAGGTTAACTACCTGTTATAAATAACGATGTAAGATAAGAATCATCCTATCTTACCTTAAATTATTTCATTAATTGTTGGTACCCTAACCAACATTTATCAGTGACCCTAGATATATGTCCCCCTCATATACTTTAATAATATCCTTGTTGGTTACTAAGTGCAATCCTAGGGCACATGCCCTAATGGTAATCAAACAGTATCCTGTTTGATTACTTAACAAACTTTGGGCTCAAGGCCCAATGACCTTGGTATCCTATTAGGTTGCTATGAGTAACATTAGATATAGGCCCAACTTGGGTAAAAATTTAAAAAGCTTGTTGGGCTACTAAGGCCCAATAATTAAAGTGGTATCCTTTAAAGTTACCTTAAATAATCTTGGACCCAAGGCCCAACATATAATATTTTTCTTAAATAACTAGTCCCAATTAAAATTAGGTAACCTATATGACTACATTAGGTTATCAATTTGCTTTCTTTCCTTAATTTGTTTATTTAATTCTTTCCTTACTAAACTAGGTTTGATTAACCATTAAAACTGTTTTTAAATAAAACTGTCTAGGTTTTGAAGGTATTTGCAGAAAACAGTCAAATCGTCAGTGCATGTGCAGGAATTTCCTGTGCATGTACTGTTTTGAAATTTTGAATCAGAGCTTACTATTATAATTCAGTTTTACTTTGAAATCCAATTGGATTTTGTAAAACTTTTCTTCATGAAAGTTTTAGATATTGAAAACCCTATAACTTTCATGTTTTTCTCAAAATCCAGTTCTGCCTTTAACCTATACTTTTTCCTTGTTGACTCTGCCTGGCCGTGCACATAGGTCTAGGTGGTCCAGGCTCGGGTTTTTATAAAAACGAAGGCCTTTGTAGCCTTATTTTCATCAACTGTCCATATTGCCCCCAATAATTTTCAATTTCCTACAACTTTTCAGTTTTGAGTTTTCTCAAATTTGGCCTCTAAAAGCCTCAACATATCGTTTCCAAACCACTACTCAGTTTTCACCCGAACCCGCAATTTTGGTTTCGGTTCGTTCTTGTAACGACCCGCCTAGCACAGGCCGTTACCATACATACATACATACATACATAATGGCATTCATACTTACTTAGCATAATCAGCGGAAATTATTATTATTTTTTTATAGTATGTACGAACGGAAAGGCGATAAACGATCGGAAAGCAATATATAAAACGATGTTTGCAATTCGGATATTAAATACTATACATAAATGAAACAAAACGCGTGGCGGCAAATTATTCCACTCACTTCACAGTTCACCCTGCCCCGCTCGCCATCTTGAATCAAAAGTTACTGACAGGTTGCTTACCTACAGCATAGACGTAAGACACGTGAGCTTTCGCTCAGCAAGTACAACATAATTATCCGTAACAAGAAACCATACATAACCTACTTAACCAACATAACATGCTCAACCAATCATAACATATTCTGCCCTAATCATGCATGAGCCAGTTATGCTTCATTATGCTTACATGTTCATTCATAGCTTGTCATACTTAACTTGCTTATCTTGCTTATCTTACTTATCTTACTTATGGGCCCCTTACATAAGTGTACGTACCGGGCGTGCAACTATGGAGTGGTTGGGGCGGCCAGTCCATTTCCAACTCAAACCATAGTCTAACCCGACCTGCGAGCGGGTCGGTACGACACAGGCAACTTGCTTGCCATCATACTTGTCTTTCATAAACTTATGTTTGATCTTACTCTTCTTTAGAATTAGTGAACATGCTTCGTGATGTCACATATTCATGAAATATAAACATATCACGTTTCATAACATAACTTACTGCATCATAGACATATCATACATCATGTCATACTGAAATCATAGCACATAACATCATTGCATCACATCACATAAACATTTTCTTAATATCAGATAAATCTAATATAAAATCACATCCCATCTAAATCATTCATACTTGGGCAAGTATATAACAAGAGCCTATGCTGTAGGCGGAGTTGTACTTACCTTGTCTCCTATGTCCGATGCTGAGCTGTTCCAGATCAGGGCGCAATAGCAGATTATCTCCTGCTATTATAAAGGACATAGGGTAAGGATTCTGAAAATCCTATTCTTAAACTGTTGGTAATCAACCAACATTTACTTTACTTCCTAGTTATATGTCCCCACAATATTACCTTGAAAATATCGCAAACGGTTACTATTTGTAACCTCGTAAGTAACCCTCGAGATAAGGGTTGTAATCAAAAGGCTTGGTCCTTTATTGGGTTACATTGGATGTAACGACCCGCCTAGCACAGGCCGCTACCGTACATACATACTTACATAACATACATACATACATGAATCATACTTACATGTTTGGCGAAAACAGCGGAAATTTTTTTTTTAAAGCGCGTACGAGCGCATAACAATATATAAAAACGATGTTTGAAAAACAATCAATAAACATGAAAAGACAAAACGCGTAGCGGCTTTATTTCCCACATTTCACAGCTTGCCCTGCCACGCTCCCCCATCTTGCATCAACAATTACCCGTAGGTTGCTTACCTACAGCATAGACGTAAGACAGTGAGCTTTCGCTCAGCAAGTACAACTACTAAACCGCGAAACAAAACCAACCTATGCTATCAAAGCGCATATCATGGCATGACCTAACATAGCATCGTAACATAACATATCGTGTCGTAACATAACATAACCTAACATAGCATCGTAACATACATCTCGTGTCCTAACTTATCATAACATCGTAACATAACATATCGTGACGTAACATAGCATAACCTAACATAGCATCATAACATATACAATCATAACTTATCATAGCATCATAACATAACATAGTCTATCCTAATCATGCATGAGCCATTTATGCTTGCTTGACTTTTCATAGTTTATCATGTCTTACTTGCTTATCATACTTATCTTATTTATCATGCTTATGGGCCCCATAAGTGTACGTACCGGGCGCGCAACTATGATTTGGTTGGGGCGGTCAGTCCATTTCCAACTCAAATCACAGTCCAACCCGACCTAACGCGGGTCGGTACGACACAGGCAAGCTTGCTTGCCATCATACTTGCTTTTCATGAACTTATACTTGTTCTTATTAGTGAACATGCTTCGTGATGTCACTATTCATAAATCATATTCATATCATGCTTCATACCATAACTTCATGCATCATAAACATATCATACTTCATGGCATAATCAATCACATAACATTCACATGACATTTCGTAAGCATATCAAACATACATCATATCAACTACCATAGCATTCATCGATCATACTTGGGCAAGTATACAACAAAAAGCCTATTCTGTAGGCGAAGTTGTACTTACCTCGACTACTATGTCCGGGGAAATGCTGCTCCACGTCCGGATACAGCTGCAGGTTACTTCCTGCTTGAATGAAGGACATAGGTAAGGATCTATTACCGAAAAATGTTGGTGACCTAACCAACATGCATATATGGTCTTAGTTGTATGTCCCCTATGCCAGATATCTTACTTGGTTACAATAAGTAACCCTACTGTTCGAGGCTAGCACAAACATGGATTATAACTTATTCGATTGCACTGAGTAACCACATGTGCTAAGCCCATATCCATACAGGTAGGGTTAGGTTACTATCCTTGTGACGCCCCGACTTCCCAAGCCGGGTCGACACCATACTACTTGTACTTAACTTGCTTAAAAATTTGAGAAATGTTTTTTTTTTTTAAAACATATTCTCATAAGTTATCTTGTAGAGAAAACTTGTCACTCATATATACCAAAGTGAAAAATACCTTCTCGTGTCTTCAAATTCTTTACATATAACAAAACATCATTTACTTTTATCATATTAACATATTTTCTGAAAAATTGGATGCGGAAAATTATGCGTAGTGGTATCCTACACCGCCCTTCACCCGTCGCATCATCCGCACAGCCCATCACTTAAATTGCAGGCTTCTTACATACAGTATGAAATATAAGAGTGAGCTTTCGCCCAGCAAATACAAACATAATCTCACGAAATAATTCAAACATCTTAAAACATGTCCATCATCATGTAGCTTATGCATGAACCATTTATGATTGATTGAATGTCTTATGTTTCATTATAGACTCAATCCTTAACTTATCTTGTCTTAACATGTGGGCCCATAGTGTACGTACCGAAAGCGCGCAGCCTCCAGATAAAGCTAGGGTTTGCAATGCCCTAACAGTTCTGGGAATCATAACGTGACCCTCACGCATCAACGAGAGGTTAATATCACAATTGGTGTTAAACATGTATCCTCCACGATCACGGGAGGTTGGTACAACACCTTACTTGATTATCTTACCATGTGATTTAACATTAGTGAACATGCTTCATGATGTCACTATATCATATTCAAACTTAACATTTCCCATATCATGGCATTCTTGAAATCATGACATTTTTAAAAACATGACATTTTAGAAAACATGGCATAATATGTAACATGTCATAGCACATCATCGCATAGCATTACATAACATCATACAACATAGCATGTACATTTAAGCATGTAATGTAACTAGTATAGTTTAACATAATATATATGAAAATAGTATTTACTATTTTCATATTGTAGGTGAGGTTCGATACTTGCCTGATTCGTTATATTCCAGGCTTTGGTGTTTCCACCATGATCTCAATTGCAGGTTACTTCCTGCTATTAGAAAGAACATAGGATAAGGATCCTATAAAACGTTGGTAACCTTTCCAGCATCATAGTTATATGTTCTCCTTACATACCTTGATCATTTATTAGGTTACTAATCGTAACCCTAGAGATTATGGTTAACCTTCTTGACCCATTAGATTACTTGAGGTAACCTTGGGTATTAAACCCGTATTAGATTATTCTTATTATCGAGCCTAAGTTTTAGTAACTCGAGTATCCTTCCCGGTTACCATTCGTCATTGTCTTGTTAATATGTTTTGACTTTTAAAATCCAATTTGGAAAATTGGCTAGAAAATCTTTTGTTTTACTTCAAAATTCGTGGTTTTCAAAATAAGATTTTATAAAAATTATTGAAGACTGAAAACTGCTTTTAAAACAGTTTTGATAGTCAAAACAGGAGTGTTGATGCAAAAATACAGTTTTTCTGCATGTTTTTAGAAAATCCTGTGCAGGAATTTCTTGCTCTCTGCACAGTTTTCATAGTTCAGGTTGTATTTAAAAATCCAGATTGATTTTGAAAAACTTGTCTTCACAAAAGTTCTTGCTCTTGAAAAATTATAAAACTTTCGTGTTTTAAGAAAAACCCAGTTCTGCTTGGATTCTTGTCAGTTTTAATTTGAAACTTACTGGACGTGTAGACTAGGTCTGGGCAGATTAGCCTCGGATTTTCATAAAAACGGAGGCCATTGGAGCCTCATTTTTCAAATCCATTTACGTAGACCTCTAGGAAAAACTGTTCTGAACAACTTTTGTGTTTTAATTTTTTCCAAACTCGGCCTCTAAGGGCCTCAAAATCTAATTTTCCCAAGACTGGCCAATTTCTACCCGAAATGGCAGTTTTCGGTTTCGATTTTTGTTTTACGTCCTAGACGTGGAATCTAGCTCGACCAGCCACCGCGGGAGCCCTAATACACACATGCAGCGGTTTTCTAATGTCCAACATTCACCATGCAAATTAAAATTCACATCATGCATTAACATATAAAACCTAATCATTCAAACAAACACCTATCATGCAAAAATGGAAACCACCAACCATAAACCCTAACTTAATTCAAGCACACAACCTAAATTTCTTAGCTAAGGCAGGGAGTTAATGTGAGCTTATGCTCAATACAACCAATGCTTAAATACATTTAAATTTCTCGAGATGAAATTTAAATGAAAAGCTTAGGGATCCAAGGAATTATACCTCAATTTGGTTCAAGGGTTTGGCTAGGATTTCTCGTTTTTCTCCTTGCCCCTTCTTCTAGCAAAACCGGCCCTATGGCTTGCTTGGCTCCAAACTTTTCTCCACCACCCTTGCTCTAGATTTCCGGCCACTCCAACTCACAAAATCCGGTCACATCCAAGTTTCCTTCTCCTCCCTTTCTCTTCCTTCCACAACCGGCCTTGAGCCAAAAAATGGGTTCCAAAATTTTTTTCAACTTTTCGGCTTGCTTTCCAACAATAAACCGACTAACACACTCTCTTTTTCACTTGATCTTGGCTCGAATTTCTTCCTTTCCCTCTCCCTCAAGTTCGGTTTTGGTGGGTAAAAATTTTGGCAAAGTTTGGTTGCTTTTCTCTCATTTTTTTGAGTTATGGCTTCACCTATTTATAGAGGTGGAGAAAGTCTTGGAAATTGGAATTTGACCCCAAAAAAATCAAGAAATCACACAATGGGGGGGTGTAGGTGGCCGGCCAAAGCCTTGTGGAACAAGGAAATTTTTTTGGCAATTTACTTAAATGGAAGAAATGATGTCATATTTAAAAAGTAAGGTGATGTCATCCACCTTTAGGCCTTGTTTGGCTCTTTTGCTATTGTACAGTCCATTTTTAAGTTAACACAGGTATTTCCAATACTGGATTCACTTATACTCAGTATTGGTTTACCGAACTGCAGTCCAAAATTTATCTGTGTAAAAATGGACAGTATGAATTTTTTCCTTATTTCTTAAAACCCTTCTGCTCTTTAATTCTACTTAATGTGCTTGTCTTTCTATGGTGGTTTTGAATCTTAAACATATTATTTTATCAGTAAAATCGGCCTATGCAGTATAATTCTATACTGCGGGCTATTTACTCTTACGGTCTTTTCTTAACTTTTTGGGGTCAATCTTTGGCTTTCTCGTCCACCATTGACTTTCTTGTCAATAGTTGACTTCCTTGCCAAGATTTGACTCCCACGGTCAACAGTTGACTTTTCTGGTCAACCGTCGACGTTTTTTTTGGTCAAACTTTGACCAACATAAAATTTTTGGCAATTTTGTTCCTTTTTGCCTAAAAGGTTGTTTGCTTGACTAAGCAATCATTATTGAGTCTTATAAAATCATAAAAACTCACAAAATATCATAAAAACCCTTAACCGGGCTCTTTCATAAATATCCTCAACGTACAGTTGAATTTTTTTTTTTACACAAAAATCATAACGATCAAAAAACTAGGTATTACAATCTACCCCCCTTGAAAAATTTTCGTCCTCGAAAATCAGAACAATTCGGGGTAGCTTTTCTTCATCTCGTCCTCGCGTTCCCATGTTGCCTCCTCAATCTCATGATTTCTCCATAGGACCTTAACTAAAGGTATAACCTTGTTCCTTAACACCTTATCTTCTCGTGCTAAGATTTGAACCGGTTTCTCCTCATATGTCAGATTCTCGTGAACCTCAATTGGTTCGTGGTCTAGTACATGGGATGGATCCGAGATGTACTTCTTTAGCATTGACACATGAAATACATTGTGTACATATGCTAATTCTTGAGGCAAAGTCAACCTGTAGGCCACATTACCAATTCTTTCCAGTATTTCGAATGGCCCTATGTATCGTGGACTTAATTTCCCCTTCTTTCCAAATCTCATAACTCCCTTGAATGGAGCAATTTTGAGGAAAACCAAGTCTCCTACTTGAAATTCTAGAGGCCTTCTACGTTTGTCGGCATAGCTCTTTTGTCGACTAAAAGCAGTTTCCATCCGTCGGCGTATAAGTTTCACGGCCTCAGTGGTTTTTCGAACAAAATCTGTGGACACTAGTTCCTTTTCCCGTGTCTCGTACCAATGGACTGGAGATCTACACTTTCTTCCATACAGAGCTCGTAAGGAGCCATTCCAATTGAAGCTTGGAAACTGTTGTTGTACGAGAATTCAATCAAAGGAAGCTTCTTATCCCAAGTTCCTTTGAAATCCATCACAGACGCTCGCAACATATCTTCCAGAGTCTGAATGGTCCTCTCGGATTGCCCGTCCGTTTGAGGATGAAAAGCTGTACTAAAGGTAAGCTTGGTACCCATGGCTTGATGTACACTTCTCCAGAACTTAGAAGTGAAACGACCATCACGATCAGAGATGATTGCCTTTGGGATCCCATGGTAACGTACAATCTGTGCAACGTATAGTTCCGCCAGCTGTTCCACCGAAAAGCTAAGCTTGATGGCGATGAAGTATGCAGACTTCGTCAAACGATCAACAATCACCCATATAGCATCATTGCCACTGGAAGTTCGGGGTAGACCAACTACAAAATCCATGGTCACTTGGTCCCATTTCCATTCTGGGATGGAAATTTTCTGCAACTCTCCCCCCGGACGTTGGTGTTCTGCCTTCACCCTTTGACATGTAAGGCATTTGCTGACGAATGTAGCAACGTCATTCTTCATTCTAGGCCACCAAAAGCTTTCCTTCAAGTCTTGGTACATCTTTGTAGCTCCTGGATGGACGGAATACGGAGTCTCGTGAGCCTCCTTCATAATTTGTTCCTTCAACTTGTCGTCGTTAGGAATGCATATTCTATTTTTCCGATAGAGTATGCCCTCATCCGATATGTTGAAGTCCGACTCCTTTCCTTCCAAGACCTCGTCCCTTGTTCTGAGCAGCGAGGCATCTCCTTCTTGTCGCTCTTTCATACCATCTAAAATGGTAGGTTGGAAGGTTAGAGCAGCTAAGCTTCCTGTGATGAGCTCTATTCCGGCTCCCACTAGCTCCTTCTGAAGTGGTTCAATCAGCGACTGTATGGACATCAATGCGGAAGATGACTTCCGACTAAGGGCATCAGCTACTTTGTTAGGCTTCCCTGGATGGTAACGGATGTCTATGTCATAATCCTTCACCAATTCGAGCCATCTTCTTTGCCTCATGTTAAGCTCCTTTTGTGTGAAGATATACTTCAAACTCTGATGATCTGTGTAGACTTCACACTTACTGCCGTAAAGGTAGTGTCTCCAGATTTTGAGCGCAAATACTACTGCCGCAAGTTCCAAATCATGCGTCGGGTAGTTCTTCTCATGATCCTTTAGCTGGCGTGAGGCATAAGCGATCACCTTTCCATTTTGCATGAGCACGGCTCCCAATCCTATTTTAGAAGCATCGCTGTATATCACGAAGTTTCCTTCTTCCATATTCGGAATTGTGAGAATTGGAGCACGAGTCAGCCTGTTTTTCAGCTCTTGGAAGTGATCTTCACACTTTGCAGTCCATTCGTACTTCTTTCCTTTCCGTGTAAGTGCGGTGAGTGGCGCTGCAATCTTAGCAAATCCTTCAACAAAACGTCGGTAGTAGCCCGCCAAGCCAAGGAAACTACGTACTTCGGTGACGTTTTTCGGAGCTGGCCATTCATTTACTGCTTCAATCTTAGTCGGATCTATAGATATGCCGTTCTTGGAGACCACATGTCCTAAGAAATGGACCTTTTCCAACCAAAATTCACACTTTGTGAATTTAGCGTAGAGCTGATTTTGCTTTAAAATCTGTAAAGCAATCCTTAAATGCTCCCCATGCTCCTCCTTTGATCTTGAATAAATCAAGATATCATCTATAAAGACGATCACAAACTTATCCAAGTAATCCTTGAATACTCGATTCATCAGGTCCATAAAGGCTGCTGGAGCATTTGTCAACCCGAATGGCATAACGAGGAACTCGTAGTGTCCATATCGTGTTCGAAAAGCTGTCTTGGGAACGTCTCCTTCCCTAATTCGAAGCTGGTGATATCCGGATCGTAGGTCAATCTTCGAGAAAATTGAAGCTCCTCTCAGCTGATCAAACAGATCGTCGATCCGAGGCAAGGGATACTTGTTCTTGATAGTTATCTTGTTCAATTCCCGATAGTCAATGCACATCCTAAGAGTGCAGTCCTTCTTCTTGACGAACAGAACTGGAGCTCCCCATGGCGAGTAACTCTGACGAATGAATCCTCGATCCAGAAGCTCTTGTAACTGAATCTGCAGTTCCTTAAGTTCGACAGGCGCCATCCTGTACGGAGCCTTGGATACTGGTGCTGATCCAGGAAGTAACTCAATCTCAAAGGAGATCTCTCGTTCTGGTTGCAGTCCTGGTAACTCTTCAGGAAAAACCTCTATAAATTCCTTGACTATCGGTACTTCTTCCGGCCTGCTCTCGGTCTCTTGCGTCTTGTCCACTATGTTGGCTAGAAATCCCTTACATCCTTCTGCCAACAATTTTCTAGCCTTTAACGCAGAAATGAACATTTTCGGCTGTTTTGGAGTCGATCCTCTAAAAATAAACTCCTCGTCTCCAACTGGCTTGAACGTGACCGTTCGTCGTGGACAGTCAATCACCGCGTTATATTTCCCCAAGAAATCCATACCCAGGATGACATCGTAGTCATATAGGTCTATGATGATCAGGTTGACATACATTTCCCTACCACATATAATTATTGGAACATGACGTATCCAATAATCAGACAACAGAATCTCCCCGGAGGGTAATGCAGTCCTAAATGTTTTTCCAATTCTATCACTTGCCCTACCTAGTTTCTTAGCGAATCTAGGTGATGTGAACGAATGCGTAGCTCCAGAATCAATTAACACATAGGCATCTTGTTGAGCAAAAGGAAGCTGACCTGTCACCACGGTAGAAGGTCCTGCTTGAACATCCTCCTTTTTATAGGCGTAAATACGTCCCTGAGGTACCGGAGCTTCCAGCCTGCCTTGAGAGATTTCAGGTCCCTCGAGCTTCATCTGTGCAGCGTGAAGTTGAGATCCCTGTCCTCTCTGTTGATTCTGCGGACTCTGGGGATTTAGATTGCAGTTTTTCGCATGGTGGCCTTCCCTGCCGCATAGAAAACAGCGACCACTTCCAGTACGGCAGTCTCCCGGGTGCTTTTTCCCACATTTCTGACAAGTGGGATAACTATTGCCATCAGGAGTATTTTTCTTCTGGGGTAAATTTTGTTGATTCCCCTGTCCTCCTGCATTCCACTTCCTTTTCTGCTGGTTGTTGCCGTACTGCCTGTTGTTGTTGTTCTGTCCCGTAGGTCCTCCTTGACCCTTCTGTTGCGGAGTTTGGCTTAGTCTTGCCTGAATCTGTTTAGCTTGGGCCTTCTCTTCCCTCTTTTCCTGGAAAAACTTAGCCCTTTGCTCCTTGTTTTGACCCACCCAATATTCAGCTCGAATTGCCCTGCTGACATATTCAGCAACAGTGAGTGGTGGATGGGGGCCACTGCTGATTACCACTGCTAAATCTGAGCGGAACATTCTCATCATTCTTCTAACTTTGTCCCTTTCAGAACTGATGAGGTGAGGGCAGAGACGGGCTAGCTGCTCAAACTTCCTGACAGCTTCGGCCACTGATAGATTTCCTTGGCGAAACTTGTCGAACTCGTCTTGTTGAGCCTCCATGACTTCAGTATTGAAATACATTCCCTTAAACTCCTCCACAAAGTCCTCCCATGTCATCTGAGTAACATCTCACCGGATTTGAACTGTTTCCCACCAGAGGCGAGCATCTTTTCGTAACATATATGATGCATAAAGGACTCTCTCCTGATCGTTGAGTTTGAGGAAATTTAGGGCGACCTGGTGATCAATTAACCAGTTGTCAGCCTCGATTGGGTTTGTAAACCCCTCGAATTCCGGTGCCTTCATGCGCCGAAATCTGTCATAGAGTTCTTCTGGAGCTCGAACCAGAGGCGCTGGTGGCACAGCTGCAGGCGCAATAGGTACTTCAGGGGCTATGGGGTTCTCTGGGATCACCGGAACATCATCAGGAATTTCCGGTGCCGCAGGCTGATTCACATGTGCTGGTGGTACCCTAGCATCAGGAGGTCCTTGATTCTGTTGAGCTATCTGAGCTCTAAGTCCTCCTATCTCCTGCTGTTGTGCTAACATCATTTGCCTTAGCTCATTCAACTGAGCCGCGAGATCGATGTCTTGGGTTGGTACTCTTCTACGCTTTGGCGGCATGGTTCTGTACGGAAATAAGGAAATAAATTCAGCTTCTTGAAATCATGCCTTTTATATAGAACCATAATCTTCATTCCATATGAAAAGCATAACATGAACATATCTGAATTCATCATGTTCTTGTTTGTATCTCCTTCGCAACAGGAGTACATATAACATTTGGGGAAGATATAAAACTTTCCCATCATTTTCGTACGTCACCTAGTTGCCACTACCAAGCCAAGATACCACCCAACGTCATCCCTGTATCCAACATTCTCCAGCATGGCCGTTGAAGAAAGATGCTTACTATGCACATAAAATCTTAATTCTAATCGTAAGAAAATAACATAACTTACTTGGGCCGTTGCAGAAGCGATGTGAGACGAAGTGAAGTAGGCTGGCAGGAATCAGCTCTGATACCAAACTGTGACGCCTCGACTTCCCAAGCCGGGTCGACACCATACTACTTGTACTTAACTTGCTTAAAAATTTGAGAAATTTTTTTTTTTTTAAAACATATTCTCATAAGTTATCTTGTAGAGAAAACTTGTCACTCATATATACCAAACTGAAAATACCTTCTCGTGTCTTCAAATTCTTTACATATAACAAAACATCATTTACTTTTATCATATTAACATATTTTCTGAAAAATTGGATGCGGAAAATTATGCGTAGTGGTATCCTACACCGCCCTTCACCCGTCGCATCGTCCGCAAAGCCCAACACTTAAATTGCAGGCTTCTTACCTACAGTATGAAATATAAGAGTGAGCTTTCGCCCAGCAAGTACAAACATAATCTCACGAAATAATTCAAACATCTTAAAACATGTCCATCATCATGTAGCTTATGCATGAACCATTTATGATTGATTGAATGTCTTATGTTTCATTATAGACTAATCCTTAACTTATCTTGTCTTAACATGTGGCCCATAGTGTACGTACCGAAAGCGCGCAGCCTCCAGATAAAGCTAGGGTTTGCAAGGCCCTAACAGTTCTGGGAATCATAACGTGACCCTCACGCATCAACGAGAGGTTAATATCACAATTGGTGTTAAACATGTATCCTCCACGATCACGGAGGTTGGTACGACACCTTACTTGATTATCTTACCATGTGATTTAATATTAGTGAACATGCTTCATGATGTCACTATATCATATTCAAACTTAACATTTCCCATATCATGGCATTCTTGAAATCATGACATTTTTAAAACCATGACATTTTAGAAAACATGGCATAATATGTAACATGTCATAGCACATCATCGCATAGCATACATAACATCATACAACATAGCATGTACATTTAAACATGTAATGTAACTAGTATAGTTTAACATAATATATATGAAAATAGTATTTACTATTTTCATACTGTAGGTGAGGTTCGATACTGCCTGATTCGTTATATTCCAGGCTTTGTTGTTTCCACCCTGATCTCAATTGCAGGTTACTTCCTGCTATTAGAAAGAACATAGGATAGGATCCTATAAAACGTTGGTAACCTTTCCAGCATCATAGTTATATGTTCTCCTTACATACCTTGATCATTTATTAGGTTACTAATCGTAACCCTAGAGATTATGGTTAACCGTCTTGACCCATTAGATTACTTGAGGTAACCTTGGGTATTAAACCCGTATTAGATTATTCTTATTATCGAGCCTTAGTTTTAGTAACTCGATATCCTTCCCGGTTACCATTCGTCATTGTCTTGTTATATGTTTTGACTTTTAAAATCCAATTGGAAAATTGGCTAGAAATCTTTTGTTTTACTTCAAAATTCGTGGTTTTCAAAATAAGATTTTATAAAATTATTGAAGACTGAAAACTGCTTTTAAAACAGTTTTGATAGTCAAAACAGGAGTGTTGATGCAAAAATACAGTTTTTCTGCATGTTTTTAGAAAATGCTGTGCAGGAATTTCTTGCTCTCTGCACAGTTTTCATAGTTCAGGTTGTATTTAAAAATCCAGATTGAT
>CM046374.1:8537905-8577067 GCA_025413025.1 Ficus hispida
CAGTCCATTTTTGAGCTAACACAGATATTTCTAATACTGTGTTCACTAATACACAGTACTGCAATATATTCTGCAGTCTAAAATTCATCTGTGTAAAAATGGATTGTATAAAAATTTTCTTATTTCCTTAAGCCCTTTAGTCCTTGGTATCTAACTTGGTGTGCTTGATTTTTCTATGGTGGTTTTAATCTAAATCATACTAGATTGCCCGTAAAAAATGGTTTTTCGCAGTATATTTCCATACTGCTTTGCCATAATACTGTATCGTCAGTTCTTTGACCATTTTAGTCAAACTTCGACTCTCTCGGTCAATTTTGACTTTTCTTGGTCAAACTTTGACCAACATATATCATAGAGTTTTTCATCCTTTTTCACTCAAAAGGTTGTATGCTAATCTAAGCAATCATTTTTTTGAGTCTTATAAAATCATAAGAACTCACAAAATCAATAAAAACCCTTAACCGGGCTCTTTCATGAATACCTTCATGGCACATAATTAATTCCTCTAAAAGGAATTAGTAATATCGAAAAAACCAGGTATTACAATCTACCCCCTTAAAAATTTTCTCCTCGAAAATTAGAGCAACAAGGGGTAGTGCTACCTCATCTCAAAGCTACTTCTCAGGTTGCTACTACAACCTCATGGTTTCGCCATAAATCTCAATCATTGAAGTGGTTCTATTTCTAAAGTCCTTTTCTTCCCGATCCATAATTCATACTGGTGTCTCCTTATAAATCAAATCAATTTGAACCTCTACTGGTTCTTGATTAAGTATTTGGGAAGGGACTAGTATGTACTTTTACTTTTCTTTTCACATTCGAAACATGAAAACGTTGTGCATCGAAGCTAACTCTTGCGTTTAAAGCAAGCTTCTGATCCAATTTCCTCTGAAATCTAAGACACATGATCTTAGCATATCCTCTAGTGTCTGGATGGTTCCTTCCGACTAGTCATCAGATTAGGGTGAAATGCCTTACTGCACTTCAATTTCCACCCCATGGACTTATTAAACTTGTCCAAAATCAAGAAGTGACACGCTTATCATGGTCTGAGCTTGTTGATTATGGCACTCTATGCAGTCTAATGATCTGAGATATACAGATCTCTGCCAATCTTTTCATCGAAAGGTAGGCTTAACTACGATAAAGTGGGCTGATTTGGTTAATCTATCCATAATAACCCAAATCGTCTTATTCTCATTTGCAATCCTGGGCAGTTTTACTATAAATTTCATAGTAATTTGCGCCCATTTCCAATCGGGAAGTTCTATTTTCTACCATTCTCATCCAGGATGTCAGTGTTCAGTCCTTCTTTCTGACAAGTTAGGCACTTTGACCCATATTTTGCCACCTTATTCATCATATTTGGCCATCATAAATCCTTTTGGATGTCCTTGTATAATTTTGAAAGCTTCTGGGTGTACCGAACACGGCGTCATACGTGCTTTCGACAATAGCTAATCCTTTAAGAATTCAAAGTCAGGAACATAATTCCTTTCCTTGAAGTAAATAACACCGTTGGTGGAGGTCCTAACTCCTTATTCTTTTTGCCAGAAAGTTATACTTTTAGTAAAAAGGAATCATTTCCTTGATACGACTTAATGGTCTCAAAATCTTAAGTGTGAAACTATTGCTATGAGCTCCCAAATCATGCATAGGATAGTTTCTTTCGATAATTCTTAGTTGTCGTGACGCATAGGCTACTATCTTCCTATTCTGCATCCGGACAGCTTCTAATCCATTTTTATAAGTGTCACTATAATTCACAAAATTCCTGCATCTACATCAGGAATTACTAATACCGGCGCACTAATTAGCTTCTTCTTAAGCTCTTGAAAATTCTCTTCACATTTTTAGATCCATTCAAATTTCTTCCCCTTTCGAGTAAGGGCTGTCAGTGGTGCAAAAATCTTAAAAATCCTTCGACGACACGTCGATAATATCCAGTTAAACCAAGAAATTCCTTATTTCCATAATATTCTTGGGTACTAGCCATGTATTGACCATTTCCACCTTTGCAGGGTCTACGGAAGTTCCTTCCTTTAGCACCACATGACACTAGAAACAAATTTTTTTAAAATTCTCATTTGTGAATTCGACATACAGTTTATTTCATTCCAACGTTTCCATCACCAACCTAAGGTGATGTTCATGTTCCTCCTTGGACCTTGAATAAACTGTCATTAATAACGACAATAATGGACTTGTCTAAGTATTCTTTGAAAATTCTGTTCAAATAGTCCATAAAATAATTAGGACATTAGTTAATCCAAACGGCATAACCAAAACTCATAATGCCCATAGCTCGTTCGAAAAAATAGTTTGGAGATATCTAACTCCTTGATCCTAGGCTATTGATAGTCTGATCGTAAATCGACTTTCGAGAATCCTTTTGCTCCCCTGAATTGATCCAGAAGATCGTCAATTCTTGAAAGGGGATACTTGTTCTTGATCGAAATCCTATTCAGCTCCCAGAAATCATTACATATGCGTAATGATCCATCCTTCTTCTTTACGAACAGAACAGACGCTTCTCACAGAGAGTGACTCTGTCGGGTGAATCCTTTATCAAGCAGTTCTTGTAACTGCACGTGAAGCTTTCTAAGTTTGGCAGATGCCACATAGTAAGGTGTTTTCCATATTGGTGCGGTTCTAGGCAACAATTCAATTTCAAACAAAATTTCCCATTCCGGCGAAAAAAAAATCCTGAAAAATCCTCCGGAAAGATATCCATAGGTTCCTTTATAATGGAAATATCTTCCAGCATTAATTCCCCTTCTCGATCTTTGTCCACGATGTTAGCTAACTATCCTTGGCATCCATTAGCTAACATCTTCCAAGTCTTCATTGTTGAACTAATCTGGTGGCTGAGCTCCGTACTGTCCGTCGAAGTTACATTCTTCCTCATCGTAAGGGTTGAACGTTACGCAACGCTTTTCGACGGTCGATCTTAGCGTTGTACTTTCTTAAGAAATCCATCTCTAAGATCACATCGAAATCCTTAAGCTTGATGAGATCCACAAATAATTCTTTGCCATATTTAACTACGGAAGTGTTTCGTGTCCAAAAACGGTATCACAAAATTTCTCAGGATGACAAAGAAGTTTTGAAAAGCTATTTTAATCTACCTACACATCTTCCTAATTCCTGGGCAAACTCCGCGTGAGTGGCACCAGAATCATACAACGCAATAGTTTCGTAGGTGGTGATAGAAGTCTAGTCTGTCACCACATGTGACGTTCCTGCCTCAACATCTCCCTTAGCGTAAGCGTAAGTCCTGGCTTGGGATTCAGGAGCCTCTATCTGCCTTGCATAATTGAGGGTCCTTCAAGTCTGGTTTGAACTGCATGTGACTAGTGAATGCTGGCGTTCCGGTTCGGATAAAGAGGGTTCTGATTCTGATTGTTCTGAGGGCAGTTCCTTATATAGGGCCCCTCCTTGCCACACAGGTAGCAAGCATTTGATCCCATCCTACACACTCCCGAGTGTTTCTTTCCACACTTCTCGCATGTGGGTGGTTAGCGTTAGTCTCCTCATTTCCTCTGATATTCCTTTTCTAAGGAAAATTTCTTTTTTTTTTTTTATCCTGGCCTGAAAAATTCCCTTTCCTCTTGTTCCTCTCAACTGTTTGGAACCTTGCACAGGGTTACTAGTTTGTCCCTTCGGGAACACTTCCGAACCTTGTCGAGGCTGTGTTGGCTTCACTACAGCCTTCTCCTCCTTGAAGATTTGAGCCCTAACTTCCTTGTCCTAGTTTATCCAATACTCGGCTCTCATTGCCCGACTTATGGAATCGAACACCAGGATAGGCGGCTACTATCAGCACTCACGTGCTTGGCACTATCCGTTCAAAACATCTTCGTCAATCTCTTTACCTTCTCGGTTTCACTTGGTACCAAATCCGTGCATAACCGAGCTAATTGCTCAAACTTTTTGACAGTTTCCATTACTGTCATTGACCCTTGTCTAAGAATTCGTGAACTCGTCTTGTTGAGTGGCAAGGACCTCCATGTTGTAGTACATCGTACAAAACTCGGTCACAAAATCTTGCCAACTCATGACCGCGACATCGCGACGCATCTGTATGGTCATCCCCTGGTGCTGCACATCTTTCTTAAGAGCAAAAGAAGCACATAAAACTTTCTCCTGCTCTGTTAACCGCATAAAATCCAAAATGACTTGTATAACGGTTAACCAGTTATCGGCTGCTATTGGATCAGTCGATCCTTCGAACTCAAGCGCTTTCATCCGCCTAAATAGTTCATATAGCAAGTCTTCCCGTACTAGCTGTAGCTTTACTCGTCCTCCAATGGGTGCCATCGGAATTTCAGCATTCCGTGAAATTTCTGGCTGGACCTCTGGTTGAGCATTCAGGTAAACATCCGGTACCTGAGGTGCTACTGGGGGTTCTTGATGAGCTCGAGGTGGAACCTCGTCAACTTGGGGTCTTTGGTTCATCCGAACTATCTGCTCTTGGAGTCGATTCGACTCTCGCTGTTGTTCGACCAACTGTCGTTGCAAACTTGCTACAATGGTTGCGAAATCTGATTCGGGAGGATTAAGAGGTACTATTCTACACAGGCGTACCATCTTAAAATCATAAGAAAAGATATTATCGTACTGTTAATATCCTTTCTTCTATGCATGACTTATCGTATCATACTTATCATACACATCATGCCATAACATAATGGCATCATCGTATCACATCAGATACTTATCATAACATAATTTTCATACTCATAACATAACTTTTCATAACATAACATAACTTTTCATAACATGACTTTTCATAACATAACTTTTCATAACATGACATATCCTTGTCATGTATCCCGTGTTCGCACGGTCTTTAGTACTCATATAGAAATACCTTATTCATATTATTTCATATGTACATAACATGTACCTCATAATTTACCATACTGTAAATACATATATTTCATCATACTGCATATACATATTGATCACATCATACTGGGCCTATATATCTATATATATACAAGGCCAAACTATGATGGAAGTGCCTAACACTTCCTCATCGTACATAAGCCTATTATTAAAAATAATAAGCTAGTACAATCAGACTCATGGTCAAAAATTATACTTGGTCGATCCAAGTCTAAACTATAACCTAAATCGTGATTACTAATGAAGCATCGGAATTCGCGTCCCAATCGTCATCGTCGAGTAGTATCTCCTCGGGATCGTTGTCGAGATCATCCATATCCTTATCCTCGTCGTCGCTAGAGATGTCCATAACTGTAGGATCTTCCGGTAGGTCTACCGGAGCAACTATATCGTCGGCGGCGTCCTCCGCGTCCATCTGATCTTCAGTCTCCTGGGCTGGTTCCTCCGGTACGGGAGCAGTAGGGGTTGGATCCTCAGGGAACATCGGTCCTACCTCATGCTGTGGCTCTCCTAACCTGGTGTCATCGACGGGCACCTGGTAATCATCTACATGAGCATCAGTCTGTATCGTATGTGCGATACGCTCCGCCTCCAAAATATCGTTACTCATACTGCCGACTGCCCTTTCTAGTATGGGCGTCGGAACAAACTGTCGGATATGGGGAGGTAACCCATTCCGCAAACTCGCTAAGGCTTGCAGCTCCGGGCTGGGCAATTCCTGCGGAATATGAGGTAGCATAGCCTCCTGGAACCTCCAATAGTAGTCACTCATGGACTCCTGTGGGTACGCATGCCAGTCCTTGACATAACTTAAATATCGCGTGCGCTGCATATCCCGATAAATCTCGGGGTTACGATACGGCTCACCAACTTCCTCATCAGGCATCGGCCCATAACGCGCACTAATTATCGTATGAAAATGAGCCCATGAATGACTAGGCATTTGTCTCTCGCCCAGTGTCATCCACCAATGTCGTGCGTCAGCTATCAAGCACCGACTGGCTAGAGAAACCTGCAAATGGTCCTCGACATGACAGATATGGAAAACCAACTCCATATCATATAGCCAAGCTGCTACTGATACCGACAGTCTCGTACCATCGAACAGTAGAGGATGTGATTCGTAAAATGATCTTATCGTGTCTCGATCCGCATTCATGCGAGCAGGATCCATATTGCCGCGTCTATCCTAACATAATCCCAGCATACATATTACATATACGTAAAATATAAATTTAACTTACAATGATGGTGGCGATGGCAGGCAGACTGTGAAATTGTATAGCAGGAAACCGCTCTGATACCAACTCTATAACGACCCGCCTAGCACAGGCCGCTACCGTACATACATACTTACATAACATACATACATACATGAATCATACTTACATGTTTGGCGAAAACAGCGGAATTTTTTTTTTAAAGCGCGTACGAGCGCATAACAATATATAAAAACGATGTTTGAAAAACAATCAATAAACATGAAAAGACAAAACACGTAGCGGCTTTATTTCCCACATTTCACAGCTTGCCCTGCCACGCTCCCCCATCTTGCATCAACAATTATCCGTAGGTTGCTTACCTACAGCATAGACGTAAGACAGTGAGCTTTCGCTCAGCAAGTACAACTACTAAACCGTGAAACAAAACCAACCTATGCTATCAAAGCGCATATCATGGCATGACCTAACATAGCATCGTAACATAACATATCGTGTCGTAACATAGCATAACCTAACATAGCATCGTAACATACATCTCGTGTCCTAACTTATCATAACATCGTAACATAACGTATCGTGACGTAACATAGCATAACCTAACATAGCATCGTAACATATACAATCATAACTTATCATAGCATTATAACATAACATAGTCTATCCTAATCATGCATGAGCCATTTATGCTTGCTTGACTTTTCATAGTTTATCATGTCTTACTTGCTTATCATACTTATCTTACTTATCATGCTTATGGGCCCCATAAGTGTACGTACCGGGCGCGCAACTATGATTTGGTTGGGGCGGCCAGTCCATTTCCAACTCAAATCACAGTCCAACCCGACCTAACGCGGGTCGGTGCGACACAGGCAAGCTTGCTTGCCATCATACTTGCTTTTCATGAACTCATACTTGTTCTTATTAGTGAACATGCTTCGTGATGTCACTATTCATAAATCATATTCATATCATGCTTCATACCATAACTTCATGCATCATAAACATATCATACTTCATGGCATAATCAATCACATAACATTCACATGACATTTCGTAAGCATATCAAACATACATCATATCAACTACCATAGCATTCATCGATCATACTTGGGCAAGTATACAACAAAAAGCCTATGCTGTAGGTGGAGTTATACTTACCTCGACTACTATGTCCGGGGAAATGCTGCTCCACGTCCGGATACAGCTGCAGGTTACTTCCTGCTTGAATGAAGGACATAGGTAAGGATCTATTACCGAAAAATGTTGGTGACCTAACCAACATGCATATATGGTCTTAGTTGTATGTCCCCTATGCCAGATATCTTACTTGGTTACAATAAGTAACCCTATTGTTCGAGGCTAGCACAAACATGGATTATAACTTATTCGGTTACACTGAGTAACCACATGTGCTAAGCCCATATCCATACAGGTAGGGTTAGGTTACTATCCTAACCTTGGGCATAAGCTTTAATATTTTTGGTCTATCATCCATTGGGTTATTTCAAATAACCCTAGCTCTTAACTCCTCATATTTTTGGTATCTCGATGGGTTATGTTGGGTAACCCTTGAGATGATAATCCTTGGTCAAACCTGGTCAACCAAAGTCAACCTTATATGGTCAAACTTGGGCTTTGGGGGGGTCAAGCCCAATAACTCGGGTATCCTTCCCGGTTACCATCTCTTACTATCTTGCTCCTTATCTACGCTTAAAAATCCGTTTTCCTTTTTCTTGGAAAACTTGGTGATTTTTATTTAAAAATCCATTGCTTAACTCATAAAAATACTTAATTCTTAAAATGGGGTCTTAAAATTTATTAAGGGCTGAAAACTGCCATTGGAACAGTTTTCACAGTCAAAACATTGGGTTTGGTTGAAAATACAGTCTTTCTGCTTTGTTTTTAGAAAATCCTGTGTAGGAATTTCCTGTCTCCTACACAGTTTTTGAGATCCAATTTTTATTTAAAAATCCAAATCAAATATGAAAAAGTTTTCTGCACGAAAGTTTCAGATCTCGAGAAACCCTAAAACTTTTGTGCTTTGAGAAAAACCCAGTTCGGACTTTAACATGCCCTTATTCCTTGTTGAACTTACCTGACCGTGCATTAATCCTGGGCACGGCCAGGCTCGGATTTTCATAAAAACCGAGGCCGTTGGAGCCTCATTTAAAAAACTGTTCACGATGATCCCTAGGAAAAATCATTCTCTACAACTTTCGTGTTTTACGTTTTCTCAAATTCGGCCTCTAAAGGCCTCAAATTTCCTTTTCCAGAAAACTGGCCAGTTTGTACCCGAACTGGCAATTTATGTTCTTAAATTCGTTTTACGTCCTAATTCGTGCATACTACCTCAACCGACCACAGCGGGAGCCTAATATCACATATGCAAGTGTTTCTAACGTTTCAAACCATCCTTCATGTGATTCGATCACGCCCATGCAAACCAATACCGAAATTGCATCACCTAAGATTTGCATGGTTCTAAATTCACCAATTCCAAATCATTCCATTCATGCTTATTTTCTAGCAACCTAACATACCATTCTAAATCATTCTTGCACATATTTAGGGGACATACAATTTATCAAACATCTAGCATGCAATCCTATTAATCAATCAAGCATAAGCATAATAATCAAATTAAAGCTCATAATCAACCACTCTTAGCCTAATCAACCACAACCTAAACTAGGGCCATAAAATAAATTGAGCTTATGCTCTTACAATTGCTGACTTGTAATACAAATAAACTTCAAATTGAAATCAAATTGAGGAGAATAAGGCCATGGGAGAATTACCTTAGTGAACCCTAAGATTGGTTAGGGTTTGGTCCAAAATTTCTGCTCCTCCCTTGCTCCTAACACAACTGGCCACTCCCTAGGACTTGCCCAAAATTTTTCTGTCCTTTGGTTGCTACTCCTCACCAAGTCCAGCCACTAAATCCGGCCACTAACTCTTGCTGCCAACCAATTTTCTCTCTGTTTTTCAGCTCACCCACAATCGGCACCCTTGGCCAAATTGGGTTTCCAAAATTTTCCAGCTCTTGTTCTTGGTTCCTAGGTGAAATCCGAACCTTACCCAATGATTCTCACACTTGAATTTTGGTTTTTGTTCTGATTTTCTTGGCTGCCTAGGGACGGTTTTTGGAGCTGAAAATGGACAGCATATGGCTAAGTTTTCTGATTTTTTTGGAATAAATGGCTCACCTATTTATAGGCATTTGAAACTTTGCAAAATTGCTAGTTTAGTCCTTCAAAAATCACAATTTTGCACATTAGTGGGGTGAGGTGGCCGGCCATTCCCTTGGTGAACAAGGAAATATTATTTTCCTTAATTCCAAAATTCAATTATGATGTCATAACTTGTGGATAAGGTGATGTCATCACCATAAGGCCTTGTTTAGCTCTTTCTTCAATATACAGTCCATTTTTGAGCTAACACAGATATTTCTAATACTGTGTTCACTAATACACAGTACTGTAATATATTCTGCAGTCTAAAATTCATCTGTGTAAAAATGGACTGTATAAAAATTTTCTTATTTCCTTAAGCCCTTTAGTCCTTGGTATCTAACTTGGTGTACTTGATTTTTCTATGGTGGTTTTAATCTTAATCATACTAGATTGCCCGTAAAAAATGGTTTTTCGCAGTATATTTCCATACTGCTTTGCCATAATACTGTATCGTCAGTTCTTTGACCATTTTAGTCAAACTTTGACTCTCTCGGTCAACTTTGACTTTTCTTGTCAAACTTTGACCAACATATATCATAGAGTTTTTCATCCTTTTTCACTCAAAAGGTTGTATGCTAATCTAAGCAATCATTTATTTGAGTCTTATAAAATCATAAGAACTCACAAAATCAATAAAAACCCTTAACCGGGATCTTTCATGAATTCCTTCATGGCACATAATTAATTCCTCTAAAAGGAATTAGTTATATCGAAAAAACTAGGTATTACATTGGATAACCCTTCTTGCTTTGTTTTTAGAAAACTTAGATTTTTCTTTCAAAAATCCTTAAAATCTTATGAGTAGGTTTTATAAATTGTTAAGGGCTGAAAAATGCCATTGGAACAGTTTTAGCAGTCAAAACATTGGGGTTGGTGAAAAATACAGTTTTTCTGTTTTGTTTTAGAAAATCCTGTGCAGGAATTTCATGTTTCCTACACAGTTTTTGAAATCTAATTTTTATTTAAAAATCCATATCGAATCTGAAAAAATTTTCTTCATGAAAGTTTTTGGTCTTGAAAAACCCTAAAACTTTCATGTTTTGTTCAAAACCGAGTTCGGAATTTAACTTACTCATTTACCCTGTTGAAGTCACCTGGCCGTGCATGAAAACTGGGCACAGTCAGGCTCGGATTTCAATAAAAAAGAAGGCCGTTGGAGCCTTATTTTAAAAAATTGTCCACGTTGTCCACTAGGAAAAACCCTTATCTACAACTTTCATGTTTTAGGTTTTACCAGATTCGGACTCTAAGAGCCTCAAATTTAAGTTTCCAGAAAACTGGTCAGCTTAGACCCGAATCTAGCAGTTTCTCTTGTTCAACTTGGTTTTGCGTCCTAATCGCGCACACTACCTCAACCGACCACAGCGGGAGCTTAACATCAACATACAGCGCTTTTTCTAATGTAAATTTTCTTTAAACACATTTTAGAACACAGCCATGCAAACCATTATTCTTTTCTAGAATTTTAGGGTTTGCCTAATTTCCAAAGTTGCATAATTCAATCTAAATTAACCATGCAACCTATTTAACCATTCTAGATCAACTTTAATCCAATTAGGGGACATATAACCCTATCCAGCAGCTATCATACAACCCACATAAATCAATCAAACATCAAATAAATCATGCAAAAACTTAATAAATCCAAACCACCCTTAGATCCTAATCAAGCATATATCTAACTTTCTAAACTAAGGCAAATAATGAAAATTGAGCTTATGCTCATACAATTGACAACTTGAAATACATGTAAATTTCAAATTGAAACCAAATTGAAAAGCTTAAGGCTATGGGAGAGTTTACCTCACTTAACCCTAAGAATGGTTAGGGTTTGGTCCAAACTTTTTCAGCTCTTTGGCTCCTAGGATGCAACCGGCCTCTCCCCTAGCCTACCCAAGAATTTTTGTGTCGCTTGGTTGCTGATTCCAACCAAAATCCGACCACTCCCCCTAGTTCCCAAGCAATTTTCTCACCCTTTTCTTGCTCACCAACAACAGGCCACTTGCCCAAGATTGAGCTCCAAAATTTTCCAGCACTTTTTCTTGGTTCCTAAGTGAAATCCGAACTTTACCCACAAATTTTCTCACTTGGATTTTGGGTTTATGTTCTATTTTTCTTGGCTGCCTAAGGATCGGTTTTGGGGCAGAAAATGGGCAGAACTTCACTAAGTTTTCTGATTTTTTTTTTGAATAAAATGCACCCCTATTTATAGAGGTTTTGAAACTTTTCAAATTTACAAAATAGTCCTCCAAAAACCAACTTTTTACACTTTTGGAGGGTGAGGTGGCCGGCCATACTTGGTCTAGAACCATCCTAATTACTTTCCAATTTTTGCTTAAATCCATAATGATGTCATAATTTATGGATAAGGTGATGTCATCCACCTTAGGGCTTCTTTGCCTTTGTGTCTTGATAAACAGTCTAACTTTGAGCCAAAACAGATATTGCAAATACTATGTTCATTATTACACAGTATTGTATATTGTTTTGCAGTCCAAAATTTATCTCTCTTAAAATGGACTGTACGAAAAATTCTCTTTTTGTTTCAAGCCCTTCGGCCCTTAATAACCTATTTAATGTGCTTGATTTTTCTACGGTGGTTTTAATTCAAATTCTAACTATTTTACTCATAAAAATAGTTTCCGCAGTATATTTCCAATACTGCTTAACATACTTCATTCCCGTCACATAGTTGACTTTATGGGTCAACCTTGACTTTCTTGGTCAACTTTGACCTTCTTAGTCAACTTTGACCTTCTTGGTCAACTTTGACATTCTTGGTCAACTTTGACCTTCTTGGTCAACTTTGACTTTCTATAAAATCATAGAATTTTTCTATTTTTTTAACTCAAAAGATCATGTGCTTTGCTAAGCAATCATTTTTGGGTCTTATGGTTTATAAGAACTCATAAAATTCAATAAAAATCCTAAGCCGGACTTTTTCATAAATACCAACATTGGCACAATTCAAGTTTCTATACACGAAATCGAAACGTTGAAATTTCTAGTTCTTACAATCTACCCCCCTTAAAATTTTCGTCCTCGAAAATTAGAACAAACTGGGGTAGTTCCTCCTCATCTCCTCTTCCAATTCCCAGGTTGCTTCTTCAACCTTGTGGTTTTGCCACAATACTTTAACTAGGGGAATGGTTTTATTCCTTAAGACCTTCTCTTCCCGATCCAAAATTCGAACTGGCTTTTCTTCATAAGTCAAGTCCGTTTGAACCTCCACCGGTTCCGGACTAAGCACATGGGAAGGGTCTGGGATATACTTCTTTAGCATCGATACATGAAAAACATTATGCATCGAAGCTAATTCCGGTGGTAGGGCAAGCTTATAGGCTACTTTTCCAATTCGCTCAAGAATCTCAAATGGTCCTGTATACCTCGGACTAAGCTTCCCCTTTTTGCCAAATCGCATTACTCCTTTCATAGGAGCAATCTTGATGAAAACAGCATCGCCAACTTGGAATTCTAGTGGCCTCCTACGTTTATCGGCATAGCTTTTCTGTCTGCTAAAAGGTATGTCGAGCCTTTGCTTGATCTTCTTGATATCCTCGGAGGTCTTTTTGATGAAATCCGTGGTTTGAAGCTGTTTCTGTCCAACTTCCTACCAATGGATAGGAGATCGACACTTCCTCCCATATAGTGCTTCAAATGGAGCCATACCAATCGAAGCATGATAACTGTTGTTGTAGGAGAATTCGATCAATGGCAGCTTTTGATCCCAATTTCCTTTGAAATCTAGCACACATGACCTCAGCATGTCTTCCAGTGTTTGGATGGTCCGTCCGATTGACCGTCAGTTTAGGGGTGAAATGCCGTACTGAACTTCAATTTCGACCCCATGGCGTTGTGAACGCTAATCCAAAATCGAGAGGTGAAACGTCCATCACGATCCGAGATGATCGATTTTGGCACTCCATGAAACCTGACGATCTGGGATACGAAAATTTCGGCCAATTTCTCCACTGAAAAGGTAGCCTTAATCGCAATAAAGTGAGCTGATTTGGTTAATCTATCCATGATAACCCAAATCATGTCATTCCCACTTGACGTCCTGGGTAGTCCCACTATGAAATCCATAGTAATTTGCTCCCATTTCCATTCAGGAAGCTCTATTTTCTGTAATTCTCCACTAGGATGTCGATGTTCCGCCTTAACTTTCTGACAAGTTAGGCATTTCGATACGAATTCAGCTGCTTCATTCTTCATATTTGGCCACCAATAGTTCTCTCGGAGGTCCTTGTACATCTTGGAAGCTCCTGGATGTACTGAGTATGGTGTCATATGTGCTTCCGACAAAATCTGATCCTTTAAAACTTCGAAGTTGGGAACACAAATCCTTTCCTTAAAGTAGATGACACCATCAGCAGAGTTCCTAAACTCATTGCTCTTTTTGCCAAAAAGCTGCGTTTTTAGCAAAAAGGAATCCTTTTCCTGGTGTGACTTAATGGATTCTATCAATTCGGATCGAATAGTTAGAGAAGACAATTTTCCCGTTATCATCTCTAGGTTAAACTCAGAAATTTCCCTTTGTAGTGGCTTAGGAAATGCTTCGATAGAGATCAGCATGCCTACAGATTTCCTACTTAGAGCGTCTGCTACCTTATTCGCCTTGCCAGGATGGTAAAGGATCTCGCAATCGTAATCCTTCACGAGCTCCAGCCATCTACGCTGTCTCATGTTGAGCTCCTTCTGAGTGAAGAAATACTTAAGGCTCTGATGATCGGTGTAGATTTCGCATTTGTTTCCGTACAAATAATGTCTCCAAATCTTGAGCGCGAAAACTACCGCCGCGAGCTCCAAATAATGAGTGGGATAATTCCTTTCGTGAATCTTCAACTGACGGGATGCGTAGGCTACTACCTTCCCGTTCTGCATCAGAACAGCTCCTAATCCACTTTTCGAAGCATCGCTGTAAATCACGAAATTTCCTGCATCTACATTAGGAATTATCAGCACAGGTGCACTTGTCAGCTTCCTCTTGAGCTCTTGGAAATTCTCCTCACATTTCTGGGTCCATTCAAAATTCTGTCCTTTTCTGTTAAGAGTGGTGAGTGGTGTAGTAATCTTGGAAAATCCCTCAACGAACCGTCGGTAGTATCCAGCTAATCCAAGAAAGCTCCTTATTTCCGTGACATTCTTAGGCGCTGGCCATATACTGACCGCCTCTACCTTAGCAGGATATACGGAAATTCCTTCCTTTAACACCATGTGACCCAAGAAATGAACTTTCTCTAACCAAAATTCACATTTTGTGAATTTGGCATACAGCTGATTCCGTCTCAACTTTTCCATCACCAACCTAAGGTGATGCTCATGTTCCTCCTTGGACCTTGAATAAATTAAAATGTCATCAATAAAGACGATAATGAACTTATCCAAATATTCCTTGAACACTCGGTTCATCAGGTCCATAAATGCAGCTGGGGCATTGGTTAATCCAAAGGGCATAACCAAAAACTCATAGTGCCCGTAACGTGTTCGAAAAGCTGTCTTGGAGATATCCGATCCCTTAATCCTAAGCTGATGATAGCCTGAACGTAAGTCGACCTTCGAAAATACTACCGCTCCTCTGAGTTGATCGAAGAGATCATCAATCCTCGGAAGGGGATACTTGTTCTTGATCGTAATCTTGTTTAGCTCACGGTAGTCAATACACATGCGAAAAGATCCATCTTTCTTCTTCACGAATAACACAGGTGCTCCCCATGGGGAAAAGCTTTGTCGTATAAATCCCTTGTCCAGCAGTTCCTGTAACTGCACTTGGAGTTCCCTAAGCTCGGCAGGTGCCATACGGTAGGGTGCTTTCGATATCGGTGCGGCTCCAGGCAGTAATTCAATTACGAACGAGATTTCGCGTTCTGGCGGCAGTCCTGGTAATTCTTCCGGAAAGACATCCATATATTCCTTAATAATGGGAACGTCCTTCGGTGTCAACTTTACTTCTCGATCCTTGTCCACTATGTTAGCTAAATATCCTTGACAACCATTAGCTAACATTTTCCACGCCTTCATTGCTGAAATCAGTCAGGTTGCTGAGTGTTGAGTCTATCCGTAGAAGGTGAACTCTTCTTTGCCGTAGGGGTTAAACGTGACGCAACGTCTTCGACAGTCGATCTTGGCGTCGTATTTTCCTAAGAAATCCATCCCTAAGATCACATCGAAATCTTGAAGCTTGATTGCGATGAGATCTACAAACAATTCTCTATTACCGAGAATGACGGAAATATTTCGGATCCAAAAATTGGACCACAAAATTTCTCCGGAAGGCAAAGAGGTTTTGAAAGGCTGCTCTAACTTATCCACACCTCTTTCTAGTTTCTGGACGAACTCCAATGACATAAATGAATGCGTAGCACCCGAATCAAACAAGGCAATAGCATTATAAGTGGCGATAGAAATCTGACCTGTCACCACATGTGAAGTTCCAGCTTCAGCATCTCCATTCATGTAAGCATATATTCGGGCTTGGGGTTCAGGAGCCTCCAATCTACCTTGAGTGATTGAGGGTCCTTCAAGCCTCGCTTGGATGGCATGCAACTGGCTGTTGTGGTTCCGGCTTGGATAAGAAGGGTTCTGGCCCTGATTGTTTAAGGTGCAGTTCCTCGCATAATGCCCTTCCTTGCCACATAGGAAACAAGCATTAGATCCAACTCTGCAAATCCCAGGGTGTTTCTTCCCACATTTGGCGCACACCGGGTACTCAGCAGTGTTTCCCTCATTTCCTCTAAAGTTCTTCTTCTGAGGGAAATTCCTTTGTGGACCTGGGCCAGAGAAATTTCCTTTTCTCTTGTTCCTCCCGAACTGTTTGGAACCTTGGGCAGGGCTATTCATCGGGCCTCTCTGGGTCGCTTCAAGTGCTTGCCGGGGCTGCGTCGGCTTTACCACAACTTTATCTTCTTTCCTCGCCTTGAAAATCTGAGCCCTTGCTTCCTTATCCTGGTTAATCCAATATTCCACTCTTATGGCTCGACTCACACAGTCGGATACCAGGGTAGGTGGGCTACTGCCAGCACTCACTTGCTTGGCGATGTCGGTGCGAAACATCTTCATCATTCACCTGACCTTTTCAGTCTCGTTGGGCACCAACTCAGGGCACAACCGGGCTAATTGCTCAAATTTCTTGACTGCTTCCATTACAGTCATTGACCCTTTCTTCAAACTGAAAAACTCGTCCTGTTGGGCTGCTAGGATCTCTCTATTATAAAACATGTTCCGAAACTCCATAACGAAATCCTGCCAGCTCATGGTAGTGACGTCTTGGCGCATCTGGACGGTCATCCACCAATGCCTCGCGTCTTTCTTGAGAGCAAAGGACGCACACAGAACCTTCTCCTGTTCTGACAGTCTGATAAAATCCAAGATAACTTGGATATCAATCAACCAGTTATCAGCAGCTATCGGATCCATCGGTCCCTCGAATTCTGGCGCCTTCATCCGCCTAAAGCGCTCGTAAAGCAAATCCTCCCGTACCGGTGGCAGATTCCCAGGAATCCCAACGGGTGCTAACGGAGCCTCAAAGTTCCGTGGAACCTGTAATAACCGAAAATTTATACGGACTCATGATTTCCTTGTACATAAGAAATCTATGCTCGTATTATGTGTTTTTGTAATGTTTCATGAAAATTATGAATATCAATACGAAATTCATAATTTTATTAGTAAATGTTTGAGTTCTCATTTAATTAGCTATGAGACTCAATAAGCAATTTGCTTAGCCAAGCAAGTAACCTTTTTAGTAAAAAGGGGTACAAAAATGTTATGATTTTATGTTGGTCAAAGCTTGACCAAGAAAGTCAACAAAAGTCAATGTTGACCAAGGAAGTCAAGGTTGACCCGATAGGTCAAAGATTGATTGGAAAAGTCAACTATGTGACGATAATGAAGTATGATGAGCGGTATAGGAAGTATACTGCGAAAAACCATTTTTCTGATAAAATGGATCATGTTATTTTTAAAACCACCATAGAATAAAATCAAGCACATTAAGTAGGTAATTAAGGGCCTAAGAGTTCTAAGCGAAAAGAGAATTTTTCATACAGTCCATTTTTAAACAGATAAATTTTGGACTGCAAAATATATTACAGTACTGTGTATTAGTGAACACAGTATTAGAAATATCTGTGTAGCTCAAAAATGGATTGCATATAGAAGAAAAGAGCCAAACAAGGCCTTATGGTGATGACATCACCTTATCCACAAAGTATGACATCATAATTGAATTTTGAAATTAAAGGAAATTAGAAGAATTCTTTGGAATGTTCTACACACTTCATGGCCGGCCACCTAGCATGCTTTTTGTGCAAAATTGTGATTTTTGAAGGACTAAACTAGCAATTTTGCAAAGTTTCAAATGCCTATAAATAGGTGAGCCATTTGTTCACAAAAAAATCAGAAAATTTGGCTAGATGCTGTCCATTTCTCAGCTCCAAAAACCGACCTTGATCAGCCAAGAAAAACAAAACAAAAACCAAAATCCAAGTGTGAGGATTAGTGGGTAAGATTCGGATTTCACTTAGAAACCAAGGAAAAGAGTTGGAAAATTTTTGGAGACCCATTTGGCCAAGGGTGCCGAACTGTAGGGAGCTGGAAAAGGGTGAGAAAAACTGATTGGGAACAAGGGGAGTGGTCAGATTTTTGGTGAAAATCAGCAGCCAAAAGAAACCAAAACTTTCGGGTAGGCTAGGGGGAGGCTGAATTCACCAAGGAGCCAAGGAAAGGAGAAAATTCTTGGAACCAAACCCTAACCATTCTTAGGGTCAAGAAAGGTAATCTCCCATGGCCTTAAGCTTTTTCAATTTGGTTCAATTTGAAATTTAAATGTATTTCAAGTTGATGGTTGTAAGAGCATAAGCTCTAAGTTTATTTTTGGCCTAGTTAGATTATGTGCTTGATTAGGAATTTAAGGGTGGTTTGATTTATGATTTTGAGCTATGGTTTGAATTATGTTTATGTTGGTTGATTAATAGGGTTGCATGATAGAATATTTAGTGAGTTATATGTTCCCCCAAATCTGTTTATGCTTGCTGTAAAAAGTATGTTAGGGTGCTAGAATGAATGTGCATGCCAATGGTTTGATGAAAAGCCAAAACCAATGCAAACCCTAAACCTATATGCTGTAATTTTGTGATTAACTTGCATGAATGTGTTTGGGCTTCATGTAAGTTAAATTGGGACGTTAGAAAAACTTTGTATGTTGATTCTAGGCTCCCGCTATGGTCGGTTGAGGTAGTGTGCACGAATTAGGGCGAGAAACCAATAAAGGAATGAAAACTGCCAATTCGGGTTCAAACTGGCCAGTTTTCTGGAAAGCCAGTTTTGGGGCCCTTAGAGGCTGATTTTGGGAAAACTTAAAACACGAAAGTTGTAGAGTAGGATTTTTTGTAGAGGACAGCATGTACAGTTTTCAAAAATAAGGCTCCAATGGCCTTCGTTTTTATGAAAACCCGAGCCTGACTGTGCCCAAACCCTATGCACGGCCAGGCAAGTTCAACAGGGCAAATGAGTGGGTTGGAGACTGATTTGGGTCTCAAGTTAAACACAAAAGTTTTAGGGTTTTTCAAGCTTTAAAACTTTTATGCAGAAAACTTTTACAAATTCGGCTTTGATTTTTAAATAGAAAATTTGATTTCAAAACTGTACAGTGAACAGGAAATTCCTACATAGGGTTTTCTAAAACAGTGCAGAAAAAAGGACATTTCTGCACCTACACTGATTAATTCACAGTAAGAAACTGTTCCAAAGGCAGTTTCTATTTTTAATGGTTTTTACAAAGATCCACTCATAAGATTTCAAGTTTTATAAAGATTTTGAGGAAAAGTGAAGTTAAAACTCTAAGTTTTTCCAAAAGTAAATAAAAGGTTTTGAACAAGTTTTTGATGAGCAATAACCGGGAGGGCACCGAGTTATTGGTTTGGGCCCGAAGCCCAAGGGTTATCCAACGTAACTCAATAGAATATTACGTATGACTAGTCGGGCCTAAAAACCAGGGTTACTTAAGAGTAACCTAATAGGATGTATTTTTTTAGGAAAAGCTTAGGCCCAAAATCAGGATTAGTAACCTAAAACTGTTATGGAAGGCTTAAGTAGCCAAGGTTACTTTAAGTAACATATCAAGTTATGATTTTAAGTATAATAAGCCCTAAGTCTTAGGGTTATCAATGATACTCGGTAAGTATCAAACAATGTTTTAGGGGGGGGGGGGGGGACATATAAGCCTAATTAAGTATGAATGTTGGTTTGGTTACCAACATTCTATAAGTACAGAATTCTTACCTATGTCCTTTGGATTAGCAGGAGATAGCCTGCCACGGTATCCTGACTTGGATCAGAACATCTTTGGACATAGTATTCGAGGTAAGTACAAACCTCACCTATAGTATGGAAAATAGTAATCTATTTTCAAGTATATGACCTGATTACATTTTATTCCAAGTTATGCCATGTTATGTTATGCCATGTGATGCCATGTTATGATACGATAAGCTATGTTAAGTCGTGTTAAGCCATGATACATCAAGTTATGCCATGTCTAGTTTCATGTGCATCATGATTATTAAGATCACATGTAAGGATTCTTAGTCTTGGAAATATAACAAGACTAAGACTAAACCAAGACAAGTAAGGTGTCGTACCAACCTCCTGTTGATGCAGGAGGATCATGTATGTTTCAAGTTATGATTATTAACCTTCCGTTGATGCGTGAAGGTCATGTTCATGTTTTCCAGAATGGTTAAGGGCCTTGCAAACCCTGACGTTCTGAGGCTTGCGCGCTTTTGGTACGTACACTAGAGGCCCACATGTTAAACAAGATAATAAGTTCAAGTCAATAATTGGTTATAAAAGACTCATAATTAATTCATGCATGAGTTGCACGACATTGTTATATTTTGTGAGATTATGTTTGTACTTGCGGAGCGAAAGCTCATCAGTATATCTCATACTGTAGGTAAGAGGCCTGCAGCTTAATTGGTGTGCCAGGTGGATGATGCGGCGGGTGAAGGGCGGTGTGGGATACCACTACGCAAAATCTTCCGCGAAGTTATGATAAGTTTAAGTTTATATATATTTTAAAGACAGTTATGTTGTATAAAAATTATGAGGATTTAAAGACTCGAACAATTTTGTAAGAAGTATGTATGTTTTTATCTTAGTATGTATGTATGATAAGTTTCCATATGAGTAACTCTATTTTATATGTAAGTTTGAAAAAAAAAATTTATTCTCAATTTTCCAAGCAAGTTTAAGCAGTGTTATAAGTCCAAGTATGTATGGTAACTGCCCTACGTAGGTTGGGGAGTTACAAGTTTGGTATCAGAGCGGTATCCTGCCAGCCTACTTCACCTTGCCTCACATCACTTCCGCCACGGCCCAAGTAAGTTAAGTTATTTTTCTTATGCTTAGAAATTAGTTAGAAGCTCGCGTGCGTAGTAAGCATCTCTCATCAACGGTCACGCCGGGAACTTCTCGTACTATGGAATTAGATCGACGTTATGGAAGTTATATGTGGTATTTGTGGAACTTTGCCACATAAGAAAATTATTGGATACGAGGATAACGTTGGGTGGTGCCTTCGCTTGGTGGTGGCAATTAAGTGAAGTATGAACATGATGGGAAAGTTTTACACCTTCCTAAATGTTATACTTATGCATTTGTGTTATGAAGCAGATATGGATAAGATTATGATGGATTCAGATATATTCCATGATTATGTTATGATATGGAATTAAGATTATGGTTCTATATAAAAGACATGATTTTATTAAACAAGGAGCTTATTTCATAAATTTTTGTTTATGTAGAACCATGCCACCCAAGCGTAGAGCGGCACAGACCCAAGACGTTGATCTTGCGGCCCAAATGAATGAGCTAAGACAAATGATGTTAGCCCAACAACAAGAGATAGGTGGGCTTAGAGCTCAGTTGGCTCAGCAAAATCAGGGACCTCCTAATGTCGGAGTACCACCAGCACCTGTGAATCAGCCTGCTGCACCGGAAATTCCTGATGCTGACCCGGTGATTCCAGAAAACCCGATAGCTCCTGAAGTGCCTGATGTGCCTTTGGCTGTTCTGCCAGCAGTTTTGGTTCGAACTCCGGAACAATTATATGACAGATTTCGGCGCATGAAGGCACCGGAATTCGAAGGATCAACAAACCCAATTGAGGTCGACAACTGGTTGATTGACCTCCAGGTTATCTTGAACTTTCTCAAGCTCGATGATGAAGAAAAAGTTCTCTGTGCATCCTTTATGCTGAGGAAAGATGCTCGCCTTTGGTGGGAAACAGTCCAGATCAGGCGAGATGTTACCCAAATGACTTGGGAGGACTTTGTTGAGGAATTTAAGGAGAAGTACTTCAACACTGACGTTATGGAAGCTCAACAAGACGAATTCAATAATTTTCGTCAGGGTAATCTATCTGTAGCTGAGGCGGTGAAAAAGTTTGAGCAACTAGCACGTCTTTATCCTCACCTTATTGGCTCCGAGAAAGACAAAGTAAGAAGGATGATGAGGATGTTCCGCTCGGATCTGGCCGTAGTGATTAGCAGTGGCCCCTACCCACCCATCACCGTTGCTGAATGTGTCAGCCGGGCGATACGAGCTGAGTATTGGGTAGGTCAGAACAAAGAACAACGGGCTAAGTTTTTTAAGGAAAAGAGAGAAGAGAAGGCCCAAGTTAAGCAGATTCAAGCAAGACCAAGCCAACCTCCGCAGCAGAAAGGGCAGGGAGGATCTTTTGGTCAACACGGTAACAACAGGCAGTACAGCAGTAATCAACAGAAGAGGAAGTGGAATGGAGGGGGTCAGGGGAATCAACAAAATTTTCCCCAGAAACGGAATGCCCCTGATAGCAGCATGAATCCCACTTGTCAGAAATGTGGGAAGAAGCACCCAGGAGACTGCCGTGCTGGAACTAATCGTTGTTTTCTGTGTGGTAAGGAAGGCCACTATGCTAAGGACTGCAATGCTAATTCCCAGCATCCGCAGAACCAACAAAGGAGTCAGGGGTATCAGCTTCATGCAGCACAGATGAAGCTCGAAGGACCTTAAATCTCTCAAGGCAGGCTTGAAGCTCCAGCAACTCAAGGGCGCATTTATGCCTATACTAAGGAGGATGTTCAAGCTGGACCATCCACAGTGGTGACAGGTCAGCTTCCTTTCGCCCAGCAAGATGCTTATGTGTTAATTGATTCTAGAGCTACGCATTCATTCACATCACCTAGGTTCGCTAAAAAACTAGGTAGAGGAAGCGATAGGATTGGAAGAACTTTCAGAACTGCATTACCCTCCGGAGAAGTTCTGTTGTCTGATTATTGGATACGTCATGTTCCAATAATTATATGTGGTAGGGAAATGTATGTCAATTTGATTGTCATTGATCTATATGACTACGATGTCATTCTGGGTATGAATTTCTTGGGGAGATACAACGCGGTTATAGACTGTCAACGTCGGATAGTCACGTTCAAGCCAATTGGAGGCGAGGAATTCATTTTCAGAGGATCGACTCCGAAACAGCCGAAAATGCTCATCTCTGCGCTAAAGGCTAAGAAGTTGTTGGCAGAAGGATGTATGGGATTTTTAGCCAACATGGTGGATAAGGCTCAAGAAACTAAGAGCAGGCCGGAGGAAGTACCGATAGTCAAGGATTTTATTGAAGTTTTTCCTGAGGATTTACCAGGATTACCAACGGAGCGAGAGATCTCTTTTGAGATCGAATTGCTTCCTGGATCGGCACCAGTATCCAAGGCACCTTATAGGATGGCCCCCGCCGAACTTAAGGAATTGCAACTTCAGCTGCAAGAGCTCCTGGACCGAGGATTCATCCATAAGAGCTATTCACCATGGGGAGCCCCAGTTTTATTTGTTAAAAAGAAGGATGGCACTTTTAGGATGTGCATTGACTATCAGGAATTGAATAAGATCACCATTAAGAACAAGTATCCACTACCCAGGATCGATGATTTGTTCGATCAATTGAAAGGAGCTTCAATTTTTTCAAAAATTGACCTGCGATCGGGATATCATCAGCTTCGAATAAGGCAAGGAGACATTCCTAAGACGGCCTTTCGTACGCGATATGGACATTACGAGTTCCTCGTTATGCCATTTGGATTGACAAATGCTCCAGCTGCCTTTATGGACCTGATGAATCGAGTATTCAAGGACTACTTGGATAAGTTTGTTATCGTCTTTATAGATGATATCTTGATTTATTCAAGATCTAAGGAGGAGCATGAGGAGCATCTAAGGATTGCCTTACGGATTTTATGTAATACCTGATTTTTATGTCTGAACGATTCTATGTATAAGATTTACATTGAACCGTAAAGGTATTTATGGAAAAAGCCCAGTTAAGGGTTTTTAATTATGTTTTGTGAGTTTTATGGCTTTATAAGACTCAAAAATGGTTATGTATTTAAGAAAACGACCTTTTAGGTAATAAGGAACAAAATCATGAAATTTTGTAAAATGGTCAAAGTTTGACCAAAAACGTCACGGTTGACCAAAAAGTCAACTGTTGACCATGAAAGTCAAAATTTGACAAGAATGTCACTAATTGACAAGAAAGTCGATGGTTGACCCGAAAAGTTCAAGAAAATGACTGTATGTTTAAATGTTTATCTGTATAAATTGCACCGGGTAAAACCGTGTTTTTACAGATAAAAAGTTATGTTTAAGATATAAGAACCACCCTAGAAAATCAAGCACATTAAGTTGAAGTATAGGGCAAAAAGGGTTTTAAGAAATAAGAAAAATTTCATACCGTCCATTTTTACACGGATGAATTTTGGACTGCAGTTCGGTAAACCAATACTGTGCATAAGTGAATCCAGTATTGAAAATACCTGTGATAACTTAAAAATGGACTGCTTAATAGCAAAAAGAGCCAAACAAGCTTAAGCCTTACTTACCTCGTTAACTTTTGAATTTTGACATCATTAGTTGATTTAAGAAAATTGGAAAAAATGAGTTGTCTTCCACCTAAGCTTATGGCCGGCCACATACCCCCCCCTAAAGTCCAAATTCTGATTTTTTTGAGGACTAAAAGGTGCAATTACAAGAAGTTCTCAACCTCTATAAATAGGGGTGAGCATTATTCACAATTTGGGATTGTTAGCCAAACTCTTGCAATTTTGCTCCACAAAATCCGAACCTAGAGTGGAAGAGAAAGGCAAGAAAATTTTGCAAAACCAAGAGTGTGTAGGGCTTAGGGGTGGTCGGATTCAAGTAGGAAACTAAGCAAAAAGTTGGAAAAAATTTTAGTGCCCATATTCCCTAGCAAGGCCGGTTCTAGGGGGGAGGAACCAAACTTGGATCCAAACCGGGTTTTGGAGTTGGAGGCAGCCGGATTTTGTGCCATTTGGTGATGGGATTTAGGGCAAGAAAGGCAGCAAGTTTACACTTGCCAATCACCAAAACAGCCGGTGATTTGAGGAGGAGGAAGGAAGGTGAAATCCTAGCTCACCAAGCCAAACCGAGTAAGGTAAAGACCCTAACCAATCAAGTTTTCATTTAAATTTCATATGGAGAAATTTAAATGTATTTAAGCCATGGTTTGTAAGGGTATAAGCCCACTTTTAAGTTCTGCCCTAGCTTGTAAATTATGAGCATGTGCTTGATTTGTTTAGGTATAGGGTTTGGTGGTTCAATTATGTGCATGTTAGATGTTTGATTGTATGCTTGGGGTTTTTGTATGATTATGAATGACATTCAATTTGGCTTGCATGTTGAAATCCGAACGTTAGAAACCTTATGCATGTCTGATTTAGGCTCCCGCTGAGTTCGGTTGAGGTAGGGTGGACGTTTTAGGACGCAAACGAAATTTTAAACCGAAAACTGCCAACTCGGGTAGAAATTGGCCAGTTTCGGGGAAAACAGTTTTTGAGGCCTCTAGAGGCCGAAACAGGGGAAACTCAAAACATGAAAGTTTTTAAGTAGAGTTTCTCCTAGAGATCAGCGTGGACAGTTTTGTAAAATGAGGCTCCAATGGCCTCGGTTTTTACCAAAACCCGTGCCTAAAGTGCCCAGGACCCGTGCACGGCCAGGACTAGTTCCACAGGGTTTTTGACCACGAAAACGTCCGAACTGGGTTTTATCCAAAACACAAAAGTTGTAGAACTTTTCAATGTCTAAAACTTTCATGAAGACAAGTTTTTCAGAATCAGTCTTGATTTTAAGATGAAAATGGATTTCGGAAAACTGTACAGGAATTATGGAAAACTCTGTACAGGATTTATAAATTAACACAGAAAAAGTGTAATTCCACAATTTCACTGCAAATTGACATTGTGAAACTGTTCCAAAGGCAGTTTCTAATAGTCAATACTTTTATAAGTCTCAGTTTAAGATTTTCAGTTTTAAAGTTAAACAAAAGGATTTTTATACCAAAAATTAAGGTTTTCTTTTCTAAGAATAAGATTTTAAAACGAAAGTTAAAAACAAACCGATTAGGGTCACCAAAGTAACCAATTAGGATAACGTAAAAATAAGTAAGGGCCTATAACTAAGGTTATGAAAGAATGTTGGTTATACTACCAACAGTTCTAACCCTTACTTTCATTTTATCTCAGAACGTTATACGCGGAAGTGTCCCAGCGGAATTTAACTCCACATTGGACACAGCTTTTACAAACAAGGTAAGTACAACTCCGCCTACAGCATAGGCTTGTTGTGAATACTTGCCTAAGTATAATTGCTATTTATGAATGCTACATGCTATATGCTAAGTACTATAGAATATCCTAGGAATACTATGATTTTATATGAATAATAAGTGCTATGATTTTATGTTATGAATGTATGTCATGATGTATGAAATGTCAAGTATGCTATGATTTATAGGAGCATGATTAGGGTTAAGATATGTTAAGATTAATTGAGTGAAACATCACGATGCATGTTCACTAATTAACCAAAGAAAGATTAAGCTATGATGGCAAGTAATTGCTTGTGTCGTACCGACCCGCGTCAGGTCGGGTTGAGCTATGGCAAGAGTAAGCCCATAGAGCGCGTCCGGTACGAACACTCATGTTACGGGGCCCATAAGTAAAGATAAGTTAAGAAAGAAAGATATGATGATATAAGAAAGCATAACAAAGCATAAACGATTCATGCATATGTTATGATAAGTCATGATAAGAAATGTTATGTTATAATAAGTCATGATAAGAAATGTTATGTTATGATATGTCATGAAATGTTATGTTAGGTTAGATCGTGTTGTGTTTATGTTATTGCGGTATTTAATAGTTGTACTTGCTGAGCGTTAGCTCATTGTCTTACGTCTATGCTGTAGGTAAGCAGCCTAGTAGCAACCCGTGATGCAAGATGGAGGGCGAGGTGTGCTGAACTGTGAAATGTGGGACCAATGCCGCCATGCGTTTTGTTTAATTATGTGATTATTTTATAAGCTTTATATATGCCTGCGCAACGTTTTTAATTAATCAGTATAATTATTTACGTATGTGCAAATATGTTTATACGGCTTATAAAAAAAAAAAAAATTTATTCCGCTATTTTACGTATAAGTATGTATGCATGTAAGTACGTATGTATGTATGTACGGTAACGGCCTGTGTTAGGCGGGTCGTTACATTTTAAAGCAAAACCAGCTTTATGCTAAATTCACCAAGTGTGAATTTTGGTTGGAGAAGGTCCATTTCTTAGGACATGTGGTTTCAAGGGAAGGCATATCCGTAGATCCGGCCAAGATTGAAGCCGTCAGTAAATGGCCAGCTCCGACAAGTGTTACCTGTAGTCTTGGCTTAGCAGGCTACTACCGATGTTTCGTCGAGGGATTTGCTAAGATCACAGCGCCGCTCACCGCACTTACACGGAAAGGAAAGAAGTACGAATGGACTGCAAAGTGTGAAGAACACTTTCAAGAGCTAAAAATTAAGCTGACTAGTGCTCCAATTCTTACGATTCCAGTGGTAGAGGAAGGGAATTTCGTGATATACAGCGATGCTTCCAAGATAGGATTGGGAGCCTGTAACGACCCACCTAACACAGGCCGTTACCGTACATACATACATACGTACTTACATGCATACATACTTATACGTAAAATAGCGGAATAAATTTTTTTTTTTTATAAGCCGTATAAACATATTTGCACATACGTAAATAATTATACTGATTAATTAAAAACGTTGCGCAGGCATATATAAAGCTTATAAAATAATCACATAATTAAACAAAACGCATGGCGGCATTGGTCCCACATTTCACAGTTCAGCACACCTCGCCCTCCATCTTGCATCACGGGTTGCTACTAGGCTGCTTACCTACAGCATAGACGTAAGACAATGAGCTAACGCTCAGCAAGTACAACTATTAAATACCGCAGTAACATAAACACAACACGATCTAACCTAACATAACATTTCATGACAAATCATAACATAACATTCCTTATCATGACTTATCATAACATAACATTTCTTATCATGACTTATCATAACATTTCTTATCATGACTTATCATAACATAACATTTCTTATCATGACTTATCATAACATATGCATGAATCGTTTATACTTTGTTATGCTTTCTTATATCATCATATTTTTCTTTCTTAACTTATCTTTACTTATGGGCCCCGTAACATGAGTGTTCGTACCGGGCGCGCTCTATGGGCTTACTCTTGCTATAGCTCAACCCGACCTGACGCGGGTCGGTACGACCCAGGCAATTACTTGCCATCATAGCTTAATCTTTCTTTGGTTAATTAGTGAACATGCATCGTGATGTTTCACTCAATTAATCTTAACATATCTTAACCCTAATCATGCTCCTATAAATTATAGCATACTTGACATTTCAACATCATGACATACATTCATAACATAAAATCATAGCACTTATTATTCATATAAAATCATAGCATTCCTAGGATATTCTATAGCACTTAGCATATAGCATGTAGCATTCATAAATAGCAAACATACTTAGGCAAGTATTCACAACAAGCCTATGCTGTAGGCGGAGTTGTACTTACCTTGTTTATAAAAGCTGTGTCCAATGTGGAGTTAAATTCCGCTGGGACACTTCCGCGTATAACGTTCTGAGATAAAATGAAAGTAAGGGTTAGAACTGTTGGTAGTATAACCAACATTCTTTCATAACCTTAGTTATAGGCCCTTACTTATTTTTACGTTATCCTAATTGGTTACTTTGGTAACCCTAATCTGTTTGTTTTTAACTTTGGTTTTAAAATCTTATTCTTAGAAAAGAAAACCTTAATTTTTGGTATAAAAATCCTTTTTGTTTAACTTTAAAACTGAAAATCTTAAACTGAGACTTATAAAATTATTGACTATTAGAAACTGCCTTTGGAACAGTTTCACAATGTCAATTTTGCAGTGAAATTGTGGAATTACATTTTTTTCTGTGTTAATTTATAAATTCTGTACAGAGTTTTCCATAATTCCTGTACAGTTTTCCGAAATCCATTTTCATCTTAAAATCAAGATTGATTCTGAAAAACTTGTCTTCACGAAAGTTTTAGATATTTAAAAGTTCTACAACTTTTGTGTTTTGGATAAAACCTAGTTCGGACATTTTCATGATCAAAAACCCTGTGGAACTAGTCCTGGCCGTGCACGGGTCCTGGGCACTTTAGGCACGGGTTTTGGTAAAAACCGAGGCCATTGGAGCCTCATTTTACAAAAATGTCCCCGCTGATCTCTAGGAAAAACTCTACTTAAAAACTTTCATGTTTTGAGTTTCCCCTGTTTCGGCCTCTAGAGGCCTCAAAAACTGTTTTCCCCGAAACTGGCCAATTTCTACCCGAGTTGGCAGTTTTCGGTTTAAAATTTCGTTTGCGTCCTAAAACGTCCACCTTACCTCAATCGAACTCAGCGGGAGCCTAAATCAGACATGCACGACGTTTCTAATGTTCAGATTTCAACATGCAAGCCAAATTGAACATCATTCATAATCCTACAAAAACCCTAAACATTTAATCAAACATCTAACATGCACAACATGCACATAATTGAACCACCAAACCCTATACCTAAACAAATCAAGCACATGCTCATAATTTACAAGCTAGGGCAGAACTTGAAAGTGGGCTTATACTCTTACAAACCATGGCTTAAATACATTTAAATTTCTCCATATGAAATTTAAATGAAAACTTGATTGGTTAGGGGTTTTACCTTACTCGGTTTGGCTTGGTGAGCTAAGATTTCACCTTCCTTCCTCCTCTCAAACCACCGGCTGTTTTGGTGATTGGCAAGTGCAAACTTGCTGCCTTTCTTGCCCTAAATCCAGCCACCAAATGGCACGAAATCTGGCTGCCTCCAACTCCAAAACCCGGTTTGGATCCAAGCTTGGTTCCTCCCCCTAGAACCGGCCTTGCTAGGGAATATGGGCACTAAAATTTTTTCCAACTTTTTGCTTGGTTTCCTACTTGAATCCGACCACCACTAAGCCCTACACCCTCTTGGTTTTGCAAAAATTTCTTGCCTTTCTCTTCCACCCTAAGTTCGGATTTTTTGTGGAGCAATTTTGCAAGAGTTTGGCTAACCATTCTAAATTGTGAACAATGCTTCCCCTATTTATAGAGGTTGTGAATTTCTTATAATTGCACAATTTAGTCCTCAAAAAAATCAGAATTTGGACTTTAGGGGGGCATGTGGCCGGCCATGAACCATGGTGGAAGACAACTAATTTCTTCCAATTTTCTTAAATCAACTAATGATGTCAAAATTCAAAAAGTTAATGAGGTAAGCAAGGCTTAAGCTTGTTTGGCTCTTTTTGCTATTAAGCAGTCCATTTTTAAGTTATCACAGGTATTTTCAATACTGGATTCACTTATGCACAGTATTGGTTTACCGAACTGCAGTCCAAAATTCATCCGTGTAAAAATGGACGGTATGAAATTTTTCTCATTTCTTAAAACCCTTTTTGCCCTATACTTCAACTTAATGTGCTTGATTTTCTAGGGTGGTTCTTATATCTTAAACATAACTTTTTATCTGTAAAACACGGTTTTACCCGGTGTAATTTATACAGATAAACATTTAAACATACAGTCATTTTCTTGAACTTTTCGGGTCAACCATCGACTTTCTTGTCAATTAGTGACCTTCTTGTCAAGTTTTGTCTTTCATGGTCAACAGTTGACTTTTTAGTCAACCGTGACGTTTTTGGTCAAACTTTGACCATTTTACAAAATTTCATGATTTTGTTCCTTATTACCTAAAAGGTCGTTTTCTTAATTATATAACCATTTTTGAGTCTTATAAAGCCATAAAACTCACAAAACATAATTAAAAACCCTTAACTGGGCTTTTTCCATAAATACCTTTACGGTTCAATGTAAATTTTATACATGGAATCGTTCAGACATAAAAATCAGGTATTACAGAGCCGTCCTCATGCAAAATGGAAAAGTGATCGCGTATGCTTCCCGACAGCTTAAGGATCATGAGAAAAACTATCCGACGCATGATTTGGAACTTGCGGCGGTAGTATTTGCACTCAAAATTTGGAAACACTACCTTTACGGCGCTAAGTGTGAAGTTTATACGGATCATCAGAGTTTGAAGTATATCTTCACACAGAAGGAGCTTAACATGAGGCAAAGAAGATGGCTCGAGCTGGTAAAGGATTATGACATCGACATCCGTTACCATCCGGGAAGGCCAACAAAGTAGCCGATGCTCTAAGTCGGAAGTCGATTTCCTCGATGAGATCAATTCAGCCATTGATCGAGCCCCTTCAAAGGGAGCTAGTAGAAGCTGGAATAGAGCTCATTACGGGAGGTTTAGCTGCCCTAACCTTCCAACCTACTATTTTGGATGGCATGAAGGAGCGTCAAGAAGGAGATGCCTCACTGCTTAGGACGAGGAACGAAGTCCTAGAAGGGAAGGAGTCAGACTTCAACATATCTGACGAGGGCATACTCTATCGGAAAAATAGACTATGCATTCCTAATGAAGACGAATTGAAGGAACGAATCTTGAAAGAAGCTCATGAGACTCCGTATTCCATTCACCCTGGAGCCACAAAGATGTACAAAGACTTGAAGGAAAGCTTTTGGTGGCCCAAGATGAAGAATAACGTTGCCACGTTCGTTAGTAAATGTCTTACGTGTCAAAAAGTGAAGGCTAAACACCAACGTCCCTGGGGAGAATGGCAGAAAATTTCCATCCCAGAATGGAAATGGGACCAAGTAACGATGGATTTCGTGGTTGGTCTACCCCGAACTCCCAACGGCAACGATGCTATTTGGGTGATTGTCGATCGATTAACGAAATCCGCACACTTCTTGGCCATCAAGCTTAGCTTCTCAGTGGAGCAGCTAGCGGACCTGTACGTCGCGCAGATCGTTCGCTACCATGGGATCCCCAAATCGATCATCTCAGATCGTGATGGTCGTTTCACTTCTAAATTTTGGAGGAGTGTATATCAAGCAATGGGTACAAAGCTTACTTTTAGTATAGCTTTTCACCCACAGACGGATGGACAATCAGAGAGGACCATTCATGTAACGACCCGCCTAGCACAGGCCGTTACCGTACATACATACATACATAGCATTCATACTTACTTACTTACTTAGCGTAATCAGCGGAAATTTTTTTTTTTTTTTTTTTTTTTTTTTTTTTATATATAGTGCGTACGAAAGAAAAAGCGTTATACGATTGGAAACTAATATATAAGACGATGTTCGCAGTCGAATATTAGATACTATACATAATTGAAACAAAACGCGTGGCGGCAGATTATCCCACTCACTTCACAGTTCACCCTGCCCCGCTCGCCATCTTGTATCAAAAATTGCTGACAGGTTGCTTACCTACAGCATAGACGTAAGACACGTGAGCTTTCGCTCAGCAAGTACAACATAATTATCCGCAATCATTAACGATACAAAACAGAATTAATTCAAACATAACATCATTCATTCAACCTAACATATTCCATATAACATTTTCAATCATGACATAACATTTTCTATTGAATCATAATACATTCAATCATAGTATAACTGAATCTATCTAGATCATGCATGAGCTAATTATGCTTCATTATGCTTGCTTCTTTCATTCATAACTTGACTTATCGTACTTGCTTATTTTACTTATCTTGCTTATCTTGCTTATGGGCCCCATAAGTGTACGTACTGGGCGCGCAACTATGGAGTGGTTGGGGCGGCCAGACCAATTCCAACTCAATCCATAGTCCAACCCGACCTACGAGCGGGTCAGTACGACACAGGCAACTTGCTTGCCTTCATACTTATCCTCCGTAAATTCTTAGTCATTCTTGTTTAGAATTAATGAACATGCTTCGTGATGTCACATGTACTCATAAAACATAATCATAGCATACTTCATGTCATAAATTCTTAACTCATCATCTTATCATCAATCATAGCATAATCATAAAATATTCACATAACATCTCATAACCTATTCTAGTATAAATCATATCATAACACATACTATAATATTCATCATTCATACTTAGGCAAGTATTCAACTAAAGCCTATACTGTAGGCGGAGTTGTACTTACCTTGAACTCTAGGTCCGATGCTATGCCGCTCCTGAACAGGTCGCAATAACAGATTATCACCTGTTATTACAAAGGACATAGCGTAAGGATTTCTGAAAATCCTACTTTTAAATTTGTTGGTTATCCCAACCAACATTCATTTTATTCCGCGTTTATATGCCCCATAATCTAACTTATATACATTAGGAACGGGTTACTAAAATAACCCTGTAGGTAACCCTCGAGACAAGGGCCCTATTCCATAATCTTAGTTCATTATTGGGTTACGTTGGATAACCCTTGGGCTTCGGGCCCAAACCAATAACTCGGTGTCTTTTCCGGGTTATTGCTCACCGAAACTTGTTTAAAAATCCACTTTTGAAAACTTAAGGTTTTCTTTAAAATTCCTATGAGTGGGTTCTTTATAAAAATTATTGAAAGTCAATACTGCCTTTGGAACAGCTTCTTTCTAAAAATTTGCTAATGTACGTGCAGGAAAACCCAATTCCAACACTGTTTTTAGAAATCTTGAGCAGTAACCTTCCGATCACTGCACAGTTTTTGAAATACATTTTTATTTGAAAAACTGAATTCGAATTTGAAAAAGTTTCCTTCAGTAAAGTTTTAAATCTCAAAACGTTCTAAAACTTTCATGTTTTGATCAAAATCCATTTCGGACTTTAACCCACTCGTTTTCTCCTTTTAAGTTCACCTGGCCGTGCATGAAGTCTGGGCACGGTCAGCTCGGTTTTCTATAAAAACGAAGGCCGTTGGAGCCTTATTTTTAAAAACTGTCCGCGCTGTCTTATAGGAAAAACTGTTCTAAACAACTTTCATGTTTTACGTTTTTCGAAAATCGGCCTCTAAGGGCCTCAAAATTTGCTTTCCATAAAACCGGGTAACTGGAACCCGAAATGGCAGTTTCAAATCCTTCATTCGGTACTCGCCCTAAAACCGTGCACACTACCTCAACCGAACTAGCGGGAGCCTAAGTCAAACAAGCAGCGCCTTTCTAACGTTAACTTTTCCTTAAACACAAATAAAAACTTAGCCATGCAAGCCATTATCCTATCTCAAATAATTAGGATATGCAGATTTTTTTCCAGCTTGCACAACATGCACCAAATCTGTCCATTACCTAATTATGCATTCAAGCTCATAACTAAACCATACCTAAACTTATTAGGAGCATATAAACTTAACCATACGACTAACATACAATCAACCTAATTAATCAAGCATATATAAAGTCATACCATAATTAAAAATCAGCAACCACCCTAATAATTTAAATCAAGCACATAACCTAACTAATGGCCGAAAATAAAACCGAGCTTATGCTCTTACATAATCAGCTTGTAATACAACTTAAACTTCCAAATTGAACCAAATTGAAAGCTGAAAACTTAGGGAAGATTTTACCTTAATAAACCCTAAGTTTGGTTAGGGTTTACTCCAATTTTTTTTTCAGTTCCTCCCTTGCTTCCACACAACCGGCCACCCCTAGAAGCTGCCCAGAAAATTTTCTGCCTTGGGCTGCTGCTGCCCACCAAGATCAGCCACTAAATCCGGCACTCCCCCCCAGCTTCCTTCAACTTTTTCTCACCCTTTTCCAGCCCACAAACAGCCGGCCAACATGCCAACCAAGCTCCAAAAATTTCCAGCACTATCTTTTCTTCCTCCTAGCTGAAAACCGACTACACCCAAAGGTTCCTAACCTTGGATTTTTTTTTTTGTTCTTGGTTTTCTCTTGGCTGTAAGGGACGGATTTGGAGCTGCAATTTGGGCAGAGTTTGGCTGAAAATTTTGAATTTTCTGAATAGGAACCATCACCTATTTATAGAGGGTTAACAACTTTGCTTAATTGCAAAATAACCCCTCAAAAATCAGCATTTCACACAAAAGGGGGGTTAGGTGGCCGGCCAGCTCATGCATGATTGGCACCTAATACTTTCCTAATTAAACTTAATTCCATATTATGTCATTAATCATGGATAAGATGATGTCATTAAGGCTTGTTTGGCTTAAATCTTTATAAGCATTCCATTTAAAGCCAATCTGACATCGTTAATACTGTGTTACTTAATACACAGTTTCATAATTTAAATTTCCTTCCAAAATTTATCTGTCATAAAATGGACGATACGAAAAACTTTTCTTTCCGCTTCAAGTCCTTTGGCCTTTAATCATCTATTTATGTGCTTGAATTTTTCTATGGCGGTTTTAGATTTAATTTTAACTATTTTATCCGAAAAAAAATGGTTTTTCTCAGTATAGAACCTATACTGTTTAACACACTTAAGTTTTGCCACATAGTTGACCTCTTTAGTCAAACTTTGACTTCTCGGGTCAACTTTGACTTTCATGGTCAACTTTGACCTTTTTTGGTCAAACGTTGACTTTTAAGAAAATCATAGAATTTTCTATCTTTTGTACACAAAAGATCATAGACTTGACTAAGCGATCGTATTTGAGTCTTACGAAGCCATAAGAACTCATGAAATTTAATAAAAACCCTTAGCCGGGCTTTTTCATAAATACCATTATGATATACATTAAATTTCTATACGAGAACTCAAAACGTTGAATTTTCTATATCTTACAAATGTTGCCTATTCTGACAACGTGGACTCTCTTGGTTCACTTTGACGGTTTTGGTCAAACTTTGACTTTCTGGTCAAACTTTGACTCTCGGGTCAAACTTTGACTTTCGTAAAAATCATAGCGTTTTTATACCTTTTTCCTCAAAAGGTCGTATGCTCAACTAAGCAATCATTTTTGAGTCTTATAAAAGCATAAGAACTCACAATTCTGAATAAAAACCCTAAACCGGGCTTTTGCATAATTACCTTCACGGTACAATTCAAATTTCTATACAAGAAATTGTAACATAGAAAAATTCTAGTTATTGCACCTAAGGTGTCTAGCTTGGATGAGTCAATAATTAGGCTTGGTTATGTGTCCACTAAGACCCTTCACAGCCGGACACCTAAGGGGATTTGGAAGCAATATGCTGTCCGTGGAAGCTAATAAGCAAAGTTAGGAATAAGAGAATTCAAAATGGAATTCCCTTTGTCATTCATCTATAAATACGTAGTGGAGTGATCAATTGCAAACCTTTAGACAATTAAACATTGGTTAGGCAGCTTCTTCTCTGGCTTTCTTCTCCTTAAGAGCCGAACATAAAGTGAAGAAGAAAAGCTGGAAATAGATTTCGGTGGATTGGTGTTGGTTTGGTGAGAAAGAATATCTCCAAAACTTTAAGCTAGAATTATTTTGTGAAGCTTGAGGTAAACTCCTCTAACCTCTAGTTTCATTTACGTTTTTGTTAGGGAGATTAAGAGTGTGATGTTATGTATAAATATGAGCTTATGATAAGCAAATTTAAGTACTATGCTTTATGTAGTTTTCGGTTTCGGTTATGCTAGTTTCAAATTAGGGTTTTATGAAAGTTTAAGATTTTTGGTTTGAAGAAGTTATATGAGTAAAAAAATTGAAGGTATGTTTATGAAATGTTTAGGTAACGCATGCATGCTTGAAATAGGCTCACGGGGAATCCGTTTGAGGTAGTGTGCACGTTAGATTACTTAAAACTCAAACGAACCGAAAACTGCCAGTTTCGGGTAGATTCGGACAGTATTTTTGAAAGCGAATTTTGAGGCCCTTACAGGCTGAATCTTGAAAAGATCAAAACTACAAAGTTGTAGAGAAGGGAAAATCCTAGGGGCCATTGCAGACAGTTTTTGAAAATAAGGCCTCTAAGACCTTCGTTTTTACAAAAACCCGAGACCTATTTCAAGATTAAGAAAAATGGTCGAAGAATTTTCAAAGGCAGAAACAAGCATGTTTAAGTCAGATTTGGATTTTAAGTTTAAACAGAAGTTGTAGGAATCTTCCAGTTCTACAACTTTCATGAAGGAAATATTTTCAAATTCGGAATAAATTTGTTAGAAAAGGATCAAATAAAAGACTGACTTCAATTATAATTTGTTTTCAAGAATTTTAGTGTTTTAAAGGATAGTAAGATTTTAATGTTTATGTTATGTTCTTGATATCCTTATACTGAGATAAGTTAATAACTAGGATTGTATGATACTATGATAGGATGATTCTCATCCTATGATTTTTCTGTGAAAACAGGAAAACCACTCGGTTAGGAGAAACGCTAAATTTGAGAGTTAGAAACTGGTAAGTACAACTCCGTCTACAGCATAGACTTTCCGTTGTATACTTACCCAAGTATGATGAATGATCGCTATTAGAATGTGATATAAATGTATGCTAGAATTGTTTGATGCGATATTATGATTATTATGATATTAAGCTTATGATTATTATGATGATATCAAGTTTATGATTATGAGATAAGGCATGATGTTAAGATATGAGTATGATTTAAGTTTAGTGACATCACGAAGCATGTTCACTAACAAGATCAATTATGAGATTATGAAAAGCAAGTATGATGGCAGGCGAGCTTGCTGTGTCGTACCGACCCGCGTCAGGTCGGGTTGAGCTATGGCAAGAGTAAGCCCATAGAGCGCGCCCGGTACGTACACTTATGTTATGGGGCCCATAAACAAGATAAGTTAAGAATGAATATAATGGCATAATACGAGCATAATCGGTTCATGCATATATTATGCAATGCTATGATATGTTATGTATGAAATGTTACGATATAATGAGTTAAGTATGAAATGCTATGGTATGAGATGCTATGTAAGATTATGATATGTTATGTATGAGATGTTACGATACGATGAGATAAGTAGGAAATGTTATGATATGAGATGCTATGTAATGTTACGATGAATTATGTTTTGAGTTGTATTGTCACGGATAATTATGTTGTACTTGCTGAGCGAAAGCTCACGTCTTACGTCTATGCTGTAAGTAAGCAACCTACGGGCAGTTGTTGATACAAGATGGCGAGCGTGGCAGGGCGAACTGTGAAATGTGGGATTAATAGCCGCTACGCGTTTTGTTTCTTTATGTATATAAATTTCGTATTCCAAACATACTGATATTATTATGCTTTCCGCTTATCCGTGCCGTATATATATATATATATATATATGGCTAATCGCTCGTACGCGTTATGTATATATAAAAAAAAAAAAAAAATTTCCGCTGTTTACGTTAAATAAGTTATAAGAATGTATGTATGTATGTATGTATGTATGTATGGTAACGGCCTGTGCAAGGCGGGTCGTTACAACAAGTTACTCTTTGTAAGTGATAGCTAATTAACATCTTCCTTATTGTTGTTTTTCTTTGTACGTAGAATTAATATTATTGATGCTAAAGATTCTACGAGGTGTATGTTATATATATATATATATATATGTTTGGGATCAATTTAATTAGAGTTAAATTGTACAATAGGTGTTCAATAAATGTTATTTTTCCCCCGGTCAGTATTTAGGCATTATTCATTACGGTTTTAGATGGTTTTATTATGTTTTATCAAATTTTTATTGTTGACTAATTAATGGGCTAGTATTAGTGCTTTGACTTATAAGTATTTTAATTTTTTTTATAGGATTTGTAAATCATGGATAGGAAATGGATGTGGTTTGACCGATTGTCTAAAGCATATGAAGATGGTGTTGAAGAATTTTTGTCATTTGCCAAAGCACACATACAAGATGATAAGATTCCGTATCTGTGTCAACGTTGTGGTAATCATAGATCTCATTCAATCGATAATATTACAGAGTATTTGCGCGCTTATGGAATTATTTGTTCTTACCAAATATGGTATTCACATGGCGAAGATTTTTTCGATATTAAATATACATCGACGAATTCTAAAGGTAAAGAGCCAATTGTAGAGGAAGACATTGGTGATAATATGTTCAATATGATAAATGATTTGGAAGAAAATTTTGTACATCGGCCGGAGTTATTTGAGGCAATGATTAATGATGCCAAAACGCCCTTGTATGTCGGGTGTATAAAATATACAAAATTAGGGGCATTAGTTAAATTATGGAATATGAAAGCGTCAGGAGGGTAGACGAATTCTTGTTTCATGACTCTTTTAGAATTTCTAAAAGATGTTCTTCCGGAGGATAACAAAGTGCCACCTAGTATGTACGAGGTGAAGAAGACGTTGAGCACTTTGGGAATAGAATATGAAAAGATACATGGTTGTCTAAATGATTGTGTTCTTTACCATAAAGAATATGAAGATTTAGATGACTGTCCGGTTTGTAAGGAGTCAAGATGGAAGAAGGGCAAGATGCCATCGAATGGTAGAAAAGGAGTG
>CM046374.1:8577167-8613866 GCA_025413025.1 Ficus hispida
TGAATCTGCAGTTCCTTAAGTTCGGCAGGCGCCATCCTGTACGGAGCCTTGGATACTGGTGCTGATCCAGGAAGTAACTCAATCTCAAAGGAGATCTCTCGTTCTGGTGGCAGTCCTGGTAACTCTTCAGGAAAAACCTCTATAAATTCCTTGACTATCGGTACTTCTTCCGGCCTGCTCTCGGTCTCTTGCGTCTTGTCCACTATGTTGGCTAGAAATCCCTTACATCCTTCTGCCAACAATTTTCTAGCCTTTAACGCAGAAATGAACATTCTCGGCTGTTTTGGAGTCGATCCTCTAAAAATAAACTCCTCGTCTCCCACTGGCTTGAACGTGACCGTTCGTCGTGGACAGTCAATCACCGCGTTATATTTCCCCAAGAAATCCATACCCAGGATGACATCGTAGTCATATAGGTCTATGATGATCAGGTTGACATACATTTCCCTACCACATATAATTATTGGAACATGACGTATCCAATAATCAGACAACAGAATCTCCCCGGAGGGTAATGCAGTCCTAAATGTTTTTCCAATTCTATCACTTGCCCTACCTAGTTTCTTAGCGAATCTAGGTGATGTGAACGAATGCGTAGCTCCAGAATCAATTAACACATAGGCATCTTGTTGAGCAAAAGGAAGCTGACCTGTCACCACAGTAGAAGGTCCTGCTTGAACATCCTCCTTTGTATAGGCGTAAATACGTCCCTGATGTTCCGGAGCTTCCAGCCTGCCTTGAGAGATTTCAGGTCCCTCGAGCTTCATCTGTGCAGCGTGAAGTTGAGATCCCTGTCCTCTCTGTTGATTCTGCGGGCTCTGGGGATTTAGATTGCAGTTTTTCGCATAGTGGCCTTCCCTGCCGCATAGAAAACAGCGACCACTTCCAGCACGGCAGTCTCCCGGGTGCTTTTTCCCACATTTCTGACAAGTGGGATAACTGTTGCCATCAGGAGTATTTTTCTTCTGGGGTAAATTTTGTTGATTCCCCTGTCCTCCTGCATTCCACTTCCTTTTCTGCTGGCTGTTGCCGTACTGCCTGTTGTTGTTGTTCTGGCCCGTAGGTCCTCCTTGACCCTTCTGTTGTAGAGTTTGGCTTGGTCTTGCCTGAATCTGTTTAGCTTGGGCCTTCTCTTCCCTCTTTTCCTGGAAAAACTTAGCCCTTTGCTCCTTGTTCTGACCCACCCAATATTCAGCTCGAATTGCCCTGCTGACACATTCAGCAACAGTGAGTGGTGGATGGGGGCCACTGCTGATTACCACTGCTAAATCTGAGCGGAACATTCTCATCATTCTTCTAACTTTGTCCCTTTCAGAACTGATGAGGTGAGGGCAGAGACGGGCTAGCTGCTCAAACTTCCTGACAGCTTCGGCTACTTATAGATTTCCTTGGCGAAACTTGTCGAACTCGTCTTGTTGAGCCTCCATGACTTCAGTATTGAAATACATTCCCTTAAACTCCTCCACAAAGTCCTCCCATGTCATCTGAGTAACATCTCGCCGGATTTGAACTGTTTCCCACCAGAGGCGAGCATCTTTTCGTAACATATATGATGCACAAAGGACTTTCTCCTGATCGTTGAGTCTGAGGAAATTTAGGGCGACCTGGAGATCAATTAACCAGTTGTCAGCTTCGATTGGGTTTGTAGACCCCTCGAATTCCGGTGCCTTCATGCGCCGAAATCTGTCATAGAGTTCTTCTGGAGCTCGAACCAGAGGCGCTGGTGGCACAGCTGCAGGCGCAATAGGTACTTCAGGGGCTATGGGGTTCTCTGGGATCACTGGAACATCATCAGGAATTTCCGGTGCCGCAGGCTGATTCACATGTGCTGGTGGTACCCCAGCATCAGGAGGTCCTTGATTCTGTTGAGCTATCTGAGCTCTAAGTCCTCCTATCTCCTGCTGTTGTGCTAACATCATCTGCCTTAGCTCATTCAACTGAGCCGCGAGATCGATGTCTTGGGTTGGTACTCTTCTACGCTTTGGCAGCATGGTTCTGTACGGAAATAAGGAAATAAATTCAGCTTCTTGAAATCATGTCATTTATATAGAACCATAATCTTCATTCCATATAAAAGCATAACATGAACATATCTGAATTCATCATGTTCTTGTTTGTATCTCCTTCGCAACAGGAGTACATATAACATTTGGGGAAGATATAAAACTTTCCCATCATTTCCGTACGTCACCTAGTTGCCACTACCAAGCCAAGATACCACCCAACGTCATCCCTGTATCCAACATTCTCCAGCATGGCCGTTGAAGAAAGATGCTTACTATGCACATAAAATCTTAATTCTAATCGTAAGAAAATAACATAACTTACTTGGGCCGTTGCAGAAGCGATGTGAGGCGAAGTGAAGTAGGCTGGCAGGATACCGCTCTGATACCAAACTGTGACGCCCCGATTTCCCAAGCCGGGTCGACACCATACTACTTGTACTTAACTTGCTTAAAAATTTGAGAATAAATTTTTTTTTTTTTTTAAAACATATTCTCATAAGTTATCTTGTAGAGAAAACTTGTCACTCATATATACCAAACTGAAAATACCTTCTCGTGTCTTCAAATTCTTTACATATAACAAAACATCATTTACTTTTATCATATTAACATATTTTCTGAAAAATTGGATGCGGAAAATTATGCGTAGTGGTATCCCACACCGCCCTTCACCCGTCGCATCGTCCGCAAGGCCCATCACTTAATTTGCAGGCTTCTTACCTACAGTATGAAATATAAGAGTGAGCTTTCGCCCAGCAAGTACAAACATAATCTCACGAAATAATTCAAACATCTTAAAACATGTCCATCATCATGTAGCTTATGCATGAACCATTTATGATTGATTGAATGTCTTATGTTTCATTATAGACTCAATCCTTAACTTATCTTGTCTTAACATGTGGGCCCATAGTGTACGTACCGAAAGCGCGCAGCCTCCAGATAAAGCTAGGGTTTGCAAGGCCCTAACAGTTCTGGGAATCATAACGTGACCCTCACGCATCAACGAGAGGTTAATATCACAATTGGTGTTAAACATGTATCCTCCACGATCATGGGAGGTTGGTACGACACCTTACTTGATTATCTTACCATGTGATTTAACATTAGTGAACATGCTTCATGATGTCACTATATCATATTCAAACTTAACATTTCCCATATCATGGCATTCTTGAAATCGTGACATTTTTAAAACCATGACATTTTAGAAAACATGGCATAATATGTAACATGTCATAGCACATCATCGCATAGCATTACATAACATCATACAACATAGCATGTACATTTAAACATGTAATGTAACTAGTATAGTTAAACATAATATATATGAAAATAGTATTTACTATTTTCATACTGTAGGTGAGGTTCGATACTTGCCTGATTCGTTATATTCCAGGCTTTGTTGTTTCCACCCTGATCTCAATTGCAGGTTACTTCCTGCTATTAGAAAGAACATAGGATAAGGATCCTATAAAACGTTGGTAACCTTTCCAGCATCATAGTTATATGTTCTTCTTACATACCTTGATCATTTATTAGGTTACTAATCGTAACCCTAGAGATTATGGTTAACCGTCTTGACCCATTAGATTACTTGAGGTAACCTTGGGTATTAAACCCGTATTAGATTATTCTTATTATCGAGCCTAAGTTTTAGTAACTCAGGTATCCTTCCCGGTTACCATTCGTCATTGTCTTGTTAATATGTTTTGACTTTTAAAATCCAATTTGGAAACTTGGCTAGAAAATCTTTTGTTTTACTTCAAAATTCGTGGTTTTCAAAATAAGACTTTATAAAAATTATTGAAGACTGAAAACTGCTTTTAAAACAGTTTTGATAGTCAAAACAGGAATGTTGATGCAAAAATACAGTTTTTCCGCATGTTTTTAGAAAATCCTGTGCAGGAATTTCTTGCTCTCTGCACAGTTTTCATAGTTCAGGTTTTATTTAAAAATCCAGATTGATTTTGAAAAACTTGTCTTCACGAAAGTTCTTTCTATTGAAAAATTCTAAAACTTTTGTGTTTTAAGAAAAACCCAGTTCTGCTTGGATTCTTGTCAGTTTTAATTTGAATCTTACTGGCCGTGTAGACTAGGTCTGGGCAGATTAGCCTCGGATTTTCGTAAAAACGGAGGCCATTGGAGCCTCATTTTTCAAATCCATTCACGCTGCCCTCTAGGAAAAACTGTTCTGAACAACTTTTGTGTTTTAATTTTTTCCAAACTCGGCCTCTAAAGGCCTCAAAATCTGAATTTCCCGAGACTGGCCAATTTCTACCCGAAATGGCAGTTTTCGGTTTCGATTTTTGTTTTACGTCCTAGACGTGGAATCTAGCTCGACCAGCCACTGCGGGAGCCCTAATACACACATGCAGCGGTTTTCTAACGTCCAATATTCACCATGCAATTTAAAATTCACATCATGCATCAACATATAAAACTCTAGCCATACAACAAACACTTAGCATGCAAAATCACAAAATTAAGAGCAAGCATGCAATCAAAATCAAACCACCCTTAGTTCTAGATCAAGCACAAACTTTAAATCCTAAACTTGGGCACAAAATAAAATTGAGCTTATGCTCAATACAACCAATGCTTAAATACATTTAAATTTCTCGAAATGAAATTTAAATGAAAAGCTTAGGGATCCAAGGAATTATACCTCAATTTGGTTCAAGGTTTTGGCTAGGATTTCTCGTTTTTCTCCTTGCCCCTTGTTCTAGCAAAACCGGCCCTATGGCTTGCTTGGCTCCCAACTTTTTCTCCACCACCCTTGCTCTAGATTTCCGGCCACTCCAACGCACAAAATCCGGTCACATCCAAGTTTCCTTCTCCTCCCTTTCTCTTCCTTCCACAACCGGCCTTGAGCCAAAAATGGGTTCCAAAATTTTTTTTCAACTTTTCGGCTTGCTTTCCAACAATAAACCGACTAACACACTCTCTTTTTCACTTGATCTTGGCTCGAATTTCTTCCTTTCCCTCTCCCTCAAGTTCGGTTTTGGTGGGTAAAAATTTTGGCAAAGTTTGGTTGCTTTTCTCTAATTTTTTGAATTATGGCTTCACCTATTTATAGAGGTAGGGAAAGTTTTGGAAATTGGAATTTGACCCCAAAAAATCAAGAAATCACACAATGGGGGGGGGTGTAGGTGGCCGGCCAAGGCCTTGTGGAACAAGGAAAAATTGTTCTAGAACAAGACACTTGTCATCTAATGCATGGTTCATGGAATTATGATGTCATAATTTCAAATAAGGATGATGTCATAAATATGATATCATCCTAAGGCCTTGTTTGGCTACTTTTGCTATTGTACAGTCCATTTTTAAGTTAACACAGGTATTTCCAATACTGGATTCACTTATACTCAGTATTGGTTTACCGAACTGCAGTCCAAAATTTATCTGTGTAAAAATGGACAGTATGAATTTTTCCTTATTTCTTAAAACCCTTCTGCTCTTTAATTCTACTTAATGTGCTTGTCTTTCTATGGTGGTTTTGAATCTTAAACATATTATTTTATCAGTAAAATCGGCCTATGCAGTATAATTCTATATTGCGGGCTATTTACTCTTACAGTCTTTTCTTAACTTTTTGGGGTCAATCTTTGGCTTTCTCGTCCACCATTGACTTTCTTCTCAACAGTTGACTTCCTTGCCAAGATTTGACTCCCGCGGTCAACAGTTGACTTTTCTGGTCAACCGTCGACGTTTTTGGTCAAACTTTGACCAACATAAAAAAATTTTGGCAATTTTGTTCCTTTTTGCCTAAAAGGTCATTTGCTTGGCTAAGCAATCATTATTGAGTCTTATAAAATCATAAAAACTCACAAAATATCATAAAAACCCTTAACCGGGCTCTTTCATAAATATCCTCAACGTATAGTTGAATTTTTTTACACAAAAATCATAACGATTAAAAACTAGGTATTACAATAAACATACTCATCATGACCTTACATAGACATAGCATATCATACATGTCATACATAACTTCCCATAGCATACATATCATAACATACATAACATGTCATAACATCGCATAATATATGCATGATCCAGTTATGCTCTCATTATGCCATTGTATTCATTCTTAACTTATCTTACTAATGGGCCCCTTATCATGAGTGTACGTACCGGGCGCGCAACTATGATTTGGTTGGGGCGGCCAAACCAATTCCAACTCAAACCACAGTCCAACCCGACCTAACGCGGGTCGGTACGACACAGGCAAGCTTGCTTGCCATCATACTTACTTTTCATGAACTCATATTTGTTCTTATTAGTGAACATGCTTCGTGATGTCACTATTCATAACTCATGATCATATCTTGACATTATATCTTTTTCTCATGCTAATGAACTTAACATAGTCATATATTAAACACAGCATCACTTACAGCAAACATACTTGGCAAGTATACAACAAAAGCCTATGCTGTAGGCGGAGTTGTACTTACCTTGAGTACTATGTCCCGAGACTTGTTGATCCACTTCAGGATACTTCCGCAGGCTATTTCCTGCTATATCAGAGGACATAGAGTAAGAATTATGTTCTTACAGAATGTTGGTAATCAAACCAACATTCATACCTCTTTGTGGTTATATGTTCCCTCTTCCTTTATACAATGCCGGATACTTTCTCAGTATCATAGATAACCCTATGGTTTAGAACATACTTAAGTTGGTCACATAAAGTAACATTGGCTAAACAGCCTTTCATAACTGTGTTAGGTTATTAAACCTAACCTTGGGCCTAAGCTTGTTTGAAAATTCATTCCATCGGTTATTCTTGAGTAACCCTGGTTTTTAAGCCCAACTTAGTCATTATATTGGGTTACGTTGGATAACCCTTGGGCTTAGGGCCCAAACCAATAACTCGGTACCTTTCCCGGTTATGGTTCATTTAACTCGATTTAAACTCTTTCTTTATTTCGGAAAAACTTAGAGTTTTAAGATCATTTTATTAAAAACTCAGAATCTGATGAGTGGGTCTTTGTAAAAATCATTAAAAATATAAACTTCCTTTGGAACAGTTTCTCACTGAGAATTAGTCAGTGGATGTGCAGAAATGTCCTTTTCCTGCACTGTTTTAGAAAACTTTGTGCAGGAATTTCTTGTTCACTGCACAGTTTTGAAATCCAATTTTCTATTTAAAAATCAAGGCCAAATTTGAAAAAGTTTTCTTCATGAAAGTTTTAAAGCATTCAAAATCCTAAAACTTTCGCTTTGAACTCAAGACCCAAATCGGTCTCTAACCCACTCCTTTAACCTGTTAAACTCACCTGGCCGTGCATAGGGTCTGGGCACGGTCAGGCTCGGGTTTTCACAAAAACGAAGGCCATTGGAGCCTTATTTTTGAAAACTGTCCAGGTTGTCCCCTAGGAAAAACCCTTATCTACAACTTTTGTGTTTTACGTTTTTCCAAAATCAGCCTCTAAGGGCCTCAAAACTGACTTTCCAGAAAACTGGTCAGTCTGAACCCGAATTGGCAGTTTTTGTTCGTTTCTTGGTTTCTCGTCCTAATTCGTGCACACTACCTCAACTGAACACAGCGGGAGCCTAAAATCACCATGCAACATTTTTCTATCGTCCCAAATTGACTTACATGAGCCCCCACATGATCATGTAAATCAAACAACACATTTGCATTAATTAAGGTTAAGGTTTTTGCTTGTTCTTGATTTCTACCAACATAGCATACATATTTCAATCTAACACCCTAACATGCCATTACTATTCTATTGGCAGATTTGGGGAAACATACAACCCCTAATTAATCTAACATACAATCATACTCATAAGCACATACAAATGCGTAATTAAACATCAATCAAAACACTAAATCAACCACCCTTAACTAACTAATCAAGCACACACTAAAATCTGACCTAAGGCAGAAATTTAAATTGAGCTTATGCTCATTACAAAACAGCTTGTAATACACTTAAATCTCTAATTTAGAACTTGAATTAAGAGATTTAAGGGCCAAGAGAAAATTTACCTTACTTAGCCCAAATGTGGGTTTGCTTGGCTCAAATTTCTCTCTTCCTTTCTCCTTGGTGCAGCCGGCCTTAGCTCCTTCCAATGAGCCTAAAATTTTCCAGCCACCTAGGGACAGCTCCTCCCAAGACTCCGGCCACTTCCCACAAGAATCAGCCACCTCCCTACTTGGTTTCCCCTTCAATTTCTCTTCCCCCTTGCTGCTGCCACAGAACCGGCCACTATGGCCAATCTTGGTTCCAAAAATTTTTCTAGCTTCTTGGCTTGCTTCCTAGTGAATGCCTAACACTCCTAAGACTAATTCCTTGATTTTCCAAGCTTTTTCTTTCTCTTTGGCAGCTCCCTCAAGTTCGGATTTTGGGCAAAAAAAAGACCAAAGTTTGGCTAGATTTTCTAATTTTTGTGAATAGGAAGCACTCCTATTTATAGGCATTTTTGAACTTTCCAAAATTGCAAAATAGTCCTTCAAAGTTCACCAAATTGCACATTAGGGGGGTGAGGTGGCCGGCCATGGTTGTTCTAGAACCAACCTATTTCTTTCCAATTTTTCATTAAAGCCTTAAAATGATGTCATAAATCAAAAGTAATGTGACATCACCATTAAGGCCTTATTTGGCCTAATTTTTGATTAGACAGTATCTTTCAATACTAAACAGATATAGTTGATACTGTGGTCTTTGATTCACAGTACCGATTATTAAAATGCAGTCCAAAATTTATCTGTCTAATAATGGACTATACGAAAAATTCTCTTTTCGTTTCGAGCCTTTTAGCCTTTAATCTCCTACTTAGTGTGCTTGATTTTTCTATGGTGGTCTTGAATCTAACTTAAACCATTTTATCTGAAAAATTTGGTTTTCCGCAGTATACTTCCTATACTGCTTACCATTTTTCGATATCGTCAAAGAATTGATCTTTCTAGCCAATTTTTGACTTTCGTGGGTCAATGTTGCCTATCCTGTCAACATGGACTCTCTTGGTCAACTTGACGGTTTCTGGTCAAACTTTGACTTTCTGGTCAAACTTTGACTTTCGTAAAAATCATAGCGTTTTTATACCTTTTTCCCCAAAAGGTCGTATGCTCAACTAAGCAATCATTTTTGAGTCTTATAAAAGCATAAGAACTCACAATTCTGAATAAAAACCCTAAACCGGGCTTTTGCATAACTACCTTCACGGTACAATTCAAATTTCTATACAAGAAATTGTAACATAGAAAAATTCTAGTTATTACATCAAGAAACAATTAACATAATTGAACCAACCACCCTTAAACCCTAAATCAAGCATTACCTAACTAATCTAGAGCATGGAATTTAAATTGAGCTTATGCTCTTACAAATTTCAACTTGAAATACAACTAATTCCAAATTGAAAGCTCAATTGAAAAAGGTTAGAGCTAAAGAAAATACCTTGGCTCAAGGCTAGGGTTCGGGTACCAAAAATTTCTCCTTCCCCCTAGGTCAACACAACCGGCCTCACCACTCACCTAGAGGCACCAAAAATTCTTTTGGTCACTTGGTTGGTTCACCACAAATCCGGCCACACTACCAAGGCTTTCTACCTCAAATTTTTCTCTTCCTTTCCTTTTCTCCCACAACCGGCCACTAGGCCAATGGGTCTCTAAAAATTTTCCAAATTTTTTTTCTTGGCTTTCCACTCAAAATCCGAACATTCCCTAAGCAAAACCCCTTTGGAAATTTTGATTTTTCTCCCCTCTTTCTCTCTTCCTTGGCTGCTGATTTTCAAGAAGAAAAATGACAAGAACCTCCCCAAATTTTGAATAAAATGAATAGCAACCACCCCTATTTATAGAGGTTGAGAAACTTTGCTAAAATGCTAAAAAAGTCCCTAAAGAAGCAAAAATTTGCTTAAAAGGGAGGTGAGGTGGCCGGCCACATACTTGGTGATCAAGCCAAAAATTGTTCTAGAACAAGACACTTGTCATTCAAGGATTGGTTCATGGAATTATGATATCATAATTCCAAATAGAAATGATGTCATAATTTCAAATAGAAATGATGTCATCCTAAGGCCTTGTTTGGCTAATTTTTGAAAAGCAAACCCATTTTAAGATAACACAGATAAATCTAATACTGTGTTCACTAATACACAGTACAATTCAGTACTGTTTTACTCGACTGCAGTCCAAAATTTATCTGCGTAAAAATGGACCGTAAAAACTTTTTCTTATTTTTCCGAGCCCTTTTGGTCTTTAGTTCCCACTAGGTGTGATTGATTTTCTAAGCTAGTTTTCAAAGCCTATCATGCTATCTTAACCGTAAAGACGGTTTTCGCAGTATACTTTATTTTAAAATACTGCAAAGTCACTCCTTTGACCATTCTTGGTCAAACTTTGACTTTCTTGGTCAAAGTTGACTTTTTTTTTGTCAAAGTTTGACTTTCATAAAATCATATACTTTTCGTCCCTTTTTACTCAAAAGGTCCGTTTCTAATCTACATAGTCCATTTTTGAGTTTTATTAATATTAAAAACTCATAAAATGTAAGAGAACTCTTAACCGAGCTTCTCTTTAAATAATACCTCGATGGTATACATTTAATTCCTTTGAAAGGAAATAGTAACATCGGAAAATCTAGGTATTACAAATTTTAATTTTGCCTTTTCACCAAAAGGCCCCGTTCTTGACATAATAAACATATTATTGAGTCTCATAGTTAATTACTCGAGAACTCAAACATATACTGAGAATAAATTATGAATTTCATATTGATATTCATAATTTTCACAAAACATCACATAATACGGACTTAAATTCCTATATGGAATCATGAGTCCGTTCAAGAATTCGGTTATTACATTCACAACATTCATTCATTTGCTCAAACCAGTTTGGTGATTTTCACCAAACTTGGTTTTCTAGGGTTTTCTTAAACCCTAATCACCATACAATCAGTCCAAAACCATAATCAGCCATTCAACATCATTCATAAACCTATGGGGACATATATCAAACACCTAATGGTCACACATATCATCTACATAATTTCTAGGGCATACATTCCCATACATACACCAAATCATAACATAAAGTTACTAAAACCTAAATCAAGCACGTTCTAAGTAAATCAACCAAAGCAAGGACATAATTAAGGAGCTTAAGCTCTTACAAGAAAAACTGAAAATACACTTAAATGGCTCAAGAAAACGTAATCAAAAGGCTTAGGGAATTGAGAGGGTACCTCCAAACCGTAGAGACAATCACTAGCTTGAGTTCTGAAAATTATTTTCTAGCTTTTCCTCACTAAAAATCCGACCACCACTCTTGGGTTTTTGCTGCCTTAGGGTTCGGCTCAGAGAGCGAAAGGGAGGAGAGAAAATGGCCAAAGTTTTGGGGTATTTCACAAAAAAGTGAGCCAAAAATCCACCCCCCACCACATCTATTTATAGGTGAAAATTATTTTCTTTCTTGAATTATTTTTATTCTCTAATTTGCACATCTAGCCTGGAAGCAAAAATATTTGCTCATTGGTCCTCCATAGGTTGCCGGCCATCATAGGAAAAGTTGGAGGCCAAGTTTTCAATTTTTTTCTAATTTCCCAAAACTCCAAAAATTATGTAATTATCTTATGATGAGGTGTCCCACTTTTAGGGCCCTGTTTGGTTTATCTCTTAAAACGCAGTCCATTTTCATACTAATGTAGATATTACAAATACTGTTTTCAACTAATACAGTATTGTCATACTGGACTACAGTCCAGAATTCATCTGCGTAAAATTTGACTGCGTAAACTTTTTCATACGGCTTCGAGCTTCTTAGCCCATATTGTTCTAAATATTATGCTTGATTTTTCTAAAGTGATCTTGAACCTTATTCATACTATTTCATCTGTGATGACAGGCTTTTCGTAGTATAAATCTCATATTGCTTGTTATACTGCAATACCGTCATAGTCAAACCTTTGACTTTTCTGGTCAAACTTTAACCGGTCAAGGTCATAAATTTTAATTTTGCCTTTTCACCAAAAGGCCCCGTTCTTGACCTAATAAACATATTATTGAGTCTCATAGTTAATTACTCGAGAACTCAAACATATACTGAGAATAAATTATGAATTTCATATTGATATTCATAATTTTCACAAAACATCACAAAACACATAATACGGACTTAAATTCCTATATGGAATCTTGAGTACGTTCAAAAATTCAGTTTTTACAATCTACCCTCCTTACAGAATTTTCGTCCTCGAAAATTAGAATAATTCTAAGTGGTTTTTCTTCAAATCCACTACCAATCCATAGTAGTTTGTTCATGTTCCCATTTAATACTTTAATGGGATCAAGTTTCTTATATAGAACCATAATCTTCTTTCATATTCTGTCATATCCTCATACTTTTATACTTTCATATCTTTCGTACTATTATACTTTCATACTGTCATACTTTCATGCTTACATACTTTCATACTGTCATACTTTCATGCTTACAGACTTTCATACTTTTATACTTTCATACTGCATCACAAGAACTATCTACATAAAAACTTGCCAAGTATATCATGTAACTTGCATATTTGAAAAGCATATCATATAATACTTTTCTTTAACTTTAGTTGAGGGCTCAGCGAATATATTATATTTAAAATATTTCTCTTTAACTTTAGCTGAAGCTGAGGACCCTCTAGTACAATGTTAATCTTGTGCTATTAGAACCCTTTACTTTTCATGATGACCCCTTTTGTGGAACTTGTTCCTCAAGGATTTGGCCCTTTACATAACGTGATGGCCCTTTCATAATATAATGGCCCTTACATAACATGATGACCATAACATGATGGTCTTTACATAACATGAGTTGGTTCTAATAACCATAAGATTAAGCACCATACTTAAAAATAGTTTTCTTTGAATCTTTTCCAAGTTAATCATGGAAAACATAATAAATAGTATTATTGAAAACATATTACTGTTTGAGCGATGCAGTGAAAGATATCTGATAACTCTATGTAATAGAGTTAATTAACATACTTTTAAGCTTGTTAATTATTGTTATTTCAAGATAATATGCTTTAGTTTTAAGAATTTTATATAATATTAGTTAGCTTGTTTTAGTTGAAGAATAGGTTAAAATAATTAGTTAATTTTAGTTTATTTTGGAATAGATATTGTATTTAATTTTGATTTTTGATTTCTTGTTTTGTTTCAGTGGACTACGGTGTCAATGGAGTGAAGACCTAGTGGAATAGAAGACTTATCATGGGTTATAGCTGAAAATCATAACTTTGCTGCAAGCAATGTTACAGCATGGACACAGCAAAGTGATCTAGTGCAAAATTGGAATAAGAGCATGTGGACCCAGTTTTGCTTTAGAGCTGGCAAATATTCATTTATTCATTTAGTTGTGCATGACAGCTGTAGGAAAAAGTTACCAAACTTAGCAACTAAAGGGGGCACGTGGAGCTAGGGCATCTTTGGGCCTTGGAGATAAAAAGGAAAGGGAATGAGAAGCTAGAGCAGCCGTTCTGGGGGTGAAACAGAGAGGCCGAAATACACCAGCAGAAAAGAAAGAGAGAGAACTGGAGACTCAGAGAACAGGAGATAGATTCGGCTTGCACGGCTGGGGAATCTCGGTGAGAGAAAGAAATTTCATTTGTGCCGAAGATCTTTCCATCTGTCTTTCAGTTCTTTCTGATCCTTTTTAATCTTTCGTTCTTGTTTTTGGAATGATGAATATGTGGATGGAAATCTATATGTGTGATTTCTGTATTTCGAACATGAACTAATTTTTTTTTAGCTAAGATTATAGATGGATCCAAGGTTGCAATGAAAATCTAAATTTTGAGTTAATTGTTCAGTGAAGTTTATTTGGGTTATTCAAGTGTGTTACATTGCTTAAGTTCTGCGGATTGACTGGCCATCGATTGGTAGATTACTCAAACGAAAATTAATTCTGGGAAGGTTAATTTTGGTTAGATTAAACTTGAATAATATGAACAAACGATATAGGAATATATTGTTTTCTCATACAATATATTAAAATTGATGCTTAATGTTATGTTTGGAAAACTGAGATGCATAGGGATATGTTAAATTTGGTTTGAAGAACTAGAAGCACAATATTTTTCGGAAGAGGATAGTGCAGAATTTTAGTTGACTGGATAACTTTGCTGCAGCATTTTCTATAGCATTTGTAGATAGATTTGCAACTAAGGGGAAATCTATAATCCTAGCTATCATTCTTGTTAATTCACTTCCTAAGCCTTTGAATTCTTGTTTCGTTTAATTATTTTGTTTCATTTTTTTTAATTGCACTCTTTTATTTATATTTAATTTTTATAAATTTCAGTATACGAATCAACTCTTAATTCGTTATGAATCAATTGTATTCTGTAATTAATTGTTGATAATTCAATCCCTGTGGATACGATACTCTACTCATTATTATATTACTTGTTCGATTACGTGCACTTGCATAGTATTTTCACATACATATTTTTGGCAAACAAGTTTTTGGCGCCGTTGTCGGGGATTGGTATTATTGAAAACTGCTGTTATAGAAACCAATTATTTTACTTTTATTTTGCTATTCTTTATTTAGTTAAACCCTGATTTTGGTCTTTGCAGGTGTGGTTTTCTTGCATGAACAGGCCGAGGGACGCAAATTTAGTTCCTTTTGATCCAGAAATTGAAAGAACTTTCAGAGTAAGAAGAAGAGAACAATTAGGTGCTGCTAGAATGGAAGGAAGGGCTGAAGGTGTAGTAGGAAATAACGTTGCCAACAATGCTGCAGCAATCGCAGATGACAGAGACAGAGCAATAAGGGATTATGCGGTCCCTATGTTGCACGGGCTGCATCCTAGCATTGTTCGACCAGAAATTCAAGCCCAACACTTTGAGTTGAAGCCAGTGATGTTTCAAATGCTCCAAACAGTGGGTCAATTCAGCGGGATGCCTACTGAAGATCCTAATTTGCACCTGAGATTGTTTATGCAAGTGAGTGATTCTTTCAAGCTTCATGGTGTAACTGAAGAAGCACTTCGACTCAAGTTATTTCCTTATTCTCTACGAGACAGAGCTAGAGCTTGGTTGAATTCTTTACCACCGGATTCTGTAGCAACATGGAATGATTTGGCTGAGAAATTTTTGGTGAAGTATTTTCCTCCGAACAAAAATGCCAAACTTCGGAATGACATCACATCGTTTCGGCAAATAGATGGAGAGGCTCTTTATGAAGCATGGGAGCGTTTTAAAGAGTTGCTTAGAAAATGTCCATACCACGGACTTCCCCATTGGATCCAAATGGAGACTTTTTACAATTGTCTTAATGCTCAAACTCGGAGTATGGTGGATGCGTCTGCAAATGGAGCCCTTTTGATGAAGTCTTACAATGAAGCTTACGAGATTTTGGAGAGAATGTCTAACAACAACTACCAGTGGCCTACCGAGAGAGTTTCTACGGGAAGGCGTGTAGCGGGAGTTCATGAGGTAGATGCCGTTACAGCTTTGACAGCTCAAGTATCTTCATTGTCCAACATATTGAAGTCCATGAATATGGCAGCAGGGGCAAATTCGGTGCAGGCAATGGAAGTTGTGTGTGTTTATTGTGGTGAAGGTCATTCATTTGAGAATTGCCCAGCTAACCCAGCTTCAGTTTGTTATGTGAATAATTTCAACAGGAATAACAATACATATTCCAACACTTACAACCCAGGGTGGAGGCAGCATTCGAATTTTTCTTGGGGTGATCAGGGAGCTAGTTCTTCAGCAGGGCTGAATAAACCGACACACCCACCAGGTTTTCAACAGCAGCAACAAAGACATCCGCTTTATGAACAACCGAATCCTATTGAGGCACTACTCAAGGAATACATGGTGAAGAATGATGCGATCATTCAGAATCAATCAGTCATTATTCAGAGTCAAGCTGCATCGCTGAGGAGTTTGGAGAATCAGGTGGGGCAGCTAGCTAATGCTTTGAACAATAGGCCCCGAGTATCGCTTCCTAGCGATACGGAGAACCCTAGAAGAGATGGCAATGAGCATTGCAAGGCAATTACACTTCGGAATGGCAGACAAGTTGATCAACCAATCCGACAACCTGCTCAAGATACAGAACCCTCTTCAATCCAAAATCAGCCAAGTCCACAATCAGAAAATGAAGCAGATCAGAAAGTTGCGGCAGAGCGAAATGCTACAGCAAAGCTACAGCAAAGCAGTAGCAAAGAAAATCAGGATGATGTAGTAGAGCGAAATGCTACAGCAGAGCTACAGCAGAGCAGACCAGAGAGACCTCCACCACCATTTCCGCAATGATTTCAGAATCAAAAGCAGGACAAGCAATTCAGAAAGTTTTTAGATGTGTTTAAGCAGCTGCACATCAACATTCCACTTGTGGAAGCTTTGGAACAGATGCCTAGCTATGTTAAATTCATGAAAGACATTCTTTTAAAGAAACGAAGGCTAGGTGAGTTCGAGATGGTGGCACTAACTGAAGAGTGCAATGCGATATTGAAGAACAAGCTGCCACCTAAGCTGGAAGATCCTGGCAGTTTCACCATACCATGCTCCATTGGGAACCGGTACTTTGGAAGGGCATTATGTGACCTAGGAGCAAGTGTAAATCTGATGCCCATGTCTATCTTTAAAAAGCTGGGAATTGGGGAAGCAAGACCTACAACAGTAACTCTCCAATTAGCTGACAGATCCTTGGCTCATCCGGAAGGAAAAATTGAAGATGTGCTAGTGCAAGTGGACAAATTCATTTTTCCAGCAGATTTTATTGTGCTAGATTATGAGGCAGATAAGGACGTGCCAATTATACTGGGAAGACCATTTTTGGCTACTGGCAGGACCTTGATAGATGTACAGAAGGGTGAATTGACCATGAGAGTTCACGATCAACAGGTTACCTTCAACGTCTTCAAGGCTATGCATTTTGCTGATGATGTTGAGGAGTGTTCAGCCATCAATATTCTGGATTCACTAGTGGCTACTGAGTTTGAGAAGAAATGCTCTCCAAAGATGATAAATGAAGATGATTTGGCTGTGTCAGATGAAGACGAGGAAGCTAGTGATAATCAAGTGTCTTGGATGGAGAGCAGACATACAGCAGTTAGAGTTGGGAAGCAATTTGAGTCCCTCGAGTTATTAGAAAGGACCCTTAAATCACATAAATCATCCGTCAAAGAACCACCTGCTTTGGAACTAAAACCTCTACCAACACACTTGAGGGATAGTGGTAGCAGAAAGAAAAAGCGAAAAAAAAACTGGATTCACATGACATCGGCTTCACTTTGGAGGTTTTGCTATAGAAAAAATTATTTGTCAGAAAGACATGCTGCAGAAAACTCAAGGAGAACTTTCAAAGTTAATGGACAGCGACTTAAGCATTACTGGGGTGATGGTTTCAGCCATCAAAATCCTTCTATCTCGCTACAGGATGCCTGAAATACCGCATAGTCAGGCTGAAGACTCTAAAACAAGCGCTTGAGGGAGGCAACCCTATATTCTCAATTTCTTTAATTACATTTGATTTGCCATTTTTATTGATTTTTAGTCTAATTTTTGTTCCATTCTGCTCTTAAGTTTTTATTTTTCTTTTCATTTCTTTGGTGCAAGGTTTGCAGCAGATTCTGGTGATTTTGCTACAGCATTTCTTTATGATGAATCAGATTGTTACAGCAAAGCTACAGAAAAATCAGGCAGAACTATAGAGCAATCTGTATTAAATTGCTGCGGGAAATGCTACAGCAAAGCCGCAGCAAAACGGGGAGAACTGGAGAGCAATCTGTATTAAATTGCTGTGGGAAATGCTACAGCAAAGCCGTAGCAAAAATCGGGCAGAACTGGAGAACAATCTGTATTAAAATGCTGCAGGAAATGCTACAGCAAAGCTACAGCAAAAAAAAAAAAAAAAAAAAAAAAAAACTCCACAACTCTACAGGCCCCACTTCCTTTTTGTTTTCTTCTTCATCGCCGACCAGCCGATCCGCTCCATTTCCGACCAACCCACGACGACGCTGCACTGAAACCAACCGCACTGACGCGACACCAACTGCTACGCCCACGTAGAGCCAGCTCGCTGCTAAGCCGCCTCCACCACTTCAACCGCTAAACTGCAATCAGCCACCACTCCAGTCACGGATTCACATCTCACACAGCCAGTCCAGCGACCCACTAAATCAGGAAGTTTCTATCTTTCTCTTTTTCTTAGTTTTATAGTGTTTTATTTTGTTTTGTTGTTTTTGTTCTGTTTTGTGTTGTTTTGTTCCAACAGTGAGGACACTGCTGATTTTAAGTTTGGGGGTAGGGAGTTTGATTTGTTGATATGAGTTTGTTATGTTTTTTTTTCTAAAAAGAAAAAAAAATTAAAAAATTAGTATGTTTTGTTTGCTCTGGTTTTGCTATAGAAAAGTTGGTTTGAGGAAATTCTATGAAGAGTAATAGTGTTTTGAAATTATCAGAATATGGAATGAATTGGCATGAGTTGAGTATGGTTGATGTTTATTATTGGTTTGCTCCTTAAATGAGATTGCTTAAATGATGCACATTATACTATAGCTTTGTGTTTCGTTTGAAAAACTTAGGAAATTTTAAATCACAGTGAGAGTTTGGGATTTGAGAATTGATTGTATGAAACCTTCGAGGCGAAATGGTAAGAAGCCAAGTATCCTGGGATAAATTGATATGTGTTTAGAGTATGGATATTTCAAAAAGGGCTGTTATTTGAGGGTAAAAAAAAAAAAAAAAAAAAAAAAAAAAAAAAAAAAAAACCTACTCCGCTATTTGGAATTGCCTAGTAACCAGGAGTAACATGAGCCCCCATGTGTACTTTTGCGTCAAAAAGTGGTTCTGAATATGAGTAGGCTATAATATATCTGATTAGTGACGTTACTGAGTAACCGGGTGTCTTCATCATCAATGTTGACATTCGTGTAAAAAGGTAACAGTGACATGAAGATTCAAAAAAAAAAAAAAAAAAATTTTCACACAAAGCCTTAAGCAGTAATCAGTGGAACATGTTTAATCTCAGGTGTTTGGTAAACTGCTATTAGTGGAGAAGGAGTTATGCAATCAGCCTATTGAATCATTATCTAGGCTCAATGAACTTGATTTTAATGACCTGAGTAATTCAAGGATGCTTAACTATAGTCACACACATACACCTTTAGAGGAGTCTCATTTGGGAGTGAATTCAGTTAGAATGGATATTGATACCTAATGAATGCGAATTTTGACTATGAGCTGGTAATTAAGAAGCACATCTGAGATTGGAGAATCAACTTATTTAGCATCCTGAGCAATTTTACTGTTTTGTGTTTTGAGTTTTTTCTTTTTGTGTGTTGTGTTTTGTGTTTATTTTGGCATTACTCGAGGACGAGCAATGATTTAAGTTTGGGGGTGTGATAACTCTATGTAATAGAGTTAATTAACATACTTTTAAGTTTGTTAATTATTGTTATTTCAAGATAATATGCTTTAGTTTTAAGAATTTTATATAATATTAGTTAGCTTGTTTTAGTTGAAGAATAGGTTAAAATAATTAGTTAATTTTAGTTTATTTTGGAATAGATATTGTATTTAATTTTGATTTTTGATTTCTTGTTTTGTTTCAGTGGACTACGGTGTCAATGGAGTGAAGACCTAGTGGAATAGAAGACTTATCATGGGTTATAGCTGAAAATCGTAACTTTGCTGCAAGCAATGTTACAGCATGGACACAGCAAAGTGATCTAGTGCAGAATTGGAATAAGAGCATGTGGACCCAGTCTTGCTTTACAGCTGGCAAATATTCATTTATTCATTTAGTTGTGCATGACAGCTGTAGGAAAAAGTTACCAAACTTAGCAACCAAAGGGGGCACGTGGAGCTAGGGCATCTTTGGGCCTTGGAGATAAAAAGGAAAGGGAATGAGAAGCTAGAGCAGCCGTTCTGGGGGTGAAACAGAGAGGCCGAAATACACCAGCAGAAAAGAAAGAGAGAGAACTGGAGACTCAGAGAACAGGAGATAGATTCGGCTTGCACGGCTGGGGAATCTCGGCGAGAGAAAGAAATTTCATTTGTGCCGAAGATCTTTCCATCTTTCTTTCAGTTCTTTCTGATCCTTTTTAATCTTTCGTTCTTGTTTTTGGAATGATGAATATGTGGATGGAAATCTATATGTGTGGTTTCTGTATTTCGAACATGAACTAATTTTTTTTTAGCTAAGATTATAGATGGATCCAAGGTTGCAATGAAAATCTAAATTTTGAGTTAATTGTTCAGTGAAGTTTATTTGGGTTATTCAAGTGTGTTACATTGCTTAAGTTCTGCGGATTGACTGACCATCGATTGGTAGATTACTCAAACGAAAATTAATTCTGGGAAGGTTAATTTTGGTTAGATTAAACTTGAATAATATGAACAAACGATATAGGAATATATTGTTTTCTCATACAACATATTAAAATTGATGCTTAATGTTATGTTTGGAAAACTGAGATGCATAGGGATATGTTAAATTTGGTTTGAAGAACTAGAAGCACAATATTTTTCGGAAGAGGATAGTGCATAATTTTAGTTGACTGGATAATTTTGCTGCAGCATTTTCTATAGCATTTGTAGATAGATTTGCAACTAAGGGGAAATCTATAATCCTAGCTATCATTCTTGTTAATTCACTTCCTAAGCCTTTGAATTCTTGTTTCGTTTAATTATTTTGTTTCATTCTTTTTAATTGCACTCTTTTATTTATATTTAATTTTTATAAATTTCAGTATACAAATCAACTCTTAATTCGTTATGAATCAATTGTTTTCTGTAATTAATTTTTGATAATTCAATCCCTGTGGATACGATACTCTACTCATTATTATATTACTTGTTCGATTACATGCACTTGCGTAGTATTTTCGCATACATATTTTTGGCGAACAATATCCTTATATCAACTAGCTACTTGTTAGCTAGTAGAAGCTTCTCTCATTGCTTCTAACATTTTTTTCATAGCACGCGTGCATAATCATAACTCTTAGGAATATCTAAACTTTCCATTATGACATATTTTCTATTGCTTAGAGATCATATCCTTACTTCCATCACCTAACTCATAGCCATCATCGTAGTCTACTAAATCGTTATTGGAAACAACCAACATACCTATGGTCTTATTTAAAACATTCATAAAAATCCCCTAAGCTTATTGAGATAAAAGTTTCTCAATCAGGAAACTTAATTTCCCTAGTGTTAATCCTATTCCTTACAAAGAAAAATTCCTGGATATCACCATACCAAGGTGAGATAATAGGCTATCTGATCTCAAAGCCTATTCATTTCCTTATTGCTACTTTAGCAATTATCAGTATAACTTAACTACTACAGTTGCAAGATTAGGCTCTTGCAAAAATTTGGTTCATTCGTACGCACGGCGAACCATCTTCTAATTCTAGTTCTTAATTCCTCACATTTCTAATACTCATTCTTTCCTTCATTTGTATCTTCTCTTATCATATCATAGAAATTTCATAACTTATCATAAGCAATATCTTAACTACTTCTAACTAAAGAAAAAATAATAATTTAACTTACTTGGGCATTTGTAGAAACAATGCAAAGCAGAGTGAAGTAGGCTGGCAGGATACTCCTCTGATACCACCTGTAACGCCTTGGTCGTATACGTAGGGCCGACTATGTAAACGTGGGCCATTACCTTACATACTTAACTTACTTGTTAGTTTCTAATACGTGAACTTTCAGAAAATTACAAAATAATTTTTCTTTTCATCGTAACTTAATTAAACTTATCCAGGTGGGTAAACTCCATCATGCCTACCCATTACTTATTAAGCCGATTAAAAGGTCAAACATAACCTTTTAAACTAGGGTTCTCAAACGTCTCATACGTAACATGGTACATACTACTTAATCATACATGCACTAGTTCATAATTTAAAGAGTTTGCGAAAAATTTGTGTAGTGGTATCCTACACCACCCTTCACTTGCTGCATCGTCTCCATAGCCCACCAAGTAAAGCTGCAGGCATCTTACCTATAGTATGAAATATACTGATGAGCTTTCGCCCAGCAAGTACAAACATGATCTCACAAAGCATAACAAACATCGTGTAACTTATGCATGAACCAATTATGTTCAATTATATATCTTTTATGATCAATTATGGACTTGAACTTATTATCTTGCTTAACATGTGGGCCCCTTGTGTACGTACCGATTGCACGCATTCTACAGAAAGTTAAGGTTTGCAAGGTCCCCAATAATTTTGGGAATCATGGAACATAACCCTTCTGCATCAACAGAAGGTTGATGTTGATTATACCTTCACGCATCAACAGGAGGTTGGTACGACACCTTACTTGTCTTAGTTTAATCTTAGTCTTGTTATATTTCCAAGACTAAGAATCTTTATGTGTGATCTTATTAGTCATGATGCACATGAGATATAAACATTGCGTTACCATAAATTATGGTATAACTTGGCATATCTTGACATAACATGACATATCTTGGCATAACATGACATAACATGGCTTAACATAGTATATCATGGCATAACATATAACATATACTTAAACATAGCATACATGAAAACATGTCATACTTGAAAATAGTATTTACTATTTTCCATACTGTAAGTGAGGTTTGTACTTACAGATTATGTTAGGTCCTGGGGTTTGTCGTTCCGACAGGTTACCTCAATAGGTTACCTTCCTGTTTCCAAAAAGGAAGCAAGATAAGAATCATCCTATCTTACCTTAAATTATTTCATTAAATGTTGGTACCCTAACCAACATTTATCAGTGACCCTAGATATATGTCCCCCTCATATGCTTTAATAATTTCCTTGTTGGTTACTAAGTGTAACCCTAGGGCACATGCCCTAATGGTAATCAAATAGTATTCTATTTGATTACTTAACGAACTTTGGGCTTAAGGCCCAATGACCTTGGCATCCTATTAGGTTACTATGAGTAATCTCATATATAGGCCCAAGTTAGGTTTTAAATTTAAAAGTCTGTTGGGCTATTAAGGTCCAATAAATAAAGTGGTATCCTTTATAGTTACCCTAAATAATCTTGGACCCAAGGCCCAACATATAATATTTGTTCTTAACTAACTAGGCCCAATTACAATTAGGTAACCTATCCGATTTCTATGTGTGTTACGTTAGGTTACCAATTATCTTAACTTAATTTGCTTAATTATTTCTTTTCTTACTAAACTGGGTTCGATTAACCATTTAAAAATGTTTTCTAATAAAATTGTCTAAGTTTTGAGGGATTTGGCTGAAACCAGTGTATATTTCAAATTATCAGTGTATGTGCAGGAATTGCCTGTGCATGCACTATTTTGAAATTTCTATGCAAGATTTGTGATTTATTTTCATTTTGAAATCTGTTAGGATTTTGAAAAAGTTTTCTTCACAAAAGTTTTAGATATTGAAAAACCCTACAACTTTTACGTTTTTCTCAAAACCCAGTTCTGCATTTAACCTATACTTTTTCCCTGTTGAATCTGCCTAGTCGTGGACATAGGTCTGGGTGATCCAGGCACGGATTCGTTGTAAGAACGAAGGCCTTTGGAGCCTTATTTTTAAAAACTGCTCATGCTACCCCCTAGAATTTTCAATTTTCTATAACTTTACAGTTTTGGGTTTTCTCAAATTCGGCTTCTAAAGGCCTCAAAATACCGTTTCCAAATTACTGCTCAGTTTTCACCCGAACCGGCAGTTTCGGTTTCGGTTCATTCTAACGTAAAATTACGCACACCCTACCTCAAACGGTCGCAACCGTGAGCCTACATCAAGCATGCAGCGTATAATCTAATGTTCCCATGATCATTCATTCATTCACAACATTCATTCATTTGCTGAAAATGACATATCTATTTGTTATGTCTTTGACATATACACATTTGTCTCACTTACTGATCTTGTATCCGTTGACTAACATAGCATTGCTAAACTTTTCATGCTATTATTTTGGTGCTTGTTTCAAGCCATACAAAGACTTCACCAGTTTACAAACTTTTCCTTCCTGTCCAATTGTGAAGAAACCCTCTGGCTGTTCCATATAGATTTCCTCATCTAAATCTCTATTTAGAAAAAGCTGTTTTTACATCTATTTGATGTACTTCTAGATTCGACAAAGTAGGAATTGCGAGTATCATCCTTATGGAATTCATTCTCATCACAGGTGAGTATATGTCAAAGTAATGAAGACCTTCTCGCTGTCTATATCCTTTGATCACAAGTCTAGCCTTGTACTTGTCAATTGTCCCATTTGCTTTCATTTTCTTCTTAAAAATCCATTTGTAACCTAGTGGTTTATATCAAGAAGGAAGATCTACCAATTCCCAAGTATGATTCTGTAAAATGGAATCAATTTCATTCTTTATGTCCTCTTTCCATAGAGGAACATCTAAAGAGTTTACAGCCTTAAAGCTTTGAGGTTCACCTTCTAGCAAATAGGTTAGAAAATCTGGACCAAAAGGTTTTTCTACCCTTGCTCGTTTGCTTCATCTAGGCTCATCCTTAATTTCAAAATTTTGTCCTTGGACCCACTATTCTCAACAATAGTCTCATATGTTCATTTGGACGAACTTGGATCATATTTAGACCTACATGGAAATACATGCTCAAAGAATGATTTATTCCTTGATTCCATAATCATGTTCTTGTGTATATCAAGAATTTTAGAATCATACACAAGAAATTGATAAGCACTACTATTATGTACATAGCCAATGAAAATGAATCTATCATTTTCGGACCTATTTTCACCTTCTTTGGTGTAGGTACGGCCACTTTAGTAAGACACCCCCACACTTGTAAATATTTGTAGGAAAGCTTCCTTCCTTTACACAACTCATATGGGGTCTTGTCTTCTTTTTTATAGGACACCTTCTTTAAAAGGTAATTTGTAGATAAAATGCCGGCCCCCCCACATGTTCTGAGGTAAGTCATAACTTATTAACATTACATTCATCAAATATTTCAAGATATGATTTTTTCATTTAGCCACACCATTTGACTGAGGTGAATAAAGTAGTGTGACCTCATGAATGATTCCATATTGAGCACAAAATTCACCAACGGTGCCTCATATTCACCACTACAGTCACTTCTTAATACCTTAATCTTTCTATTGAGCTGATTCTTAACTTCCTTTTATAGAGAGCAAATTTCTCTATAGCTTCATCCTTGCTTTTTATAAATACACATAATAGTATTTCATGCTATCATCGACAAAAGTAATAAAATACTTATTGCCACCCCTTGTTTGTACGAATTTTAAATCACACACATCACTATGAAGCATCTCAAGAGGTTTGGTATTCCTTTCAATTCCTTATAAAGATGACCATGTCATTTTCACTTACACACAAGTTTCACACTTATGTTTGGAATCAATTTGGAAGCATGTAAGTGATTAGATTATCATAATTAGTGTATTCTAGTCTATCATGTCACAAATTGGAAGACTCAAGCAAGTAAGCAGAAGAATTATTACCTTTATTAATATTCTTTGGCTTTACAGTCATTACATTGAGCTTAAAAAGCCCATTAGTTACATAACCCTTTCCAACATACATTCCACTCTTAGACAAGATAACTTTATCTTGCTCAAACACCATGTGGAAACCGTGCTTGTTAAATAGAGACCCAGACTTTATCTTACTCAAATACCATGCAGAAACTGTGCATGTTAAGCAGAGACCCGGACACAAGGTTCTAACGGATTTCCAGAAGATACAACACATTATTTAGAGTCAGCTCTTTCCCAGATGTCATCTTCAGGACTACATTGCCTTGACCTTCGATCTCTGATGTAGCAGAGTTTCCCATGAGCAACTTCTCCCCATTCTTAATTGGTTCGAAGGAAGTGAACAATGCTTTGTCAGAGAAAACCTGCCATGTAGCACCGGTGTTAATCCACCATTCCTTTGGGTTGGACCTGACCAAATTCACTTCTTAAACTACTGCAGAAGATTTATATCAGACACATCTTGAGTGATGTCGTCCATAGCATTCGCCTCGTACTTCTTTTTCTTATTCTTCATTGGCAGCCTGCACTTTGAAGATTTGTGACCAACCTTATCACAGTTGAAGCACTTTCCTTAGAATTTTTGCTTCTTGGAAATTCCTCATTTTGGTTCCATCTGGGACTCAGGAACCTCTTCAGTCAAGAATCTCGCAAGATTCCAGGTTGTCAGCTAGAACAACATCTTTTGCTACCACCTCTTGAAATTCAGCACATTGAATTTCTCCAGTTTCTTACCATGGTTCACACAAATCGAAACCGGCAATGCATGGGAGGCACTCAGGCCACAGTAGCAATTAGAACTTGTCGTGTTCTCAGTAGTCTATGTCAATATTGTTTGAATTGTTTTCCATAACTGAAAAAACAAACAACGTTTTAGACACAATTTTCAAATTGAAGAAAAACAAACTGTTGGTTACAAGGAAGCAGTAAAAATAAAGCAAGAACAATGGCTATATATATATATATATATAAATGAAAATGAAACCAGAATTAAAAGATTAAACTCCAGAAAGAAAAGAAAAAAAAAAAAAAACCAGAACTGTAAACGTTACCCAATATTTATAATCCCACAAACCAAACTTTGAACAGAAACGTTAAATTTCACCAAACTAGAATCCGTTCAACAATTAAAAGCCAAAAACGTTTCACAATGTAATTATGATCAATGAAACCAGAAACATAAACGTTAACCAAAGTTAATATATATATATATATATAGATATATATAGACGTTACATAAAATTAACCGAGAGAAACAATAACCTTACAATTACCAAGCCTATAGTAATACTAACTCAAACTGTAATATAAATATATACCAAAATTACCAGAAACATATAATATAAAAACAGACACAAGCTGCAAACCATAAACAAATCATAGACAGAAATCAAAGTGCAATATACGTTTAACAGCCAAAACAAAACCGAAACGTATAAATTTCAAGCAATAAACCTGTAATCAGAGAGCATATGTTCGAAAATAAAATCGTGCACAAAATTATATAGCACTTGAAACTGCAACTGTAAAATAGGAAAACATTAGCTAGACTCTCTTTCCGAAAATAACAACCTGTTCGTTGTCAAAAGAGGACTCTATTTTAAGATTGGTAGCAAAAATATTAAAAATGACAACGAACAAATAATAAAGTTAAACAAACATGAAATTCGATAGCAACAAAATTACATAAATACACTAGAAAACAAAATTCGAAAATTGTCAATGAATACTGAGGCCCGTAAACCACACGGTTTTCTTAAAACAGATTAACAGATTCGTCTCCTCACTGTAGGTGCTTGAAGATCAAACTCGCTTGTCTCCCGGGATATAGTGGTAGATGAGTGGAGCTCGTGCACCAACCGAAAACTACTCGGGCAAATTGAACGAAGTCTTAACTCTACCGCACGAGAAACCCAGCACTCCAAAAAACGTAGACAACAAACAAAAAGAAAGACTACAGAAGCTATGTAATTTTTTGTGTGTATCGAGTTAAAAACAATTGCCTCTTTTTATTGGACTATTGGGAGAAAGCTGTTACAAATAGCTTTGAATTCTAGGCTTAATTAGCCATTGAATTCTGGCCATTTATACTAGCCATTTAGCTGTTTACCAATCATTTTTTGAGGCATCAAGACCATCTTAATTTAATTGGTATTGATTTATACTAGCAATTAACTCAGCTTAATTGCTTTACGACGTTTCCGTTGGAAAGGAAAAATAAAAAGATATTGTAGCAAAACCAAGGTGGTGCAAAGTAGACAACTTGGTGCTATATTCGTGCCTGCAGGACACGCACTCGCACATAAGTCATTTGGTTTCACCCTGGATTTGCACCCCCCATGATCTTATAGGATTTATAAATAAAAAGAGGATTTAAATGAAAATATGAAAAAAATGGGATTTTTTGAAATTAATTGGAAAGAGTTGTGAGCAAAGGAAGCAAACCGAAGCATGCCGGATCAAAGAAGATAAAAAAAAAAGGATCCTAAAGATACCAAAAAGAAGAATTAGAGAAGCAAAATATGGGCTGCACCACACCCTTCATTCCAGCCAGAAACGGCTTGGTTGCAAGCTTCAGCGTGCCAAACATGTGCTGCAACATGACTAACAGGCCAAAGAAAGACTGACTGCAGGCTGCAACAGATAAAAGGCCCGTTGCAGCCCGCTCCCAACCAGCATTATGGGCACTGCAGCAAGCCTTTATCCGCTACAGTGTGCATCCTGAGATACTCCAATCGCCTTATGCGCGCTGCAGCGCTCCACACACGTGAAAGCCCAATTTTGAGACAAAATGTGATGTTTTGGGGAGGGTATAAAAGGAAAACTGACTGGAAATTGTAGAGAGCTTTAGAGACCCCCAAAAAAAAAAAATCTAGGGATTCAAGGCAAAAACCCTCAAGTTTGGGAGCATTTCTTGGAGATTCAATGAAGATTGGAGGCTTAGAGCTTAGTTCCATCAACTAGTTCTTTATTCTATTCTCTCTTCCATCTCTTTTAGATTCTTAGTATTTTTGTTCTTGAAGATATGATAGAATGATAAATTGGATATTTGGTTTATTTATGGATATGGAGTTAAATCTTTTGATGATTAGCTAAACTTTTTAAACTAGGGGGTATGATGTAGCTTGATGATGACTATGTTCTGACGATTTGAAGGAGTGTTGATTGAATTTCATCTTCAATCATTTGTATTTCTCTATACTTTTTTCCTAATTTTATTTTTCATTAATTAAAGTTATTAGATGTGTGAAATTGGGCTTGGGAGAGCTAATTTCATAGGCTGAGACTTGGTAAACACAACGCAAAGTAATAATAAGTTTAAGAGGCTAATATCACTTGGGTAATCACTAGATTAGGTTTTGCTTAATAAGTGCTAAATTGATTGAGTTAATATGGATATTAATTTGATTAATTTTGCACATCATTTTACTCTGTACTCGAGAGAGGGAGTGAAATTAAAATTAGAACCTTAGACTAATGATTTGAGTGAAATTGATTGACGAGCCTTTGAATTGGAATAACATAATCTACTTAAGTGAAATCAAAACCCCCTAGCCACACATTAGATTGAGTTCCCTTTAATCTATATCTCTAATTCCATTTATTTCACTTGTTTTTATTTGAATTTAGTTGCTTAGGTTAGTTTATTTTCTATTTTATGTTTGCCTAGATAAAGTTGGGGTTGCATTGATCATGGTACTTAGCATTAATCTAAGAAATAATCCTTGTGGATACGATATTCACTCACCCAATACTATCAAAACTTGTTGATCTCGTATACTTATGAGTCATCACATAACATAAACCCATTGGAACTTTCATCTTTTGCCCATGTGGGACAAGACTTTTTCCAATTCCTTTTCTAACTTCATAGGTGCACTTTTAAGAGTAAATTTTTCATTCACGTCTCCGTCATTTTAAGCGTATAAATATTCAATTTCAACCTCATTGTGGAGTAGAACACGAAGCTACATGGAACCAACACTAATATGAAGTGGATCCCGATCAAATTTAATCCTTCAAATGACCATTTAAAATGATTTTTAATAAGCCATTTTCCAACAATATTTAGTTAGACTAGAAAATGTTAGCAAATAAGTTTTCTGTAGTAATTTAAATAAGCGGAATTTTTTATATTATTATTTGTTTAAAAAAACATAGACTGGTTTCATAATACCATAACTAGTTATTAAACATATGTAATTTAAATCCCAACATTCAAAATAAAAATCTCTTAAGAGCTTAAAGTCATAAACTCTCAAACATGAAAATTCTTTAAATTACTAACCACTATACCACGCTGCTGAGTCATGCCACACCACTATACAGTCTCCATTTACTCATCATCTGAAATGTTAAAAAAATTAGTAAGCCAAGGCTCAGTAAGTAAACCATATTGCATGTAGAACATAATTAGTATCCCATATTTCGTTGAATGCTTTTCATTATAAACATTTGAGAGCGCTCAATATCATACCTATACTTTTAGTAATCAATGGGTGGTGGTTTTCAGAACCTGCTCAATAAATTTTTGCTAATCAAGTAATTTTAATACAGGATTTCTATCTTAGTTTTTCAACCTTCAGTGTTAAACTGTGTAACAACCCAAAATTTTGACGAACCTGTGATTTCCTTAGATACAAGAAAATCTAAGTTTAAATCATATATGTCAACATGAAACTCATGATCTGATTTGATTATCAGAGTATAAATGAATTCTTATAAGTATTATGAGACTCAATGATAATTTATTAAGTCAAGGATAAGACTTTATGATGAAAAAGGCCTGAACCATGAATTATGATTTTTGTGCAGACCTGTAATACCCGGAATTTTGATGAACCTATGATTTCCTTTTAAATAAGGAAAATCACAAGTTTGAATCTAGTATGTCGATATGAAACTCATGATCTGAGTTAAATATCAGTAAATGTTTGAGTTCTCGTTTAAGTATCTACGAGACTCAGTAATAGCTTGCTTTAGTCAAGCGTGAAGCCTTTTGGGAAAAAAGGGCAAAATAGTAATTTATGATTTTATGCCGGTCAATGTTTGACCAAGTTGATTTTATGTTTGTCTGAGACGAGATTGCAGTATAATTATCAGTATGAAAATTTTACTGCGACAAACCGTCATTGCAAACAAATAAGTAGTTTCAAGTCTTAAGGAAATCCTATACGCAGTCCAGTTAAGTATAGATAAATTCTGGACAGTGGTCCAGTACAAATTATACTGTTGTTAGATGAAAACAATATTTGAAATGGACTGTATTTAAGAGGATAGCCTATGGGGCCTTATGGGTTGACACCTCGTCCTTAAATGGATGACTAAGCAAGAATTGGAAGCCAAGTTTCATTACCAAAGCCGGCCACCTTTAAGGACTAAAGTGCAAATGTTTTTGCCTTTAGGGGCCAAAGTGTAATTTTGTGAAAATTGTGGTTTGATAAATAAATTTGTAAATTTATGGAACTATGGATATTTCTAGTTGGATTTCCTAGTTCAATCAAGCTTATGATGATTTTTAAGTTTGGTTGGTTCAAAATTGACCAATCATATGCTTACATTTGTGATCATAGGGACCGGCCACCTCAAGGGCTAATGAGCAAATATTTTGCTCCTAAGGACCAATAAGCAAAGTATGAAAATTGGAAGTACACTAGAAATTGACACCTCACAATTTTAGCTTTGCTTAGTAAGCATGGTAGCTTTGCTTACTAAGCTATGTTGCAAGTTGTCATCTTGACACCTAGTAAGAATGGCCGGCCACCTCATGGATATGTTCAAGCAAATATGATGTTTTTAATGTAACAACCCGCCTAGCACAGGCCGTTACCATACATACATACATACATACATGCGTACTTATTTATTTGGCGTAAGCAGCGGAAATTTTTTTTTTTTTTTTATACAGTGCGGATACTTGCAATATATAACGATGTTTGCGTACAAAATAATTTACATAAAAAGATTAAAACACGAAGCGGTTATGATCCCCACATTTCACAGCTTGTCCTGCCTCGCTCGCCACCTTGCACCATCAGTTGCCTGTAGGTTGCTTACCTACAGCATAGACGTAAGACACGTGAGCTTTCGCTCAGCAAGTACAACATATACATATCCGCGGAAACAAACATAAACATACTCATCATGACCTTACATAGACATAGCATATCATACATGTTATACATAACTTCCCATAGCATACATATCATAACATACATAACATGTCATAACATCGCAAAATATATACATGTACCAGTTATGCTCTTATTATGCCATTGTATTCATTCTTAACTTATCTTACTAATGGGCCCCTTATCATGAGTGTACGTACCGGGCGCGCAACTATGATTTGGTTGGGACGGCCAGTCCATTTCCAACTCAAACCACAGTCCAACCCGACCTAACGCGGGTCGGTACGACACAGGCAAGCTTGCTTGCCATCATACTTACTTTTCATGAACTCATATTTGTTCTTATTAGTGAACATGCTTCGTGATGTCACTATTCATAACTCATGATCATATCTTGACATTATATCTTTTTCTCATGCTAATGAACTTAACATAGTCATATATTAAACACATCATCACTTACAGCAAACATACTTGGCAAGTATACAACAAAAGCCTATGCTGTAGGCGGAGTTGTACTTACCTTGAGTACTATGTCCCGAGACTTGTTGATCCACTTCAGGATACCTCAGCAGGCTATTCCCTGCTATATCAGAGGACATAGAGTAAGAATTATGTTCTTACAGAATGTTGGTAATCAAACCAACATTCATACCTATTTGTGGTTATATGTTCCCCCTTTCTTAATACAATGCCGGATACTTTCTCAGTATCACAGATAACCCTATGGTTTAGAACATATTTAAGTTGGTCACATAAAGTAACCTTGGCTAAACAGCCTTTCATAACTGTGTTAGGTTATTAAACCTAACCTTGGGCCTAAGCTTGTTTGAAAAATCATTCCATCGGGTTACTCTTGAGTAACCCTGGTTTTTAGGCCCAACTTAGTCATTATATTGGGTTACGTTGGATAACCCTTGGGCTTAGGGCCCAAACCAATAACTCGGTACCTTTCCCGGTTATGGTTCATTTAACTCGATTTAAACTCTTTCTTTATTTCGGAAAAACTTAGAGTTTTAAGATCATTTTATTAAAAACTCAGAATCTGATGAGTGGGTCTTTGTAAAAATCATTAAAAACATAAACTGCCTTTGGAACAGTTTCTCACTGAGAATTAGTCAGTGGATGTGCAGAAATGTCCTTTTCCTGCACTGTTTTAGAAAACTTTGTGTAGGAATTTCTTGTTCACTGCACAGTTTTGAAATCCAATTTTCTATTTAAAAATCAAAGCTGAATATGAAAAAGTTTTCTTCATGAAAGTTTTAAAGCATTCAAAATCCTAAAACTTTCGTTTTGAACTCGAGACCCAAATCGGTCTCTAACCCACTCCTTTAACCTGTTAAACTCACCGGGTCGTGTATAGGGTCTGGGCACGGTCAGGCTCGGGTTTTCACAAAAACGAAGGTATTTGGAGCCTTATTTTTGAAAACGGTCCACATTACCCCCTAGGAAAAACCCTTATCTACAACTTTTGTGTTTTACGTTTTTCCAAAATCAGCCTCTAAGGGCCTCAAAACTGACTTTCCAGAAAACTGGTCAGTCTGAACCCGAATTGGCAGTTTTTGTTCGTTTCTTGGTTTCTCGTCCTAATTCGTGCACACTACCTCAACCGAACTCAGCGGGAGCCTAAAATCACCATGCAACATTTTTTCTATCGTCCCAAATTGACTTTCATGAGCCCCCACATGATCATGTAAATCAAACAACAAAATCACCCTAATTAAGGTTAGGGTTTTGCTTGTTTCTTAATTTCTACCAACTTAGCATACACATTTCAATCTAACACCCTAACATGCCATTACTATTCTGTTGGGCAGATTTGGGGAAACATACAACCCCTAATTAATCTAACATACAATCATACTCATAAGCACATACAAATGCACAATTAAACATCAATCAAAACACTAAATCAACCACCCTTAACTAACTAATCAAGCACACACTAACTAAATTGAGCTTATGCTCATTACAAAACAGCTTGTAATACACTTAAATCTCTAATTTAGAACTTGAATTAAGAGATTTAAGGGCCAAGAGAAATTTTACCTTACTTAGCCCAAATGTGGGTTTGCTTGGCTCAAATTTCTCTCTTCCTTTCTCCTTGGTGCAGCCGGCCTTAGCTCCTTCCAATGAGCCTAAAATTTTCCAGCCACCTAGGGACAGCCCCTCCCAAGACTCCGGCCACTTCCCACAAGAATCAGCCACCTCCCTACTTGGTTTCCCCTTCAATTTCTCTTCCCCCTAGCAGCTGCCACACAACCGGCCACTATGGCCAATCTTGGTTCCAAAAATTTTTCTCACTTCTTGGCTTGCTTCCTAGTGAATGCCTAATACTCCTAAGACTAATTCCTTGATTTTCTAAGCTTTTTCTTTCTCTTTGGCAGCTCCCTCAAGTTCGGATTTTGGGCAAAAAAATGACCAAAGTTTGGCTAGATTTCCTAATTTTTGTGAATAGGAAGCACTCCTATTTATAGGCATTTTTGAACTTTCCAAAATTACAAAATAGTCCTTCAAAGTTCACCAAATTGCACACTAGGGGGGTGAGGTGGCCGGCCATGGTTGTTCTAGAACTAACCTATTTCTTTCCAATTTTTCATTAAAGCCTTAAAATGATGTCATAAATCAAAAGTAATGTGACATCACCATTAAGGCCTTATTTGGCCTAATTTTTGATTAGACAGTATCTTTCAATACTAAACAGATATAGTTGATACTGTGGTCTTTGATTCACAGTACCGATTATTAAAATGCAGTCCAAAATTTATCTGTCTAATAATGGACTATACGAAAAATTCTCTTTTCGTTTCGAGCCTTTTAGCCTTTAATCTCCTACTTAGTGTGCTTGATTTTTCTATGGTGGTCTTGAATCTAACTTAAACCATTTTATCTGAAAAATTTGGTTTTCCGCAGTATACTTCCTATACTGCTCACCATTTTTCGATATCGTCAAAGAATTGATCTTTCTAGCCAATCTTTGACTTTCGTGGGTCAATGTTGCCTATCCTGTCAACATGGACTCTCTTAGTCAACTTGACGGTTTCTGGTCAAACTTTGACTTTCTGGTCAAACTTTGACTTTCTGGTCAAACTTTGACTTTCGTAAAAATCATAGCGTTTTTATACCTTTTTCCCCAAAAGGTCGTATGCTCAACTAAGCAATCATTTTTGAGTCTTATAAAACCATAAGAACTCACAATTCTGAATAAAAACCCTAAACCGGGCTTTTGCATAACTACCTTCACGGTACAATTCAAATTTCTATACAAGAAATTGTAACATAGAAAAATTCTAGTTATTACAATCTACCCCCCTTAAAAATTTTCGTCCTCGAAAATTAAAACAAATCAGGGTAGTTCTTTTTCATCTCATCTTCCAACTCCCAGGTTGCTTCTTCGACCATGTGGTTTCGCCACAATACTTTAACCATGGGAATGGTTTTGTTCCTTAAGACCTTCTCTTCCCGATCCAGAATTCGAACTGGCTTTTCTTCATAGGTTAAGTCCGTATGAACCTCCACTGGTTCCTGACTAAGCACATGGGAAGGGTCTGGCACATACTTCTTTAGCATCGACACATGGAAAACATTATGCATCGAAGCTAACTCAGGCGGTAAGGCAAGCTTATAGGCAACTTTTCCAACTCGTTCAAGAATCTCAAATGGTCCAGTATACCTCGGACTAAGCTTTCCCTTTTTACCAAATCGCATTACTCCTTTCATAGGAGTAATCTTGATGAACACCGCATCTCCCAATTGGAATTCCAAGGGCCTCCTACGTTTATCGGCATAACTTTTATGTCTGCTAAAAGCTATGTCGAGTCTCTGCTTGATCATCTGAATATCCTCAGAGGTCTTCTTGATGAAGTCTGTAGTTTGCAGCCGCTTCTGCCCCACTTCCTGCCAGTGGATAGGCGATCGACATTTTCTTCCATACAATGCTTCAAATGGAGCCATACCAATCGAAGCATGATAACTGTTGTTGTAGGAGAATTCGATCAATGGCAGTTTTTGATCCAAGTTTCCTTTGAAATCCAGCACACATGACCTTAACATATCTTCCAGTGTCTGGATGGTTCGTTCTGATTGACCGTCAGTTTGAGGGTGAAATGCCGTACTAAACATCAATTTCGACCCCATAACATTGTGAACACTAGTCCAAAATCGAGAAGTGAAGCGTCCATCACGGTCCGAAATGATCGATTTTGGTACTCCATGAAATCTGACAATCTGGGATACGTAGATTTCAGCCAATTTCTCCACTGAGAAGGTGACCTTAATAGCAATAAAGTGGGTTGACTTGGTTAATCTATCCACAATAACCCAAATCGAGTCATTCCCACTTGAGGTTCTGGGTAGCCCTACTATGAAATCCATAGTAATTTGCTCCCATTTCCATTCAGGAAGCTCTATTTTCTGCAGTACTCCGCCAGGATGTCGATGCTCCGCCTTAACTTTCTGACAAGTTAGGCATTTTGACACAAATTCTGCTACCTCATTTTTCATATTGGGCCACCAATAATTTTCTCGGAGGTCTTTATACATCTTGGAAGCTCCTGGATGTACTGAATACGGCGTCTTGTGTGCCTCAGACAAGATCTGGTCCTTAAGGAATTCAAAGTTAGGAACACAAATCCTTCCTTTGAAGTAAATAGTACCATCTTTGGAGACTCTAAACTCCTTGTTCTTCTCGTCAAAGAGTTGTGCTTTCAGAAAAGAAGAATCTTTCCTTTGATGTGACTTGATAGTCTCTAGAAGATTGGACTGGAGGGACAGAACAGATAATTTCCCCGTTATCAATTCCAAGTTGAACTCTGAAATCTCCTTTTGTAGTGGTCTAGGAAACATTCCAATAGACATCAGCATGCCTACGGACTTCCTGCTTAAGGCATCTGCTACTTGTTCGCCTTTCCAGGATGGTAAAGGATCTCACAATCATAATCCTTTACAAGTTGCAGCCATCTACGTTGTCTCATGTTGAGCTCCTTCTGAGTAAAATATACTTGAGGCTCTGGTGATCGGTGTAGATCTCACACTTGTTCCCGTACAAGTAG
>CM046374.1:8613966-8637657 GCA_025413025.1 Ficus hispida
GTTGCCTGTAGGTTGCTTACCTACAGCATAGACGTAAGACACGTGAGCTTTCGCTCAGCAAGTACAACATATACATATCCGCGGAAACAAACATAAACATACTCATCATGACCTTACATAGACATAGCATATCATACATGTTATACATAACTTCCCATAGCATACATATCATACCATACATAACATGTCATAACATCGCATAATATATACATGTACCAGTTATGCTCTTATTATGCCATTGTATTCATTCTTAACTTATCTTACTAATGGGCCCCTTATCATGAGTGTACGTACCGGGCGCGCAACTATGATTTGGTTGGGACGGCCAGTCCATTTCCAACTCAAACCACAGTCCAACCCGACCTAACGCGGGTCGGTACGACACAGGCAAGCTTGCTTGCCATCATACTTACTTTTCATGAACTCATATTTGTTCTTATTAGTGAACATGCTTCGTGATGTCACTATTCATAACTCATGATCATATCTTGACATTATATCTTTTTCTCATGCTAATGAACTTAACATAGTCATATATTAAACACATCATCACTTACAGCAAACATACTTGGCAAGTATACAACAAAAGCCTATGCTGTAGGCGGAGTTGTACTTACCTTGAGTACTATGTCCCGAGACTTGTTGATCCACTTCAGGATACCTCAGCAGGCTATTCCCTGCTATATCAGAGGACATAGAGTAAGAATTATGTTCTTACAGAATGTTGGTAATCAAACCAACATTCATACCTATTTGTGGTTATATGTTCCCCCTTTCTTAATACAATGCCGGATACTTTCTCAGTATCACAGATAACCCTATAGTTTAGAACATATTTAAGTTGGTCACATAAAGTAACCTTGGCTAAACAGCCTTTCATAACTGTGTTAGGTTATTAAACCTAACCTTGGGCCTAAGCTTGTTTGAAAAATCATTCCATCGGGTTACTCTTGAGTAACCCTGGTTTTTAGACCCAACTTAGTCATTATATTGGGTTACGTTGGATAACCCTTGGGCTTAGGGCCCAAACCAATAACTCGGTACCTTTCCCGGTTATGGTTCATTTAACTCGATTTAAACTCTTTCTTTATTTCGGAAAAACTCAGAGTTTTAAGATCATTTTATTAAAAACTCAGAATCTGATGAGTGGGTCTTTGTAAAAATCATTAAAAACATAAACTGCCTTTGGAACAGTTTCTCACTGAGAATTAGTCAGTGGATGTGCAGAAATGTCCTTTTCCTGCACTGTTTTAGAAAACTTTGTGCAGGAATTTCTTGTTCACTGCATAGTTTTGAAATCCAATTTTCTATTTAAAAATCAAGGCCGAATTTGAAAAAGTTTTCTTCATGAAAGTTTTAAAGCATTCAAAATACTAAAACTTTCGTTTTGAACTCGAGACCCAAATCGGTCTCTAACCTACTCCTTTAACCTGTTAAATTCACCTGGCCGTGCATAGGGTCTGGGCACGGTCAGGCTCGGGTTTTCACAAAAACGAAGGCCATTGGAGTCTTATTTTTGAAAACTGTCCACGTTACCCCCTAGGAAAAACCCTTATCTACAACTTTTGTGTTTTACGTTTTTCCCAAAATCAGCCTCTAAGGGCCTCAAAACTGACTTTCCAGAAAACTGGTCAGTCTGAACCCGAATTGGCAGTTTTTGTTCGTTTCTTGGTTTCTCGTCCTAATTCGTGCACACTACCTCAACCAAACTCAGCGGGAGCCTAAAATCACCATGCAACGTTTTTTCTATCGTCCCAAATTGACTTTCATGAGCCCCCACATGATCATGTAAATCAAACAACAAAATCACCCTAATTAAGGTTAGGGTTTTGCTTGTTTCTTAATTTCTACCAACTTAGCATACACATTTCAATCTAACACCCTAACATGCCATTACTATTCTGTTGGGCAGATTTGGGGAAACATACAACCCCTAATTAATCTAACATACAATCATACTCATAAGCACATACAAATGCACAATTAAACATCAATCAAAACACTAAATCAACCACCCTTAACTAACTAATCAAGCACACACTAAAATCTGACCTAAGGTAGAAATTTAAATTGAGCTTATGCTCATTACAAAACAGCTTGTAATACACTTAAATCTCTAATTTAGAACTTGAATTAAGAGATTTAAGGGCCAAGAGAAATTTTACCTCACTTAGCCCAAATGTGGGTTTGCTTGGCTCAAATTTCTCTCTTCCTTTCTCCTTGGTGCAGCCGGCCTTAGCTCCTTCCAATGAGCCTAAAATTTTCCAGCCACCTAGGGACAGCTCCTCCCAAGACTCCGGCCACTTCCCACAAGAATCAGCCACCTCCCTACTTGGTTTCCCCTTCAATTTCTCTTCCCCCTATTAGCTGCCACACAACCGGCCACTATGGCCAATCTTGGTTCCAAAAATTTTTCTAACTTCTTGGCTTGCTTCCTAGTGAATGACTAATACTCCTAAGACTAATTCCTTGATTTTCTAAGCTTTTTCTTTCTCTTTGGTAGCTCCCTAAGGTTCGGATTTTTGGGCAGAAAATTGACCAAAGTTTGGCTAGATTTTCTAATTTTTGTGAATAGGAAGCACTCCTATATATAGGCATTTTTGAACTTTCCAAAATTGCAAAATAGTCCTTCAAAGTTCACCAAATTGCACATTAGGGGGTGAGGTGGCCGGCCATGGTTGTTCTAGAACCAACCTATTTCTTTCCAATTTTTCATTAAAGCCTTAAAATGATGTCATAAATCAAAAGTAATGTGACATCACCATTAAGGCCTTATTTGGCCTAATTTTTGATTAGACAGTATCTTTCAATACTAAACAAATATAGTTGATACTGTGGTATTTGATTCACAGTACCGATTATTAAAATGCAGTCCAAAATTTATCTGTCTAATAATGGACTATACGAAAAATTCTCTTTTCGTTTCGAGCCTTTTAGCCATTAATCTCCTACTTAGTGTGCTTGATTTTTCTATTGTGGTCTTGAATCTAACTTAAACCATTTTATCTGAAAAATTTGGTTTTCCGCAGTATACTTCCTATACTGCTCACCATTTTTCGATATCGTCAAAGAATTGATCTTTCTAGCCAATCTTTGACTTTCTTGGGTCAATGTTGCATATCCTGTCAACATGGACTCTCCAATCAACCAATTATCCGCAGCTATCGGATCCATTAATCCCTCAAATGCAGGTGCCTTCATCCTCCTGAATCTTTCGTACAGTAAATCTTCCCGTACTGGTGGTAAGTTTACTGGAACTCCAGCAGGTGCTACCGGAATCTCAACATTCCGTGGATCCTCTTGTTGTACTTCCGGTTGGACTTCTGGTACCGGAGGCACCCTGTTCTGTTGAAGAGGAACCTCATCAGCCCGAGGTCTCTGGTTTATCTGAATTAATTGTTCTCGCAGTCTATTTGTCTCTTGCTGCTGTTCCAGCAGCTGCCGTTGCAAATTTGCAACAATGGTTGCGAGATCCGGCTCGGGCGGATTTTCAGGCACTGCTCGTCATGGACGAACCATTTTCTTGATCTTATTAAAACATAAGAAAAGATATTATCATACCAGAAATATCCCTTCTTCATACATTTATCGTCATACATAACATAACTCTTCATATCATAAATTTATCATCGTATCATGGCACATAACAACTCGTAACATGCCTTTCATCATCATATCATAATATTTCATACTTGAACTTTCTTTTTGTATTCTTACAAAAAGTACATTATATTCACAATCTTGTAAATACATTTTGATACGATTTCTGTACACATAGGGCCAAAATTTCGGATGGAAGTGTCTAACACTTTCCCATCATACATCAGTACAAGCCTATCATCCAAAAATATAAGCTAGTACATATCCGTCGTAAAATAAAAATATATACAGAGTTAGCCTAATCTATCTGCTCATCCGTAACTACTGAGGGCGCGTCGGAGTCTGCATCGTCATCTCCATCGTGCAATGGAAACTCCTCAGGGTCCTCATCAAAATCCTCCTCCTGCCGGTCCTCAGGCTCAAACTTTGGCCCGGGCTCCATATCCTCTTCATTGTCCGTGAACCAGTCCTCCTGTTCTGGCTCCGGCTCCATGTCCTCCTCCTCATCGCTAGAAATATCGATGATCGGGGGGTCTTCCGGCGGATCCTCTGGAACAACTATAATATCATCGGGGTCGAAATCATCCCCGACCTCGTCAGCCTCGGCGTCCTGGGGCGGCACCGCCTGTACTGGCTCGGCTGGAATCGGGTCCTCAGGAAAGACTGGACCAGGCCCGAAAAATGGCTCTCCCATCCCAGCGTCGTCGACCGGAGCCTGATGGCCCTCTACGATCTCAGCGGCCTGCATAGCCTGTACCACGGCTTCGGCCCCCATAATATCCTCTATCATGTTCCCCACCGTCGTCTCAGGCAACGGCATGGGAACGTACTACCGGATCTGCGGAGGCAATCCGTCCCGGAAAGTCTGTAGTGAAATCATCCCCGGGTTAGCCAAGTCCCGGGGGACGTAAGGCAATAGCTCCTCCTGAAACCGCCTGCAGTAATGGCTCATGGGCTCCTGCGGGTAGGCGTGCCACACTGCTGAAAAACTAAGGTATCGGGCATGATACATATCCCGATACATCGCAGGATCGCGATGAGGAGCACCGGCACCCTCATCCGGTAGCGGTCCGAAATGTGCGACTAACAATGCACGGAAATGCGGCCAAGTGCGACTCGGCATCGATCTCTCTCCTATCGTCATCCACCATAACCGTGCGTCTACTGCCAGACACCGACTGGCTAACGAAACCTGGAGTCGATCCTCTATATGGCATAGTCGGAAGATTAACTCCATGTCGTATAGCCAGGCAGCCAACGACACCGTCCGTCTCGTCCCGTCAAAAATCATCGGGTGCGACTCGTAAAAAGACGTTACCGCACGTCGATCCCCATCGGCTCCAGCGAGATCCATAACGTCGTATCTATCATAACATAATCATTTAATAATTAATTATTCATGAATATAAAATTACTTACAATGATGGCGGCGGCGGCAGGCATACTGTGAAATTAGGTAGCAGGGAACCGCTCTGATACCAACTCTGTAACAACCCGCCTAGCACAGGCCGTTACCATACATACATACATACATACATGCGTACTTATTTATTTGGCGTAAGAAGCGGAAATTATTATTATTTTTTTTTATACAGTGCAGATACTTGCAATATATAACGATGTTTGCATACAAAATAATTTACATAAAAATATTAAAACGCGAAGCGGTTATAATCCTCACATTTCACAGCTTGCCCTGCCTCGCTCGCCACCTTGCACCATCAGTTGCCTGTAGGTTGCTTACCTACAGCATAGACGTAAGACACGTGAGCTTTCGCTCAGCAAGTACAACATATACATATCCGCGGAAACAAACATAAACATACTCATCATGACCTTACATAGACATAGCATATCATACATGTTATACATAACTTCCCATAGCATACATATCATAACATACATAACATGTCATAACATCGCATAATATATGCATGTACCAGTTATGCTCTTATTATGCCATTGTATTCATTCTTAACTTATCTTACTAATGGGCCCCTTATCATGAGTGTACGTACCGGGCGCGCAACTATGATTTGGTTGGGACGGCCAGTCCATTTCCAACTCAAACCACAGTCCAACCCGACCTAACGCGGGTCGGTACGACACAGGCAAGCTTGCTTGCCATCATACTTACTTTTCATGAACTCATATTTGTTCTTATTAGTGAACATGCTTCGTGATGTCACTATTCATAACTCATGATCATATCTTGACATTATATCTTTTTCTCATGCTAATGAACTTAACATAGTCATATATTAAACACAACATCACTTACAGCAAACATACTTGGCAAGTATACAACAAAAGCCTATGCTGTAGGCGAAGTTGTACTTACCTTGAGTACTATGTCCCGAGACTTGTTGATCCACTTCAGGATACCTCAGCAGGCTATTCCCTGCTATATCAGAGGACATATTGTAAGAATTATGTTCTTACAGAATGTTGGTAATCAAACCAACATTCATACCTATTTGTGGTTATATGTTCCCCCTTTCTTAATACAATGCCGGATACTTTCTCAGTATCACAGATAACCCTATGGTTTAGAACATATTTAAGTTGGTCACATAAAGTAACCTTGACTAAACAGCCTTTCATAACTGTGTTAGGTTATTAAACCTAACCTTGGGCCTAAGCTTGTTTGAAAAATCATTCCATCGGGTTACTCTTGAGTAACCCTGGTTTTTAGACCCAACTTAGTCATTATATTGGGTTACGTTGGATAACCCTTGGGCTTAGGGCCCAAACCAATAACTCGGTACCTTTCCCGGTTATGGTTCATTTAACTCGATTTAAACTCTTTCTTTATTTCGGAAAAACTTAGAGTTTTAAGATCATTTTATTAAAAACTCAGAATCTGATGAGTGGGTCTTTGTAAAAATCATTAAAAACATAAACTGCCTTTGGAACAGTTTCTCACTGAGAATTAGTCAGTAGATGTGCAGAAATGTCCTTTTCCTGCACTGTTTTAGAAAACTTTGTGCAGGAATTTCTTGTTCACTGCATAGTTTTGAAATCCAATTTTCTATTTAAAAATCAAGGCCGAATTTGAAAAATTTTTCTTCATGAAAGTTTTAAAGCATTCAAAATCCTAAAACTTTCGTTTTGAACTCGAGACCCAAATCGATCTCTAACCCACTCCTTTAACCTGTTAAACTCACCTGGCCGTGCATAGGGTCTGGGCACGGTCAGGCTCGGGTTTTCACAAAAACGAAGGCCATTGGAGCCTTATTTTTGAAAACTGTCCGCGATACCCCCTAGGAAAAATCCTTATCTACAACTTTTGTGTTTTACGTTTTTCCAAAATCAGCCTCTAAGGGCCTCAAAACTGACTTTCCAGAAAACTGGTCAGTCTGAACCCGAATTGGCAGTTTTTGTTCGTTTCTTGGTTTCTCGTCCTAATTCGTGCACACTACCTCAACCGAACTCAGCGGGAGCCTAAAATCACCATGCAACGTTTTTTCTATCGTCCCAAATTGACTTTCATGAGCCCCCACATGATCATGTAAATCAAACAACAAAATCACCCTAATTAAGGTTAGGGTTTTGCTTGTTTCTTAATTTCTACCAACTTAGCATACACATTTCAATCTAACACCCTAACATGCCATTACTATTCTGTTGGGCAGATTTGGGGAAACATACAACCCCTAATTAATCTAACATACAATCATACTCATAAGCACATACAAATGCACAATTAAACATCAATCAAAACACTAAATCAACCACCCTTAACTAACTAATCAAGCACACACTAAAATCTGACCTAAGGTAGAAATTTAAATTGAGCTTATGCTCATTACAAAACAGCTTGTAATACACTTAAATCTCTAATTTAGAACTTGAATTAAGAGATTTAAGGGCCAAGAGAAATTTTACCTCACTTAGCCCAAATGTGGGTTTGCTTGGCTCAAATTTCTCTCTTCCTTTCTCCTTGGTGCAGCCGGCCTTAGCTCCTTCCAATGAGCCTAAAATTTTCCAGCCACCTAGGGACAGCTCCTCCCAAGACTCCGGCCACTTCCCACAAGAATCAGCCACCTCCCTACTTGGTTTCCCCTTCAATTTCTCTTCCCCCTAGCAGCTGCCACACAACCGGCCACTATGGCCAATCTTGGTTCCAAAAATTTTTCTAGCTTCTTGGCTTGCTTCCTAGTGAATGACTAATACTCCTAAGACTAATTCCTTGATTTTCTAAGCTTTTTCTTTCTCTTTGGCAGCTCCCTAAGGTTCGGATTTTTGGGCAGAAAATTGACCAAAGTTTGGCTAGATTTTCTAATTTTTGTGAATAGGAAGCACTCCTATTTATAGGCATTTTTGAACTTTCCAAAATTGCAAAATAGTCCTTCAAAGTTCACCAAATTGCACATTAGGGGGTGAGGTGGCCGGCCATGGTTGTTCTAGAACCAACCTATTTCTTTCCAATTTTTCATTAAAGCCTTAAAATGATGTCATAAATCAAAAGTAATGTGACATCACCATTAAGGCCTTATTTGGCCTAATTTTTGATTAGACAGTATCTTTCAATACTAAACAGATATAGTTGATACTGTGATCTTTGATTCACAGTACCGATTATTAAAATGCAGTCCAAAATTTATCTGTCTAATAATGGACTATACGAAAAATTCTCCTTTCGTTTCGAGCCTTTTAGCCTTTAATCTCCTACTTAGTGTGCTTGATTTTTCTATTATGGTATTGAATCTAACTTAAACCATTTTATCTGAAAAATTTGGTTTTCCACAGTATACTTCCTATACTGCTCACTATTTTTCGATATCGTCAAAGAATTGATCTTTCTAGCCAATCTTTGACTTTCTTGGGTCAATGTTGCCTATCCTGTCAACATGGACTCTCTTGGTCAACTTGACGGTTTCTGGTCAAACTTTGACTTTCTGGTCAAACTTTGACTTTCTGGTCAAACTTTGACTTTCTGGTCAAACTTTGACTTTCGTAAAAATCATAGCGTTTTTATACCTTTTTCCTCAAAAGGTCGTATGCTTAACTAAGCAATCATTTTTTGAGTCTTATAAAAACATAAGAACTCACAATTTTGAATAAAAACCCTAAACCGGGCTTTTGCATAACTACCTTCACGGTACAATTCAAATTTCTATACAAGAAATTGTAACATAGAAAAATTCTAGTTATTACATGTAAGGCAAAACCAAAATCAAACACAAACTAATATGCCAAAAGCCAAAATTAACTACAACTTTTTACCCATCCTCCAACTAAAATAAACTAATTAATATTATATAAACTACTAAAAGTAAGGCATATTATCTTGAAATAACAACAATTAATAAGCTTAAAAACATGTTAAATAACTCTATTTCATAGAGTTATCACACCCCCAAACTTAAATCATTGCTCGTCCTCGAGTAATGCCAAAATAAACACAGAACATAACACACAAAAAGAAAACTCAAAACACAAAACAGAAAAATTGCTCAGGATACTAAATAAGTTGATTCTCCAATCTCAAAAGTGCTTCTTAATTTCCAGCTCATAGTCAAAATTCGCATTCATTAAGTATCAGCATCCATTCTAACTGAATTCACTCCCAAATGAGACTCCTTTAAAGGTGTATGTGTGCGACTATAGTTAAGCATCCTTGAATTACCCAGGTCATCCAAACCAAGATCATTGAGCCTAGTTAATGATTCAATAGGCTGACTGCATAACTCCTTCTCCACTAATAGTAGGTTACCAAACACCTGAGATTAACTTGTTCCACTGCTTTCTGCTTGAGGCTTTGTATAGGGTGTATAATTTTTTTTTTTTTTTAAATCTTCATGTCACTGTTACCTTTTTACGCGAATGTCAACATTGGTGATGAAGACACCCGGTTACTCAGCAACATCACTAATCAGATTTGCTATAGCCTACTCATATTCAGAACCACTTTTTGACGCAAAAGTACACATGGGGCTCATGTTACTCCTGGTTACTAGGCAATTCCAAATAGCGGAATAGGTTTTTTGTTTTCTTTTTTTTTTACCCTCAAATAACAGCCCTTTTTGAGTTTTCCATACTCTAAACACATATCAATTCATCCCAGGATACTTGGCTTCTTTACCATTTCGCCTCGAAGGTTTCATACAATCAATTCTCAAATCCCAAACTCTCACTGTGATTTGAAATTTCCTAAGTTTTTCAAACGAAACACAAAGCTATAGTATAATGTGCATCATTTAAGCAATCTCATTTAAGGAGCAAACCAATAATAAACATCAACCACACTCAACTCATGCCAATTCATTCCATATTCTGAGAATTTCAAAACACTATTACTCTTTATAGAATTTCCTCAAACCAACTTTGCTATAGCAAAACCAGAGCAAACAAAACATTCTAATTTTTCCATTTTTTTTTTATTTTTTTTATTTATTTATTTTTAAACAAAAACAAAACAAACTCATACCAACAAATAAAACTCCCTACCCCCAAACTTAAAATCAGCAGTGTCCTCGCTGTTGGAACAAAACAACACAAAACAGAACAAAAACAACAAAACAAAACAGAACACTATAAAACTAAGAAAAAGAGAAAGATAGAAACTTCCTGATTTGGTGGGTCGCTGGACTGGCTGTGTGAGATGTGAATCCGTGACTGGAGTGGTGGCTGATTGCGGTTTAGCGGTTGAAGTGGTGGAGGCGGCTTAGTGGCGAGCTGGCTCTACGTGGGCGTAGCAGTTTGTGTCGCGTCGGTGTGGCTGGTTTCAGTGCAGCGTCGTCGTGGGTTGGTCGAAAATGGAGCAGTGCGGCTGGTCAGCGCTGAAGAAGAAAACTAAAAGGAAGTGAGGCCTGTAGAGTTGTGGAATATCTTCTTCTTCTTTTTTTTTTTTTTTTTTTTTTTTTTGCAACTTTGCTGTAGCATTTCCTGGAGCATTTTAATACAGATTGCTCCTCAATTCTGCCCAACTTTGCTGCAGCTTTGCTGTAGCATTTCCCACAGCATTTTAATATAGATTGTTATCCAGTTCTGCCCGATTTTGCTGCAGCTTTGCTGTAGCATTTCCCGCAGCATTTTAATACAGATTGCTCATCAATTCTGCCCAACTTTGCTGCAGCTTTGCTGTAGCATTTCCCGCAGCATTTTAATACAGATTGCTCTCCAATTCTGCCCGATTTTGCTGTAGCTTTGCTATAGCATTTCCCGCAGCATTTTAACACAGATTGCTCTCCAGTTTTGCCCGATTTTTCTGCAGCTTTGCTATAGCAATCTGATTCATTATAAAGAAATGCTGTAGCAAAATCACCAGAATCTTCTACAAACCTTGCACCCAAGAAATGAAAAGAAAAATAAAAACTTACGAGCAGAATGGAACAAAAATTAGACTAAAAATCAATAAAAATAGCAAATCAAATGTAATTAAAGAAATTGAGAATATAGGGTTGCCTCCCTCAAGCGCTTGTTTTAGAGTCTTCAGCCTGACTATACGGTATTTCAGGCATCCTGTAGCAAGATAGAAGGATTATGACAGCTGAAACCATCACCCCAGTAATGCTTAAGTCACTGTCCATTAACCTTGAAAGTTCTCCCTGAGTTCACCGCAGCATGTCTTTCCGACAAATAATTTTTTCTACAGCAAAACTTCCAAAGTGCAGCCGACGTCATGTGAATCCAGTTTTTTTTTTCGCTTTTTCTTTCTGCTACCACTATCCCTCAAGTGTGTTGGTAGAGGTTTTAGTTCCAAAGCAGGTGGTTCTTTGACGGATGATTTATGTGATTTAAGGGTCCTTTCTAATAACTCAAGGGACTCAAATTGCTTCCCAACTCTAACTGCTGTATGTTTGCTCTCCATCCAAGACACTTGATTATCACTAGCTTCCTCATCTTCATCTGACACAGCCAAATCATCTTCATTTATCATCTTTGGAGAGCATTTCTTCTCAAACTCAGTAGCCACTAGTGAATCCAGAATATTGATGGCTGAACACTCCTCAACATCATCAGCAAAATGCATAGCCTTGAAGATGTTGAAGGTAACCTGTTGATCGTGAACTCTCATGGTCAATTCACCCTTCTGTACATCTATCAAGGTCCTGCCAGTAGCCAAAAATGGTCTTCCCAGTATAATTGGCACGTCCTTATCTGCCTCATAATCTAGCACAATAAAATCTGCTGGAAAAATGAATTTGTCCACTTGCACTAGCACATCTTCAATTTTTCCTTCCGGATGAGCCAAGGATCTGTCAGCTAATTGGAGAGTTACTATTGTAGGTCTTGCTTCCCCAATTCCCAGCTTTTTAAAGATCGACATGGGCATCAGATTTACACTTGCTCCTAGGTCACATAATGCCCTTCCAAAGTACCGGTTCCCAATGGAGCATGGTATGGTGAAACTGCCAGGATCTTCCAGCTTAGGTGGCAGCTTGTTCTTCAATATCGCACTGCACTCTTCAGTTAGTGCCACCATCTCGAACTCACCTAGCCTTTGTTTCTTCGAAAGAATGTCTTTCATGAATTTAACATAGCTAGGCATCTATTCCAAAGCTTCCACAAGTGGAATGTTGATGTGCAGCTGCTTAAACACATCTAAAAACTTTCTGAATTGCTTGTCCTGCTTTTGATTCTGAAATCGTTGCGGAAATGGTGGTGGAGGTCTCTCTGATCTGCTCTGCTGTAGCTTTACTGTAGCATTTCGCTCTACTACATCATCCTGATTTTCTTTGCTACTGCTTTGCTGTAGCTCTGCTGTTGCATTTCGCTCTGCCGCAACTTTCTGATCTGCTTCATTTTCTGATTGTGGACTTGGCTGATTTTGGATTGAAGAAGGTTCTGTATCTTGAGCAGGTTGTCGGATTGGTTGATTAACTTGTCTGCCATTCCAAAGTGTAATAGCCTTGTAATGCTCATTGCCATCTCTTCTGGGGTTCTCTGTATCGCTAGGAAGCGATACTCGGGGCCTATTGTTCAAAGCATTAGCTAGCTGCCCCACCTGATTCTCCAAACTCCTCAGCGATGCAGCTTGACTCTGAATAATGACTGATTGATTCTGAATGATCGCATCATTCTTCGCCATGTATTCCTTGAGTAGTGCCTCAATAGGATTCGGTTGTTCTTGAAGCGGATGTCTTTGTTGCTGTTGTTGAAAACCTGGTAGGTGTGTCAGTTTATTCAGCCCTACTGAAGAACTAGCTCCCTGATCACCCCATGAAAAATTCAGATGCTGCCTCCACCTTGGGTTGTAAGTGTTGGAATATGGATTGTTATTCCTGTTGAAATTATTCACATAGCAAACTGAAGCTGGGTTAGCTGGGTAATTCTCAAATGAATGACCTTCACCACAATAAACACACACAACTTCCACTGCCTGCACCGAATTTGCCCCTGCTGCCATATTCATGGACTTCAATATGTTGGACAATGAAGATACTTGAGCTGTTAAAGCTGTAACGGCATCTACCTCATGAACTCCCGCTACACGCCTTCCCGTAGAAACTCTCTCAATAGGCCACTGGTAGTTGTTATTCGACATTCTCTCCAAAATCTCGTAAGCTTCATTGTAAGACTTCATCAAAAGGGCTCCATTGGCAGACGCATCTACCATACTCCGAGTTTGAGCATTAAGACCATTATAAAAAGTTTCCATTTGAATCCAATGGGGAAGTCCGTGGTATGGGCATTTTCTAAGCAACTCTTTAAAACGCTCCCAAGCTTCATAGAGAGCCTCTCCATCTACTTGCTGAAACGATGTGAAGTCATTTCGTAGTTTGGCATTTTTGTTCGGAGGAAAATACTTCACCAAAAATTTTTCAGCCAAATCATTCCATGTTGCCACTGAATCTGGTGGTAAAGAGTTCAACCAGGCTCTAGCTCTATCTCGTAAAGAATAAGGAAATAATTTGAGTTGAAGCGCTTCTTCAGTTACACCATGAAGCTTGAAGGAATCACTCACTTCCATAAACAATCTCAGGTGCAAATGAGGATCTTCGGTTGGCATCCCACTGAATTGACCCACTGTCTGTAGCATCTGAAACATCACCAGCTTCAACTCAAAATGTTGGGCTTGAATTTCTGGTCTAACAATACTAGGATGTAACCCGTGCAACATAGGGACAGCATAATCCCTTCAGCCCTTCCTTCCATTCTATAGCCGCACCTAGTTGTTCTCTTCTTCTTGCTATGAAAGTTCTTTCAATTTTTGGATCAAGGGGAACTAAATCTGTGTCCCTCGGCCTGTTCATGCAAGAAAACTACACCTGCAAAGACAAAAATCAGAGTTTAATTATATAACGAATAGCAAAATAAAAGTAAAATAATTGGTTTCTATAATAGCAATTTTCAATAATACCAATCCCCGGCAATGGCGGCAAAAACTTGTTCGCCAAAAATATGTATGCGAAAATACTACGCAAGTGCACGTAATCGAACAAGTAATATAATAGTGAGTAGAGTATCGTATCCACAGGGATTGAATTATCAAAATTGATTATAGAAAACAATCGGTTTAAAACAAATTGGGAATTGATTTGAATAATAAAATTATAAAAACTGAATATAAATGAATGGGTATAGTTTAAAATGCAAACAAAAGATTAAACGTGATAATAACAAAGGCTTAGAGTGTGAATCAATGATAGGTGATAGCTAGAATTATAGATTTCCCCTTAGTTGCAAATCTGACTACAAATGCTATAGGAAATGCTGCAGCAAAGTTATCCAGTCAACTAAAATTCTGCACTATCCTCTTCCGAAAGATGTTGTGCTTCCAGTTCTTTAAACCAAAATTAACATATCCCTATGCATCTCAGTTTTTCCAAACATAACATTAAGCGTCAATTTTAACATGTTGTATAAGAAAACAATATATTCCTATACCGTTCACTTATATTATCCAAGTTAAATCCAAGCAAAATTAACCTTCCCATAATTAATTTTAGTTTGTATATTCTATCAATTGATGGCCAGTCAATCAACAAAAATTAAACAATAACGAAACGCTTGAATAACCCGAATAAACTTCACTACACAATTAACTCAACATCTAAATCTTCATTGCAACCTTGGTTCCATCAATAATCCTAGCTAGAGGATTTAGTTCATGTTCAAATTAAAGAAATTACAAATATAATTCTTACTCCACATATTCATCAATTCAACGAAAGAAAATCAAAAGATTAAGAAAAGGTTTAGAAGGAACTGAAAAATTTGAGAGATCTTCAGCACAGAACAAATCTCTTTCTCTGATATTTCCGTTGTCTCCCACTTTTTCGTCCTCTCTCCCTTTTCTTCATCTTCCTCTTTCTCTCTCCCAATTCTCTGTTTTCGGCTCTCTCCTCTTTTTTTTTTCTTTGCCCAGAAACGGCTGCCCCTTTTAATTGTTAACTTTCCCTTTTTATTCCAATCCTCCCAAAAGATGCCCTAGCTCCACGTGCCTTCTTGGTTGCTAAGATTAGTAACCTTTTCACAGCTGCCATGTACAACTATTAATGACAAATAAGTCTTTGCACTGTAAGGCAAAACCAAATCAACACAAACTAATATGCCAAAAGCCAAAATTAACTACAATTTTTTACCCATCTCCAACTAAAATAAACTAATTAATATTATATAAACTACTAAAACTAAGGCATATTATCTTGAAATAACAACAATTAATAAGCTTAAAAACATGTTAAATAACTCTATTTCATAGAGTTATCACTTAACCAAAGCTCCAACTAGGCCAAATGACTGGTTACATTGGGTGGCCTTGGGAACAAGGAAACAAATTAGAGATAAGTTGAAAATATTTTTTTTTAGAACCAATACATGCATGGCTAGCCAACTCATGGGAGTTGAAAGGCAAATATTTTGTTTTTAGGACAATATGCAATTCAAGGAGAATTAAAAAAAATAATAATTATAAAAATTATGGATCTTCTACTATAAATAGAGGTGGTTAGTGTTGAGTGAACATTTAGTTGGGTACTCAAGCTTCTAGTTCCTTCTCAACTATCCTCTCTATCTTAGAAAAAAAAAAAGAGAGAAAAAGGGAAGAAAGAGAGAAGATGGCCAGTTGCTATGATAAAGTGGAGCAAGAATTTTTGCTCATGCAGGATCTAGAATATTTTTAAAGCTTTAGAGTTAATCTCAACCTCTAATAAGAATTTCATAAGTTTTGTTTATTGTTATCAAAAAAGAAAACTTGCCTACTTTTTTTGGTTTTTTGCTATTTGTACCCACAAAATCCGAACTTATGTATGATAATACAAGAAAAAAAATTGCAAACCAAGTGTGTGGGAAGCTTAGGTGGTCGGAATTAGGCTAGTGACCAAGCAGAAAGTTGGAGAAAAGTTTGGAACCCAAACCCTTAGCCAAGGCCGGTTGTGGTGGGGGAGAACCAAGCCAAGAATCCAAACCGGGTTTTTGAGCCTTTGGCTGGAAATTTGGTGCAAATTGGTGACCGGACTTCAAGGGAAAGGAGGCTGGAAATTTTGGACCCCTCTTGGCCAGCAAGACCAGCGGCTGCCGGTTGGGAAAAAGGAGGAAACCGAGCCACCTTAAGCCAAGAAAGCGAGGTAAAACCCTAACCGATTCAAGCTTTCATTTAAATTTCGTGAGAGGAAATTTAAATGTATTAAAAGCTATGGTTTGTAATGGCTTAAGCCACTTTTAAGTTCTGGCCTGTTTTTGCAAGTTATAGGCATGTGCTTGATTAGTTAGGTTAGGGCTTGGTGGTTGATTATGTGCATGCTAGGTGTTTGTGTGAATGCCTAGGATTTTTTATATGTTTTGAATGAACGAAAATTTTGCTTGCATGTTTGAAGCTGAACGTTAGAAACGTTATGCATGTCTGTTTTAGGCTCCCGCTGAGTTCGGTTGAGGTAGGGTGAACCTTTTAGGACGTAAATGAGATTTTAAACCGAAAACTGCCAACTCGGGTAGAAATTGGTCAGTTTCGGGAAAAACAGTTTTTGAGGCTTCTAGAGGCCGAATTAGGAAAAACTCAAAACATGAAAGTTTTTAAGTAGAGTTTTTCCAAGAGGACAACGCGGACAGTTTTGTAAAATGAGGCTCCAATGGCCTCGGTTTTGACCAAAACCCGTGCCTTAGTGCCCAGGACCCGTGCCTTGTATGCCCTGGACCCGTGTACGGCCAAGTCGACTTCCACAGGGTTTTTGATCATGAAAATGTCCGAACTGGGTTTTACCCAAAACATAAAAGTTGTAGAGTTTTTAAATGTTTACAACTTTCATGAAGACAAGTTTTACAGATTAAATATGGGTTTTTAGATAAAAAGGAATTTCGGAGAACTGTACAGGAATTATGGAAATCCTGTACAGAATTTACAAGTTGACACAGAAAATGCATATTTTTGCAGTTTCACTGCAAATAGACATTGAGAAACTGTTCCAAAGGCAGTTTCCAATAGTCAATAAATTTATAAGTCTCGTTTCAAGATTTTCAATCCTTAAAATTAAACAAAAGAGTTTATATACAAAAACTAAATTAATTAAGGTTTTTATTTCCTAAAAATAAGATTTTTAAAACCAAAGTAAAAAAACTACCCGAATAGGGTTACCAAAGTAACCAGTTAGGATAATGTAAAATAAGTAAGGGTTTATAACTAAGGTTATAAACAAATGTTGGTTATACTACCAACAGTTCTAACCCTTACTTTTATTTAATTTCAGAACGTTACACGACGAGGTGTCCCAAGCGGAACCTAACTCCATTATTGGACACCGCATTTACGAACGAGGTAAGTACAACTCCGCCTACAGCATAGGCTTGTTGTGAATACTTGCCTAAGTATGATTGTTAGTTATGATGCTATATGTTACATGCTCAGTATTATAAATTAGCTTAAGAATGCTATGATTCTATGTTATGAACGTATGTTTTATATGCTATGGTCTATAGAAGTATGATTAAGGTTAAGTTATATTAAGATTAATTAAGTGAAACATCATGATGCATGTTCACTAATTAACAAAAGAAAGATTAAGTATGATGGCAAGCAAGCTTGCCGGTGTCGTACCGACCCGCGTCAGGTCGGGTTGAGCTATGGCAAGAGTAAGTCCATAGAGCGCGCCCGGTACGAACACTCATGTTATGGGGCCCAAAAGTAAGGTTAAGATAAGAAAGTTATGAAGAGATAAGAGAGCATAAGGAAGCATAAACGGATCATGCATACGATATGTCAAGTTATGTTATGAAATGTTATGCTATGCTATGATTAAGTTATGTCATGAAATGTTATGCTATGCTATGATTAAGTTATGTCATGAAATGTTATGCTATGCTATGATTAAGTTATGTCATGAAATGTTATGCCATGCTATGGTTAAGAAAGGTTATGGAATGTTATGTTAGGTTAGATTATGTTGTGTTTTTAATATTGCGGTATTAATAGTTGTACTTGCTGAGCTTTCGCTCACTGTCTTACGTCTATGCTGTAGGTAAGCAGCCTGCCAGCAATTAATGATACAAGATGGAAGGCGAGGTGTGCTGGACTGTGAAATGTGGGAATAATGCCGCCACACGTTTTGTTTATTATGTTAATATTTTATAAGTTTTATTTATACCTACACCACGTTTTAATTATTCAGTATAATTATTTACGTAGGTGTGTATACATATTGATACTGCTTATAAAAAAAAAAAAAAAAAATTATAATCCGCTGTTTTACGTATAAGTACGTAAGTGTGTATGTATGTATGTACGGTAACGGCCTGTGCTAGGCGGGTCGTTACAGAGTTGGTATCAGAGCGGTTTCCTGCGACTAAATTTCACAGTCAGCTGCCATCGCCTCCATCATTGTAAGTTAAAATTTTATTTTCATATGTTAATAATTATTATGCGACTATGTATGATTAGATTTACGATTATGGATCCGGAGCCCGTAGAAGAGGATCGACGTGCAGTTTCGGCGTTCTACGAGTCACGACCCCTGCTTTTTGACGGCACTCCCAGAACGGTAGCTCTTTCAGTTTGGCTATACGATCTGGAGAGGATTTTCCTCCTTTGCCACATAGAGGCGCATCTACAGGTTTCATTGGCCAGTCGATGTTTGGCAGCCGATGCACGATTATGGTGGATGACGATCGGCGAGGGGACGTTACCTGCTCATACGTGGGCACATTTTCGTGTCTGCATGATAACCGTTATGGACCGGTGCTGGACGATGGGATAGTCGAGCATTATCGAGATCCCGAGATTTATCGGGATATGCAGCATGAGCGGTATCACATGATGGTCGATGACTGGCGAGCCTATCCGCACGAGCCGATGGATCACTATTGTCGGAGATTCCAGGAGGCTATGCTGCCTCACATTCCATTGGACATACCGCATTCAGGATTACAGTCTATAGTGATCCTGCGGAACGGATTACCTGCACCGATCCGTCAGCATACGCCAATACCGACGCAGATCATGACAGTGGCCCATATGATCGGGTACATTTTAGCTGCGGAGGTCATCGCACAGGATTTGCAGGCTGATGCTCATGTAGCAGAGCATGAGGTACCAGTCGATGACGCCGAGATACCCGAGCCGGTTTACGAGCCGGAGCCGGTATATGAGCCAGAGCCTGCTTATGAGCCCGACCCGGTACAGGAGGCCGAGGATGAGGGTTATGATGCTGATGAGGACATGGATGCTGATGCGCCCGAGGACCCTCCGATCATCGTCATATCTAGTGATGACGAGGACGATGACGAGGAGCCCGATCACGAGCCAGGATTCGGAGGATGGCTCGATGAGGGTGACGACTTCGAGGGAGATAATTTTGAGGAGGATCCCGTAGAGATCCAGATGATGACGGAGAGGACGACTCCGATATCTCACCGTTACGGTAGCAGAGTTAGATTAGACTTAGATCATGTGTATATGTTTTGAGACTGAGGTACTAGCTTATTTTATTTTGATATTAGGCTTGTACTTTGTACGATGGTTAAGTGGTAGACACTGCCATCTCAAAGTTTTGACTTTGTATATGTATAAGATATGTAAATGTGATAATGTAAGTATGATATGTATGATGTAAAGAAAAGTGATTACAAGTTAAGTAAATATGATGTACTTTTTGTGAGATTACAAAAGACAGTTATAAGAAAATATATGAAATAGCAGTTATGAATGATATGATATGAATGAATGTTTATGATACGATATGATAAGTATATTATATTATGATATGACATATTGTGATATAATATGTTAAGATATGATTGCAAAGAAAGGATATTAATGGTTAATACTATCTTTTCTTATGATTTAAATAGGAATTTAGAAATGGTTCGCACGCGCAAGGCTGCCCCAGTGGATCCACCTGCGCCAGATCTAGCGACCTTGTAGTTAATTTACAACGACAGTTGCTCGAGCAGCAACAAGAGACAAACCAGCTGAGAGAGCAGCTAGCTCAGTTAACCAGAGACCCCAGGTCAACGAGGTCCTTACCCGCGGAGCAAGTACCTCCAGTGGACCTCCAGTGCCCAATGTTCGCGACATGTTGAGGTACCAGTAGTACCTGCTGGGGTACCGGCAGATCCACCTCCGGCCAGAGAGATTTGCTATATGAGAGGTTTAGGCGGATGAAAGCGCCTGAATTTGAAGGAACAACGGACCCGATAGCCGCAGATAACTGGTTGATCGACATCCAAGTTATCCTAGACTTTATGCGGCTTACTGAACAGGGAGAAAGTCTTATGTGCTTCTTTTGCTTCAAGAAGGACGCGAGACACTGGTGGATAAACGCGTTCAGATGCGTAGGAATGTATGGAAATGAGCTGGCAGGATTTGGTGGTGTAATACCTGATTTTATGACTGAACGATTCTTTGTATAGAATTTACATTGAACCGTAAATGCAATTATGGAAAAAGCCCCGTTAAGGGTTTTAATTATGTTTTGTGAGTTTTATGGTTATATAAGACTCAAACAGGATTAATTAAGTAAGAAAACAATCTTTTAAGTCAAAAGGAGCATTATGGCAAAATTTCTTGAAAAGTCAAACTTTGACCAAAAAACGTCACGGTTGACCAAAAAGTCAACTGTTGACCAAGAAAGTCAAAAATTGACAAAAAGGTCACTAATCGACAAGAAAGTCGATGGTTGATCCAAAAAGTTCAAGAAATGATGCTTCGAGTCTGTACGACTTATTAAGAAACAGTATGGAAATTGTACCGGACAAAGACCGGTTTTTCAGATAATAAGAAATGTTTAAGACTTAAGAACCACCCTAGAAAATCAAGCACATTGAGTTCAAGTAAAGGGCAAAAGGGTTTTACGAAATAAGAAAAATTCTATACCGTCCATTTTTACGCCGGTAAATTTTGGACAGCACTTCGGTAAACCAATACTGAGTTTAAGTAAATCCAGTATTGGAAATACCTGAATTAACATAAAAATGGGCTGCACAAAACAAGAAGAGCCAAACAAGCCTAAGATAAGCTTACCTCATCAAACTTTTTGATTATTACATCATTAAGTGATTTAAGAAAAAAAATTTTGGAAATTAGTTGTCTTCCACCTCCTTTGTTGGCCGGCCACATGTCCCCCTTTTGTGGAATTTGTTGCTTCTTGAGGGGCCAAATTCTAATTTCAAGAAGTTTCCCAACCTCTATAAATAGAGGTGGTCATTGTTCACAAAAAAAGAAAAACTTAGCCAAACTCTTGCAATTTTGTCCCACAAAATCCGAACTTTGTGTGAGTGAGAGACAAGAAAAAAATTGCAAACCAAGTGTGTGGGAAGCCTTAGGGTGGTCGGAATTAGGCTAGTGACCAAGCAGAAAGTTGGAGAAAAGTTTGGAACCCAAACCCTTAGCCAAGGCCGGTTGTGGTGGGGGAGAACCAAGCCAAGAATCCAAACCGGGTTTTTGAGCCTTTGGCTGGAAATTTGGTGCAAATTGGTGACCGGACTTCAAGGGAAAGGAGGCTGGAAATTTTGGACCTCTCTTGGCCAGCAAGACCAGCGGCTGCCGGTTGGGAAAAAAGGAGGAAACCGAGCCACCTTAAGCCAAGAAAGCGAGGTAAAACCCTAACCGATTCAAGCTTTCATTTAAATTTCGTGAGAGGAAATTTAAATGTATTAAAAGCTATGGTTTGTAATGGCTTAAGCCACTTTTAAGTTCTGCCCTGTTTTTGCAAGTTATAGGCATGTGCTTGATTAGTTAGGTTAGGGCTTGGTGGTTGATTATGTGCATGCTAGGTGTTTGTGTGAATGCCTAGGATTTTTTATATGTTTTGAATGAACGAAAAATTTTGCTTGCATGTTTGAAGCTGAACGTTAGAAACGTTATGCATGTCTGTTTTAGGCTCCCGCTGAGTTCGGTTGAGGTAGGGTGAACGTTTTAGGACGTAAATGAGATTTTAAACCGAAAACTGCCAACTCGGGTAGAAATTGGTCAGTTTCGGGAAAAACAGTTTTGAGGCTTCTAGAGGCCGAATTAGGAAAAACTCAAAACATGAAAGTTTTTAAGTAGAGTTTTCCAAGAGGACAACGCGGACAGTTTTGTAAAATGAGGCTCCAATGGCCTCGGTTTTGACCAAAACCCGTGCCTTAGTGCCCAGGACCCGTGCCTTGTATGCCCTGGACCCGTGTACGGCCAAGTCGACTTCCACAGGTTTTTGATCATGAAAATGTCCGAACTGGGTTTTACCCAAAACATAAAAGTTGTAGAGTTTTTAAATGTTTACAACTTTCATGAAGACAGTTTTACAGATTAAATATGGGTTTTTAGATAAAAGGAATTCGGAGAACTGTACAGGAATTATGGAAATCCTGTACAGAATTTACAAGTTGACACAGAAAATGCATATTTTTGCAGTTTCACTGCAAATAGACATTGAGAAACTGTTCCAAAGGCAGTTTCCAATAGTCAATAAATTTATAAGTCTCGTTTCAAGATTTTCAATCCTTAAAATTAAACAAAAGAGTTTATATACAAAAACTAAATTAATTAAGGTTTTTATTTCCTAAAAATAAGATTTTTAAAACCAAAGTAAAAAACTACCCGAATAGGGTTACCAAAGTAACCAGTTAGGATAATGTAAAATAAGTAAGGGTTTATAACTAAGGTTATAAACAAATGTTGGTTATACTACCAACAGTTCTAACCCTTACTTTTATTTAATTTCAGAACGTTACACGACGAGGTGTCCCAAGCGGAACCTAACTCCATTATTGGACACCGCATTTACGAACGAAGTAAGTACAACTCCGCTACAGCATAGGCTTGTTGTGAATACTTGCCTAAGTATGATTGTTAGTTATGATGCTATATGTTACATGCTCAGTATTATAAATTAGCTTAAGAATGCTATGATTCTATGTTATGAACGTATGTTTTATATGCTATGGTCTATAGAAGTATGATTAAGGTTAAGTTATATTAAGATTAATTAAGTGAAACATCATGATGCATGTTCACTAATTAACAAAAGAAAGATTAAGTATGATGGCAAGCAAGCTTGCCGGTGTCGTACCGACCCGCGTCAGGTCGGGTTGAGCTATGGCAAGAGTAAGTCCATAGAGCGCGCCCGGTACGAACACTCATGTTATGGGGCCCAAAAGTAAGGTTAAGATAAGAAAGTTATGAAGAGATAAGAGAGCATAAGGAAGCATAAACGGATATGCATAGATTGTCAAGTTATGTTATGAAATGTTATGCTATGCTATGATTAATTATGTCAGAAATGTTATGCCATGCTATGATTAAGTTATGTCATAAATGTTATGCCATGCTATGGTTAAGAAGGTATGGAATTTATGTTAGTAGATTATGTTGGTTTTAATATTGCGGTATTAATAGTTGTACTTGCTGAGCTTTCGCTCACTGTCTTACGTCTATGCTGTAGTAAGCAGCCTGCCAGCAATTAATGATACAAGATGGAAGGCGAGGTGTGCTGGACTGTGAAATGTGGGAATAATGCCGCCACACGTTTGTTTATTATGTTAATATTTTATAAGTTTTATTTATACCTACACCACGTTTTAATTATTCAGTATAATTATTTACGTAGGTGTGTATACATATTGATACTGCTTATAAAAAAAAAAAAAATATAATCCGCTGTTTTACGTATAAGTACGTAAGTGTGTATGTATGTATGTACGGTAACGGCCTGTGCTAGGCGGGTCGTTACA
>CM046374.1:8637757-8689901 GCA_025413025.1 Ficus hispida
AGCTTCCACAAGTGGAATGTTGATGTGCAGCTGCTTAAACACATCTAAAAACTTTCTGAATTGCTTGTCCGCTTTTGATTCTGAAATCGTTGCGGAAATGGTGTGGAGGTCTCTCTGATCTGCTCTGCTGTAGCTTACTGTAGCATTTCGCTCTACTACAATCATCCTGATTTCTTTGCTACTGCTTTGCTGTACTCTGCTGTTGCATTTCGCTCTGCCGCAACTTCTGATCTGCTTCATTTTCTGATTGTGGACTTGGCTGATTTGGATTGAAGAAGGTTCTGTATCTTGAGCAGGTTGTCGGATTGGTTGATTAACTTGTCTGCCATTCCAAAGTGTAATAGCCTTGTAATGCTCATTGCCATCTCTTCTGGGTTCTCTGTATCGCTAGGAAGCGATACTCGGGCTATTGTTCAAAGCATTAGCTAGCTCCCCACCTGATTCTCCAAACTCCTCAGCGATGCAGCTTGACTCTGAATAATGACTGATTGATTCTGAATGATCGCATCATTCTTCGCCATGTATTCCTTGAGTAGTGCCTCAATAGGATTCGGTTGTTCTTGAAGCGGATGTCTTTGTTGCTGTTGTTGAAAACCTGGTAGGTGTGTCAGTTTATTCAGCCCTACTGAAGAACTAGCTCCCTGATCACCCCATGAAAAATTCAGATGCTGCCTCCACCTTGGGTTGTAAGTGTTGGAATATGGATTGTTATTCCTGTTGAAATTATTCACATAGCAAACTGAAGCTGGGTTAGCTGGTAATTCTCAAATGAATGACCTTCACCACAATAAACACACACAACTTCCACTGCCTGCACCGAATTTGCCCCTGCTGCCATATTCATGGACTTCAATATGTTGGACAATGAAGATACTTGAGCTGTTAAAGCTGTAACGCATCTACCTCATGAACTCCCGCTACACGCCTTCCCGTAGAAACTCTCTCAATAGGCCACTGGTAGTTGTTATTCGACATTCTCTCCAAAATCTCGTAAGCTTCATTGTAAGACTTCATCAAAAGGCTCCATTGGCAGACGCATCTACCATACTCCGAGTTTGAGCATTAAGACCATTATAAAAGTTTCCATTTGAATCCAATGGGAAGTCCGTGGTATGGGCATTTTCTAAGCAACTCTTTAAAACGCTCCCAAGCTTCATAGAGAGCCTCTCCATCTACTTGCTGAAACGATGTGAAGTCATTCGTAGTTGGCATTTGTTCGGAGGAAAAATACTTCACCAAAAATTTTTCAGCCAAATCATTCCATGTTGCCACTGAATCTGGTGGTAAAGAGTTCAACCAGCTCTAGCTCTATCTCGTAAAGAATAAGGAAATAATTTGAGTTGAAGCGCTTCTTCAGTTACACCATGAAGCTTGAAGGAATCACTCACTTCCATAAACAATCTCAGGTGCAAATGAGGATCTTCGGTTGGCATCCCACTGAATTGACCCACTGTCTGTAGCATCTGAAACATCACCAGCTTCAACTCAAAATGTTGGGCTTGAATTTCTGGTCTAACAATACTAGGATGTAACCCGTGCAACATAGGACAGCATAATCCCTTCAGCCCTTCCTTCCATTCTATAGCCGCACCTAGTTGTTCTCTTCTTCTTGCTATGAAAGTTCTTTCAATTTTTGGATCAAGGGGAACTAAATCTGTGTCCCTCGGCCTGTTCATGCAAGAAAACTACACCTGCAAAGACAAAAATCAGAGTTTAATTATATAACGAATAGCAAAATAAAAGTAAAATAATTGTTTCTATAATAGCAATTTTCAATAATACCAATCCCCGGCAATGGCGGCAAAAACTTGTTCGCCAAAAATATGTATGCGAAAATACTACGCAAGTGCACGTAATCGAACAAGTAATATAATAGTGAGTAGAGTATCGTATCCACAGGGATTGAATTATCAAAATTGATTATAGAAAACAATCGGTTTAAAACAAATTGGGAATTGATTTGAATAATAAAATTATAAAAAACTGAATATAAATGAATGGGTATAGTTTAAAATGCAAACAAAAGATTAAACGTGATAATAACAAAGGCTTAGAGTGTGAATCAATGATAGGTGATAGCTAGAATTATAGATTTCCCCTTAGTTGCAAATCTGACTACAATGCTATAGGAAATGCTGCAGCAAAGTTATCCAGTCAACTAAAATTCTGCACTATCCTCTTCCGAAAGATGTTGTGCTTCCAGTTCTTTAAACCAAAATTAACATATCCCTATGCATCTCAGTTTTTCCAAACATAACATTAAGCGTCAATTTTAACATGTTGTATAAGAAAACAATATATTCCTATACCGTTCACTTATATTATCCAAGTTAAATCCAAGCAAAATTAACCTTCCCATAATTAATTTTAGTTTGTATATTCTATCAATTGATGGCCAGTCAATCAACAAAAATTAAACAATAACGAAACGCTTGAATAACCCGAATAAACTTCACTACACAATTAACTCAACATCTAAATCTTCATTGCAACCTTGGTTCCATCAATAATCCTAGCTAGAGGATTTAGTTCATGTTCAAATTAAAGAAATTACAAATATAATTCTTACTCCACATATTCATCAATTCAACGAAAGAAAATCAAAAGATTAAGAAAAGGTTAGAAGGAACTGAAAAATTTGAGAGATCTTCAGCACAGAACAAATCTCTTTCTCTGATATTTCCGTTGTCTCCCACTTTTTCGTCCTCTCTCCCTTTTCTTCATCTTCCTCTTTCTCTCTCCCAATTCTCTGTTTTCGGCTCTCTCCTCTTTTTTTTTTCTTTGCCCAGAAACGGCTGCCCCTTTTAATTGTTAACTTTCCCTTTTTATTCCAATCCTCCCAAAAGATGCCCTAGCTCCACGTGCCTTCTTGGTTGCTAAGATTAGTAACCTTTTCACAGCTGCCATGCACAAATATAATGAGCAAATAAGTCTTTGCCAGCTGTAAGGCAAAACCAAAATCAAACACAAACTAATATGCCAAAAGCCAAAATTAACTACAACTTTTTACCCATCCTCCAACTAAAATAAACTAATTAATATTATATAAACTACTAAAACTAAGGCATATTATCTTGAAATAACAACAATTAATAAGCTTAAAAACATGTTAAATAACTCTATTTCATAGAGTTATCACTTAACCAAAGCCTCCAACTAGGCCAAATGACTGGTTACATTGGGTGGCCTTGGGGAACAAGGAAACAAATTAGAGATAAGTTTGAAAATATTTTTTTTTAGAACCAATACATGCATGGCTAGCCAACTCATGGGGAGTTGAAAGGCAAATATTTTGTTTTTAAGGACCAATATGCAATTCAAGGAGAATTAAAAAAAATAATAATTATGAAAAATTATGGATCTTCTACCTATAAATAGAGGTGGTTAGTGTTGAGTTGAACCATTTAGTTGGGTACTCAAGCTTCTAGTTCCTTCTCAACTATCCCTCTCTACTCTTAGAAAAAAAAAAAAGAGAGAGAGAGAGAGGGAGAGAAAGAGAGAAAGATGGCCAGTTGCTATGATGGAAGAGTGGAGCAAGAATTTTTGCTCATGCAAGGATCTAGAATCATTCTTTCAAAGCTTTAGAGGTATAATCTCAACCCTCTAACTAAGAATTTCATTAAGTTTTGGTTTATGGGATTTATGTGTATTTCAAGCTATGGATTGTAAGAGCATAAGCTCATGCCTTTTATCTTTCCATGTTCTGGTTTTATATGCTTAGTCTATGTAACGACCCGCCTAGCACAGGCCGTTACCGTACATACATACATACATACGTACTTACATGCATACATACTTATACGTATAATAGCGGAATAATTTTTTTTTATAAGCCGTATAAACGTATTTGCACATACGTAAATAATTATACTGATTAATTAAAACGTGGTGCAGGCATAAATAAAGCTTATAAAATAATCATATAACAAAACAAAATGCATGGCGGCATTGGTCCCACATTTCACAGTTCAGCACACCTCGCCCTCCATCTTGCATCACGGGTTGCTACTAGGCTGCTTACCTACAGCATAGACGTAAGACAATGAGCTAACGCTCAACAAGTACAACTATTAAATACCGCAATAACATAAACACAACACAATCTAACCTAACATAACATTTCATGACATATCATAACATGACATTCCTTATCATAACTTATCATAACATAACATTTCTTATCATGTCTTATCATAACATAACATTTCTTATCATGATTTATCATAACATAACATTTCTTATCATGACTTATCGTAACATAACATAACTTATAATGACTTATCGTAACATAACATAACTTACCATAACATAACATTTCTTATCATGACTTATCATAACATATGCATGAATCGTTTATGCTTTGTTATGCTTTCTTAACTTATCTTTACTTATGGGCCCCATAACATGAGTGTTCGTACCGGGCGCGCTCTATGGACTTACTCTTGCCATAGCTCAACCCGACCTGACGCGGGTCGGTACGACACAGGCAATTGCTTGCCATCATAGCTTAACCTTTCTTTTGTTAATTAGTGAACATGCATCGTGATGTTTCACTTAATTAATCTTAACATACCTTAACCCTAATCATGCTCTTATAAATCATATCATACTTAACATTTCATACATCATGACATTCATTCATAACATAAAATCATAGCACTTATCATTCATATAAAATCATAGCATTCCTAGAATATTCTATAGCACTTAGCATGTAGCATTCATAAATAGCAAACATACTTAGGCAAGTATTCACAACAAGCCTATGCTGTAGGCGGAGTTGTACTTACCTTGTTTGTAAAAGATGTGTCCAACATGGAGTTAATTTCCGTTGGGACACGTCCGCGTATAACGTTCTGAGATAAAATAAAAGTAAGGGTTAGAACTGTTGGTCGTATAACCAATATTCTTTCATAACCTTAGTTATAGGCCCTTACTTATTTTTACGTCATCCTAATTGGTTACTTTGGTAACCCTAATCTGTAACGCCCCGAACCGTCACGCGTAGGGGCGTCCTACTCCTACTGCGCAGACGTGGGCCGTTACCTTACTTACTTACTTTAAAAAGCTTTTAACTTGCGGAAAATTCGGAGTAAATTTTTTTTTTCTTTTCTTTTCTTACTCTGAACATAACTTATTCTCATACATAATCATATGTACTCACTAGAGTACCGAGCTTCCATACTCATATTGAAAGCTAACATAATCATACCGTGGACCAAACCCAACCTAGTGTGGGTCGGTACGACACGAGGCAACTTGCTTGCCGTCATCCTTGAAAACCATTCTTTAACTCGTTCTTGAAAACAATTTCTTAAAAATAGTTTTCTTCTTGAAAACAGTTTCTTGTCCATACTATCACATAACATAAAACACATCTTTCAAATGTATTTTTCAAAACATATTTTACATAGCGTAAATTCAAATCCCGTGGCAGTGTCCATCCCACATTTCACAGTCTGTAGCGCCAGCCTTCACAGTCTTGCATCAAGGATTTCCAGTAGGTAGCTAACCTACAGCATGAACGTAAGTAATGAGCTAAAGCTCAGTAAGCACAACGTTCAATCCGCAAAACATTTTTCATAAAAGAATGCATGAACCAATTATGCTTTCTTGTGAATCAATTAAACTTTTCTAACATTATCTTGATTCTATTTGCTTACATGTCATGTGTGTACGTATCGTGGTCCATAGCTATGGAGTGGTTGGAGGCAGGCAATCCAATCCAACTCAAACCATGAAACAAACTGTTTAACATGGAGTAATTGGGGCAGCCAATCCAATTCAACCCAAACCAAAGACTAAACCGTTTAAACCCGCCATCGTAGCAAGTCGGTACGACACAATGACATTAGTTTGTCTTAAAATGTATTCTTACCATGTAGTTAAATATTAGTGAACATGCTACGTGATGTCACTATATTAAACATATAACATAACTTAACATAAACCATAACATAAACATAGTAACATGAACCTCATAACATAGTATCATATCATCATAACATAACCTCATAACATAGCATCATAGCATAAACATAATCTCATAACATAACGTCATAGCTTAAACATAACCTCATAACATAACATCATAGCTTAAACATAACCTCATAACATGACATCATCGCATCATAACATAAACTTCATAACGTAAGTACCATAACATAAATCATGCGTATCAACGTATGAAAAACATGTTTTAAAAACATTTTGCCCATGCTGTAGGCGGAGTTGTACTTACCTTTAGTCCTATGCTCTTGGTTAATCGTCCGAATCATGGCACGACAACAGTTCCTACTCCTGTTTCCAAACAGGACGTAAGATAAGAGCCATAGATATTCTATCTTACCATAAATCATAATCATTAAATGTTGGTGTCCTAACCAACATTTATGAGTAGCCTTAGTTATATTATATGTTCCCCCTAAAACATCACATGATAACTTGCTCGGTTACTTTTCGTAACCCTAGGGCTCAAGGCCCAACATACTTAAACAATAACTAAATTAGGTTACTTCAGGTAACCTTGGGTACTAAGCCCAACCATACATGAATAATATTAGGTTGCTAATGTTATTAAGGCCCAACCCGCTATCTCGGGTATCTCAAGTGGTTACTATGAGTAACCTAACTTATTGGCCCAATAAAATTAGATAACCTTCCCGGTTACTATTTGTCCTATAGTTGGTTACCATAGGACTCGGCGTATTTTAATTATTCTCGACAAACCTTTGTCAAGTTTTTCTTACTGAAAACCGTATTTTCATCAAATCTTAACATTTAAGCAAAGGCAGTTAAAAACTGTCAAGCTCTGAAAACAATCTTTAAACACAATTTCTTAAACTTTGGTTATCAGTGCATGTGTAAGAATTTCCTGCTTATGCACTGTTTTTCTGAAAATCCTGTGCTGGAATTTCTGTTTCCTGCACCGTTTTGGGAATCAAATTGTACTTTAAAATCTGTTCATAATTTGATAAAACTTTCTTCATAAAAGTTGTAGATCTCGGATAATACTACAACTTTCATGTTTTGAGGAAAACCCAGTTCTGCTTGGATTCTTGTCAGTTTTAATTTGAAACTTACTGGACGTGTAGACTAGGTCTGGGCAGATTAGCCTCGGATTTTCGTAAAAACGGAGGCCATTGGAGCCTTATTTTGAAAAACGGTCCGCGTTACCCTCTAGGAAAAACCATTAGCTACAACTTTGTAGTTATGAGTTTCTTCAAATTCGGCCTCTAAGGGCCTCAAACTACCATTTCCAGAAAGCTGCCCAGTCTTGACCCGAGACTGGCAGTTTCGGTTCTTATTTTCGTTTTACGTCCTAAAACGTGCACGCTACCTCAACCGACCACAGCGGGAGCCTAAAGTCACACATGCAATCGTTTCTAACGTTCCATTCCATCAATCACATAATCATACATTCAATCTCAACCTATGGGAATATATAACAAACACATGGTAGGCAAACTCAAAAACCCATAAACATGCATCAAAAATGTAAACTAGAGACCACCACCCTATTCATGCACAATCAAGCACTAAAAGGTGAGCTTATGCTCTTACATCCAATGCTGGAAATACATTTAAATTTCCCAAATTTAAAGCTTAAACGAAAAGCTTAAGATCAACGGAGATTACCTCGGTGCACACAAGGCTAAGCTAGAGGTTTGGTGCATTTTTCTGCCCCTCTCCTTGGCTGCTCATGGCCGTTTTGCTCCTCTAATTAGGACCAAAACTTGTTGGTCATTGGGTGGTTCTTCCTACAAAAATCCGGTTGTCCTAAACCCACATAATCTCACTTTTCTATTTTCTTTCTCTTCCTCACCCATGGCCGGCCACTTGGCCTCCAATGGGTACCAAAGTTTTTCTCAACTTTTTCTTGTGGTTCTAGCTAGGAAACCGACCACTCAAGCTCACTTTTTCTGCTTTTTCATACTAACCCACAGCCGGCCATTCATGCCAAGAAAAAATGGGTTTCCAATTTTTTTTCCACACTTTCTTTTCTTCCTCACAAAATCCGGCCATTACATTTTTTTCTCTTGGGTTTCGGTTTCTAGGGAGGTTTTGGAGAAAATTGGGCAAAGTTTCGGGATGATTTTTGCTGCCAAAAACCGCCCCCCATGAGCCCTATTTATAGCTGAAAATTAATTAAATTTTGGATTTATTTTTAATCCAAAATTTGCTAAAATACCCTTGGAACAAGAATATTTGCACAAAAATTTGCACAAATACCCCTATGAGGTGGCCGGCCATTATGGGTTGCTTGGAGCCCACATTTGCTTACCTCACCTTGATGACATCATCATGCTTACATCATCTTGATGACATCATCTTTTCTTAATTTTTGCATTTTAGTCCCTAAAGGACAAAATATTTGCTCATTAGTCCTCCTAGGTGGCCGGCCATTTGATTTTGCTTGGAGGCTAAGTTTGCTTACATCATCATGCTTATGTCACCTTGCTTACATCATCAAGGTAATTTCTTAAAATTGCATTTTGGCCCCTTTGGACAAAATATTTGCATTTTAGCCCCTGTAGGTCGCCAACTATGGCAGATCCACATGGCTTCCATTTCGTGCATAATTATCCCCTGGATACTTAAAATCCAATAATACAATCCTGCAGTCCAATTTTTTACTAACATACATAACATCAATACTGTTTTTCACCAAAAACAGTATTGTCACACTGGACTACTGATTACTATAGTCCAGAATTCATCGGCGTGATAATTGGACTGCGTATCGGATTTTCTTAGGACTTAAAACTATTGAGTCCTTATCGCTCTAAAAATTGTGCTCGAATTTTCTACGGTGGTCTGATAGCTTATGCTTGCTAAATTGTCCGTAATGAAGGTTTTCCACAGTATAATTCCATACTGCTTTGCTGTATCACAACACCTTCATCTATTTGACCTCCATGGTCAACCTTTGACTTTTCGGTCAACTTTGACTTTTTCGGTCAAAATTTGACCAGCATGAAATCATAGAATTTTCCTTCCCTTTTTGCTCAAGGGTCAGATGCATGACTAAGCAAACTGCTTATTGAGTCTCATAGCTAATTAAACGAGAACTCAAACATATACTGATATTTAACTCAGATCGTGAGTTTTATATCGACATAAATATTCAAACTTGAAATTTTCCTTGTCTAAAAGGAAATCATAGTTTCATCGAAATTTCGGGTATTACATTCTACCCTCCTTAAAGAAATTTTCGTCCTCGAAAATTCGGATACTTCTAAGTGGCTTTTCTTCAAGTCCACTATTGATCCATCGTAACTTGTTCATGTTCCCATTTTTATACTTTAATGGGATTATGTCTCTTATCTAGAACCATACTCTTACTTTTATATCATGCTAACATACTTTCATTCATTCTTACTTCATACTATCTTACTTTCATACTACATACATTCTTACTTACATACGTTCATACTTACATACTTGCATACTTTCTTACATACTTACATACTTACATACTTATCATGCTATCATATTCTCTTTTCTTATTGCATCACAAGAACTATCTTCATAAAAATTTGAGCAAGTATATCATATAACTTGCCATGTTTGAAAAACATTTCTTATCATATAACTTTTCATACATGAAAAGCGTTTTATACTTTAAAATTTTTCCATACTTGGAAAACATATCTTATCATATAACCTTTTCATACATGAAAAACGTTTCATATTTTAAAATTTTTCCATACTTGGAAAACATATCTTAAATTAGCTTCTTTCTTGAACCTTGATCTTATACTATTAGAACCATTTTCTTATCATAATGGCCCCTTTCTTGGAACTCATCCCGTTCTTGGAACTTGTCCCTCAAGGATTCGGTCTATGACCCCTATCTTGGGACTTGTCCCTCAAGGATTCGGTCATTTACTGAACATAACGGCTCCTATCTTGGAACCTTTTCTGTTCATAACAGCCCCTATCTTGGAATTTCCTCCTCAAGGATTCGGCTGGATTTTATAAAATGAGGGGTTCTATTGAGCATGAACTCAAGATTTAAGCATCTTTTATGAAAATTTTTCCTTTCAATCTTTTCAAAGTCAATATTGAAGAAACATAATATCGTTCGAGTGATACCATACTCATATCATATCGACTAGCTGCTTGCTAGATGGTAGAAGCTTCTCTCATTGCTTCTAACATTTTCTTCATAATGTCAAAATTATTATCTTAGGAATGTCTAAAACTTCCCATTATTTCATAATTTCCCTTACTAAGGGATCATATCCTTAACTTTCATCATCATACTGATAGCCATCATTGAACTTATTGTTTGTGGATTGCCTTGATATTATCACTAGTCAAGGCACTATCAAACATCTTTCTGCATATCTAATATTATTCTTATGGAAGAATAAGTTTCACAACCACGAAACTTAAGTTCTATAGCATCTAGCTTATTTCTTAAAATGGAAACTTCCAGATTATCACCCTACTGAGGTAAGGCGATAGGCTATCTGATCTCGAAGCCTATTCATTTCTTATTGCTACTCTAGCATTTATCACCATGACTTGGCTATCATAGTTGCAAGATGAGGCTCTTGCAGAAATTGGTTCGGTTGTACCAGCAACGAACCATTTTCTAGTTTCTAATTCTAATTCTTAACATGTCTACACTTATTCCTTCATCCATATCTTAGCGTACCATACTAGAGATTCATCATGATCTCATCATATCATATCGTGGGCTAGCTTATCCATCACGCTTTCGCTGCGCAACTCTGATCCACTGGCAATCATAGCACATAGACTCATCTGGATAAATGTGCCAGCTGCAACACAACTGACGTATCGTCTTTATATCGTGTAGCCACTCAGCAAATGCAGCCACTTCTTAAGTCCCATCGAAGATGCGTGACTCCATTCCTTCGAATGCTAATGAAGTCGAAGTCTTGCGGTCCTCTTCAATCGTACCCGGGTTTTACACCAGGTTCAAATCTTTACTATTCTAATACTATGACCTCACATAGTTACTTGTTACTCTAACTAAACTAGAGTAAGAAAACTTACTTGCAAAACTGTGGCTTTGGCGGCAGAACTGTGAAACTGGATGGCAGGAAAACTTGCTCTGATACCATCTCTGTAACGCCCCGAACCGTCACGCGTAGGGGCGTCCTACTCCTACTGCGCAGACGTGGGCCGTTACCTTACTTACTTACTTTAAAAAGCTTTTAACTTGCGGAAAATTCGGAGTAAAATTTTTTTTTCTTTTCTTTTCTTACTCTGAACATAACTTATTCTCATACATAATCATATGTACTCACTAGAGTACCGAGCTTCCATACTCATATTGAAAGCTAACATAATCATACCGTGGACCAAACCCAACCTAGTGTGGGTCGGTACGACATGAGGCAACTTGCTTGCCGTCATCCTTGAAAACCATTCTTTAACTCGTTCTTGAAAACAATTTCTTAAAAATAGTTTTCTTCTTGAAAACAGTTTCTTGTCCATACTATCACATAACATAAAACACATCTTTCAAATGTATTTTTCAAAACATATTTTACATAGCGTAAATTCAAATCCCGTGGCAGTGTCCATCCCACATTTCACAGTCTGTAGCGCCAGCCTTCACAGTCTTGCATCAAGGATTTCCAGTAGGTAGCTAACCTACAGCATGAACGTAAGTAATGAGCTAAAGCTCAGTAAGCACAACGTTCAATCCGCAAAACATTTTTCATAAAAGAATGCATGAACCAATTATACTTTCTTGTGAATCAATTAAACTTTTCTAACATTATCTTGATTCTATTTGCTTACATGTCATGTGTGTACGTATCGTGGTCCATAGCTATGGAGTGGTTGGAGGCAGGCAATCCAATCCAACTCAAACCATGAAACAAACTGTTTAACATGGAGTAATTGGGGCAGCCAATCCAATTCAACCCAAACCATAGACTAAACCGTTTAAACCCGCCATCGTAGCAAGTCCGTACGACACAATGACATTAGTTTGTCTTAAAATGTATTCTTACCATGTAGTTAAATATTAGTGAACATGCTACGTGATGTCACTATATTAAACGTATAACATAACTTAACATAAACCATAACATAAACATAGTAACATGAACCTCATAACATAGTATCATATTATCATAACATAACCTCATAACATAGCATCATAGCATAAACATAATCTCATAACATAACGTCATAGCTTAAACATAACCTCATAACACAACATCATAGCTTAAACATAACCTCATAACATAACATCATAGCTTAAACATAACCTCATAACATGACATCATCGCATCATAACATAAACTTCATAACGTAAGTACCATAACATAAATCATGCGTATCAACGTATGAAAACATGTTTTAAAAACATTTTGCCCATGCTGTAGGCGGAGTTGTACTTACCTTTAGTCCTATGCTCTTGGTTAATCGTCCGAATCATGGCACGACAACAGTTCCTACTCCTGTTTCCAAACAGGACGTAAGATAAGAGCCATAGACATTCTATCTTACCATAAATCATAATCATTAAATGTTGGTGTCCTAACCAACATTTATGAGTAGCCTTAGTTATATTATATGTTCCCCCTAAAACATCACATGATAACTTGCTCGGTTACTTTCCGTAACCCTAGGGCTCAAGGCCCAACATACTTAAACAATAACTAATTAGGTTACTTCAGGTAACCTTGGGTACTAAGCCCAACCATACATGAATAATATTAGGTTGCTAATGTTATTAAGGCCCAACCCGCTATCTCGGGTATCTCAAGTGGTTACTATGAGTAACCTAACTTATTGGCCCAATAAAATTAGATAACCTTCCCGGTTACTATTTGTCCTATAGTTGGTTACCATAGGACTCGGCGTATTTTAATTATTCTCGACAAACCTTTGTCAAGTTTTTCTTAATGAAAACCGTATTTTCATCAAATCTTAACATTTAAGCAAAGGCAGTTAAAAACTGTCAAGCTCTGAAAACAATCTTTAAACACAATTTCTTAAACTTTGGTTATCAGTGCATGTGTAAGAATTTCCTGCTTATGCACTGTTTTTCTGAAAATCCTGTGCTGGAATTTCTGTTTCCTGCACCGTTTTGGGAATCAAATTGTACTTTAAAATCTGTTCATAATTTGATAAAACTTTCTTCATAAAAGTTGTAGATCTCGGATAATACTACAACTTTCATGTTTTGATGAAAACCCAGTTCTGCTTGGATTCTTGTCAGTTTTAATTTGAAACTTACTGGACGTGTAGACTAGGTCTGGGCAGATTAGCCTCGGATTTTCGTAAAAACGGAGGCCATTGGAGCCTTATTTTGAAAAACGGTCCGCGTTACCCTCTAGGAAAAACCATTAGCTACAACTTTGTAGTTATGAGTTTCTTCAAATTCGGCCTCTAAGGGCCTCAAACTACCATTTCCAGAAAGCTGCCCAGTCTTGACCCGAGACTGGCAGTTTCGGTTCTTATTTTCGTTTTACGTCCTAAAACGTGCACGCTACCTCAACCGACCACAGCGGGAGCCTAAAGTCACACATGCAATCGTTTCTAACGTTCCATTCCATCAATCACATAATCATACATTCAATCTCAACCTATGGGAACATATAACAAACACATGGTAGGCAAACTCAAAAACCCATAAACATGCATCAAAAATGTAAACTAGAGACCACCACCCTATTCATGCACAATCAAGCACTAAAAGGTGAGCTTATGCTCTTACATCCAATGCTGGAAATACATTTAAATTTCCCAAATTTAAAGCTTAAACGAAAAGCTTAAGATCAACGGAGATTACCTCGGTGCACACAAGGCTAAGCTAGAGGTTTGGTGCATTTTTCTGCCCCCTTTCCTTGGCTGCTCATGGCCGGTTTTGCTCCTCTAATTAGGACCAAAACTTGTTGGTCATTGGGTGGTTCTTCCTACAAAAATCCGGTTGTCCTAAACCCACATAATCTCACTTTTCTATTTTCTTTCTCTTCCTCACCCATGGCCGGCCACTTGGCCTCCAATGGTACCAAAGTTTTCTCAACTTTTTCTTGTGGTTCTAGCTAGGAAACCGACCACTCAAGCTCACTTTTTCTGCTTTTTCATACTAACCCACAGCCGGCCATTCATGCCAAGAAAAAATGGGTTTCCAATTTTTTTTCCACACTTTCTTTTCTTCCTCACAAAATCCGGCCATTACATTTTTTTTCTCTTGGGTTTCGGTTTCTAGGGAGGTTTTGGAGAAAATTGGGCAAAGTTTCGGGATGATTTTTGCTGCCAAAAACCGCCCCCCATGAGCCCTATTTATAGCTGAAAATTAATTAAATTTTGGATTTATTTTTAATCCAAAATTTGCTAAAATACCCTTGGAACAAGAATATTTGCACAAAAATTTGCACAAATACCCCTATGAGGTGGCCGGCCATTATGGGTTGCTTGGAGCCCACATTTGCTTACCTCACCTTGATGACATCATCATGCTTACATCATCTTGATGACATCATCTTTTCTTAATTTTTGCATTTTAGTCCCTAAAGGACAAAATATTTGCTCATTAGTCCTCCTAGGTGGCCGGCCATTTGATTTTGCTTGGAGGCTAAGTTTGCTTACATCATCATGCTTATGTCACCTTGCTTACATCATCAAGGTAATTTCTTAAAATTGCATTTTGGCCCCTTTGGACAAAATATTTGCATTTTAGCCCCTGTAGGTCGCCAACTATGGCAGATCCACATGGCTTCCATTTCGTGCATAATTATCCCCTGGATACTTAAAATCCAATAATACAATCCTGCAGTCCAATTTTTTACTAACATACATAACATCAATACTGTTTTTCACCAAAAACAGTATTGTCACACTGGACTACTGATTACTATAGTCCAGAATTCATCGGCGTGATAATTGGACTGCGTATCGGATTTTCTTAGGACTTAAAACTATTGAGTCCTTATCGCTCTAAAAATTGTGCTCGAATTTTCTACGGTGGTCTGATAGCTTATGCTTGCTAAATTGTCCGTAATGAAGGTTTTCCACAGTATAATTCCATACTGCTTTGCTGTATCACAACACCTTCATCTATTTGACCTCCATGGTCAACCTTTGACTTTTCGGTCAACTTTGACTTTTTCGGTCAAAATTTGACCAGCATGAAATCATAGAATTTTCCTTCCCTTTTTGCTCAAGGGTCAGATGCATGACTAAGCAAACTGCTTATTGAGTCTCATAGCTAATTAAACGAGAACTCAAACATATACTGATATTTAACTCAGATCGTGAGTTTTATATCGACATAAAATATTCAAACTTGAAATTTTCCTTGTCTAAAAGGAAATCATAGTTTCATCGAAATTTCGGGTATTACATTCTACCCTCCTTAAAGAAATTTTCGTCCTCGAAAATTCGGATACTTCTAAGTGGCTTTTCTTCAAGTCCACTATTGATCCATCGTAACTTGTTCATGTTCCCATTTTTATACTTTAATGGGATTATGTCTCTTATCTAGAACCATACTCTTACTTTTATATCATGCTAACATACTTTCATTCATTCTTACTTCATACTATCTTACTTTCATACTACATACATTCTTACTTACATACGTTCATACTTACATACTTGCATACTTTCTTACATACTTACATACTTACATACTTATCATGCTATCATATTCTCTTTTCCTATTGCATCACAAGAACTATCTTCATAAAAATTTGAGCAAGTATATCATATAACTTGCCATGTTTGAAAAACATTTCTTATCATATAACTTTTCATACATGAAAAGCGTTTTATACTTTAAAATTTTTCCATACTTGGAAAACATATCTTATCATATAACCTTTTCATACATGAAAAACGTTTCATATTTTAAAATTTTTCCATACTTGGAAAACATATCTTAAATTAGCTTCTTTCTTGAACCTTGATCTTATACTATTAGAACCATTTTCTTATCATAATGGCCCCTTTCTTGGAACTCATCCCGTTCTTGGAACTTGTCCCTCAAGGATTCGGTCTATGACCCCTATCTTGGGACTTGTCCCTCAAGGATTCGGTCATTTACTGAACATAACGGCTCCTATCTTGGAACATTTTCTGTTCATAACAGCCCCTATCTTGGAATTTCCTCCTCAAGGATTCGGCTGGATTTTATAAAATGAGGGGTTCTATTGAGCATGAACTCAAGATTTAAGCATCTTTTATGAAAATTTTTCCTTTCAATCTTTTCAAAGTCAATATTGAAGAAACATAATATCGTTCGAGTGATGCCATACTCATATCATATCGACTAGCTGCTTGCTAGATGGTAGAAGCTTCTCTCATTGCTTCTAACATTTTCTTCATAATGTCAAAATTATTATCTTAGGAATGTCTAAAACTTCCCATTATTTCATAATTTCCCTTACTAAGGGATCATATCCTTAACTTTCATCATCATACTGATAGCCATCATTGAACTTATTGTTTGTGGATTGCCTTGATATTATCACTAGTCAAGGCACTATCAAACATCTTTCTGCATATCTAATATTATTCTTATGGAAGAATAAGTTTCACAACCACGAAACTTAAGTTCTATAGCATCTAGCTTATTTCTTAAAATGGAAACTTCCAGATTATCACCCTACTGAGGTAAGGCGATAGGCTATCTGATCTCGAAGCCTATTCATTTCTTATTGCTACTCTAGCATTTATCACCATGACTTGGCTATCATAGTTGCAAGATGAGGCTCTTGCAGAAATTGGTTCGGTTGTACCAGCAACGAACCATTTTCTAGTTTCTAATTCTAATTCTTAACATGTCTACACTTATTCCTTCATCCATATCTTAGCGTACCATACTAGAGATTCATCATGATCTCATCATATCATATCGTGGGCTAGCTTATCCATCACGCTTTCGCTGCGCAACTCTGATCCACTGGCAATCATAGCACATAGACTCATCTGGATAAATGTGCCAGCTGCAACACAACTGACGTATCGTCTTTATATCGTGTAGCCACTCAGCAAATGCAGCCACTTCTTAAGTCCCATCGAAGATGCGTGACTCCATTCCTTCGAATGCTAATGAAGTCGAAGTCTTGCGGTCCTCTTCAATCGTACCCGGGTTTTACACCAGGTTCAAATCTTTACTATTCTAATACTATGACCTCACATAGTTACTTGTTACTCTAACTAAACTAGAGTAAGAAAACTTACTTGCAAAACTGTGGCTTTGGCGGCAGAACTGTGAAACTGGATGGCAGGAAAACTTGCTCTGATACCATCTCTGTAACGCCCCGAACCGTCACGCGTAGGGGCGTCCTACTCCTACTGCGCAGACGTGGGCCGTTACCTTACTTACTTACTTTAAAAAGCTTTTAACTTGCGGAAAATTCGGAGTAAAATTTTTTTTTTCTTTTCTTTTCTTACTCTGAACATAACTTATTCTCATACATAATCATATGTACTCACTAGAGTACCGAGCTTCCATACTCATATTGAAAGCTAACATAATCATACCGTGGACCAAACCCAACCTAGTGTGGGTCGGTACGACATGAGGCAACTTGCTTGCCGTCATCCTTGAAAACCATTCTTTAACTCGTTCTTGAAAACAATTTCTTAAAAATAGTTTTCTTCTTGAAAACAGTTTCTTGTCCATACTATCACATAACATAAAACACATCTTTCAAATGTATTTTTCAAAACATATTTTACATAGCGTAAATTCAAATCCCGTGGCAGTGTCCATCCCACATTTCACAGTCTGTAGCGCCAGCCTTCACAGTCTTGCATCAAGGATTTCCAGTAGGTAGCTAACCTACAGCATGAACGTAAGTAATGAGCTAAAGCTCAGTAAGCACAACGTTCAATCCGCAAAACATTTTTCATAAAAGAATGCATGAACCAATTATGCTTTCTTGTGAATCAATTAAACTTTTCTAACATTATCTTGATTCTATTTGCTTACATGTCATGTGTGTACGTATCGTGGTCCATAGCTATGGAGTGGTTGGAGGTAGGCAATCCAATCCAACTCAAACCATGAAACAAACTGTTTAACATGGAGTAATTGGGGCAGCCAATCCAATTCAACCCAAACCATAGACTAAACCGTTTAAACCCGCCATCGTAGCAAGTCTGTACGACACAATGACATTAGTTTGTCTTAAAATGTATTCTTACCATGTAGTTAAATATTAGTGAACATGCTACGTGATGTCACTATATTAAACGTATAACATAACTTAACATAAACCATAACATAAACATAGTAACATGAACCTCATAACATAGTATCATATTATCATAACATAACCTCATAACATAGCATCATAGCATAAACATAATCTCATAACATAACGTCATAGCTTAAACATAACCTCATAACACAACATCATAGCTTAAACATAACCTCATAACATGACATCATCGCATCATAACATAAACTTCATAACGTAAGTACCATAACATAAATCATGCGTATCAACGTATGAAAAACATGTTTTAAAAACATTTTGCCCATGCTGTAGGCGGAGTTGTACTTACCTTTAGTCCTATGCTCTTGGTTAATCGTCCGAATCATGGCACGACAACAGTTCCTACTCCTGTTTCCAAACAGGACGTAAGATAAGAGCCATAGACATTCTATCTTACCATAAATCATAATCATTAAATGTTGGTGTCCTAACCAACATTTATGAGTAGCCTTAGTTATATTATATGTTCCCCCTAAAACATCACATGATAACTTGCTCGGTTACTTTCCGTAACCCTAGGGCTCAAGGCCCAACATACTTAAACAATAACTAATTAGGTTACTTCAGGTAACCTTGGGTACTAAGCCCAACCATACATGAATAATATTAGGTTGCTAATGTTATTAAGGCCCAACCCGCTATCTCGGGTATCTCAAGTGGTTACTATGAGTAACCTAACTTATTGGCCCAATAAAATTAGATAACCTTCCCGGTTACTATTTGTCCTATAGTTGGTTACCATAGGACTCGGCGTATTTTAATTATTCTCGACAAACCTTTGTCAAGTTTTTCTTAATGAAAACCGTATTTTCATCAAATCTTAACATTTAAGCAAAGGCAGTTAAAAACTGTCAAGCTCTGAAAACAATCTTTAAACACAATTTCTTAAACTTTGGTTATCAGTGCATGTGTAAGAATTTCCTGCTTATGCACTGTTTTTCTGAAAATCCTGTGCTGGAATTTCTGTTTCCTGCACCGTTTTGGGAATCAAATTGTACTTTAAAATCTGTTCATAATTTGATAAAACTTTCTTCATAAAAGTTGTAGATCTCGGATAATACTACAACTTTCATGTTTTGAGGAAAACCCAGTTCTGCTTGGATTCTTGTCAGTTTTAATTTGAAACTTACTGGACGTGTAGACTAGGTCTGGGCAGATTAGCCTCGGATTTTCGTAAAAACGGAGGCCATTGGAGCCTTATTTTGAAAAACGGTCCGCGCTACCCTCTAGGAAAAACCATTAGCTACAACTTTGTAGTTATGAGTTTCTTCAAATTCGGCCTCTAAGGGCCTCAAACTACCATTTCCAGAAAGCTGCCCAGTCTTGACCCGAGACTGGCAGTTTCGGTTCTTATTTTCGTTTTACGTCCTAAAACGTGCACGCTACCTCAACCGACCACAGCGGGAGCCTAAAGTCACACATGCAATCGTTTCTAACGTTCCATTCCATCAATCACATAATCATACATTCAATCTCAACCTATGGGAACATATAACAAACACATGGTAGGCAAACTCAAAAACCCATAAACATGCATCAAAAATGTAAACTAGAGACCACCACCCTATTCATGCACAATCAAGCACTAAAAGGTGAGCTTATGCTCTTACATCCAATGCTGGAAATACATTTAAATTTCCCAAATTTAAAGCTTAAACGAAAAGCTTAAGATCAACGGAGATTACCTCGGTGCACACAAGGCTAAGCTAGAGGTTTGGTGCATTTTTCTGCCCCCTCTCCTTGGCTGCTCATGGCCGGTTTTGCTCCTCTAATTAGGACCAAAACTTGTTGGTCATTGGGTGGTTTTTCCTACAAAAATCCGGTTGTCCTAAACCCACATAATCTCACTTTTCTATTTTCTTTCTCTTCCTCACCCATGGCCGGCCACTTGGCCTCCAATGGGTACCAAAGTTTTTCTCAACTTTTTCTTGTGGTTCTAGCTAGGAAACCGACCACTGAAGCTCACTTTTTCTGCTTTTTCTTACTAACCCACAGCCGGCCATTCATGCCAAGAAAAAATGGGTTTCCAATTTTTTTTCCACACTTTCTTTTCTTCCTCACAAAATCCGGCCATTACATTTTTTTTCTCTTGGGTTTCGGTTTCTAGGGAGGTTTTGGAGAAAATTGGGCAAAGTTTCGGGATGATTTTTGCTGCCAAAAACCGCCCCCCATGAGCCCTATTTATAGCTGAAAATTAATTAAATTTTGGATTTATTTTTAATCCAAAATTTGCTAAAATACCCTTGGAACAAGAATATTTGCACAAAAATTTGCACAAATACCCCTATGAGGTGGCCGGCCATTATGGGTTGCTTGGAGCCCACATTTGCTTACCTCACCTTGATGACATCATCATGCTTACATCATCTTGATGACATCATCTTTTCTTAATTTTTGCATTTTAGTCCCTAAAGGACAAAATATTTGCTCATTAGTCCTCCTAGGTGGCCGGCCATTTGATTTTGCTTGGAGGCTAAGTTTGCTTACATCATCATGCTTATGTCACCTTGCTTACATCATCAAGGTAATTTCTTAAAATTGCATTTTGGCCCCTTTGGACAAAATATTTGCATTTTAGCCCCTGTAGGTCGCCAACTATGGCAGAGTCACATGGCTTCCATTTCGTGCATAATTATCCCCTGGATACTTAAAATCCAATAATACAATCCTGCAGTCCATTTTTTTACTAACATACATAACATCAATACTGTTTTTCACCAAAAACAGTATTGTCACACTGGACTACTGATTACTATAGTCCAGAATTCATCGGCGTGATAATTGGACTGCGTATCGGATTTTCTTAGGACTTAAAACTATTGAGTCCTTATCGCTCTAAAAATTGTGCTCGAATTTTCTACGGTGGTCTGATAGCTTATGCTTGCTAAATTGTCCGTAATGAAGGTTTTCCACAGTATAATTCCATACTGCTTTGCTGTATCACAACACCTTCATCTATTTGACCTCCATGGTCAACCTTTGACTTTTCGGTCAACTTTGACTTTTTCGGTCAAAATTTGACCAGCATGAAATCATAGAATTTTCCTTCCCTTTTTGCTCAAGGGTCAGATGCATGACTAAGCAAACTGCTTATTGAGTCTCATAGCTAATTAAACGAGAACTCAAACATATACTGATATTTAACTCAGATCGTGAGTTTTATATCGACATAAAATATTCAAACTTGAAATTTTCCTTGTCTAAAAGGAAATCATAGTTTCATCGAAATTTCGGGTATTACATAATTGGTTGTTTTTAACTTTGGTTTTAAAATCTTCTCCTTAGAAAAGAAAACCTTAATTTTTGGTATAAAAATCCTTTTTGTTTAACTTTAAAACTGAAAACCTTAAACTCAGATTTATAAAATTATTGACTATTAGAAACTGCCTTTGGAACAGTTTCACAATGTCAATTTGCAGTGAAATTGTGGAATTACACTTTTTCTGTGTTAATTTATAAATCATGTACAGAGTTTTCCATAATTCCTGTACAGTTTTCCGAAATCCATTTTCATCTTAAAATCAAGACTGATTCTGAAAAACTTGTCTTCACGAAATTTTTAGATATTGAAAAGTTCTACAACTTTCGTGTTTTGGATAAAACCTAGTTCGGACGTTTTCGTGGTCAAAAACCCTGTGGAACTAGTCCTGGCCGTGCACGGGTCCTGGGCACTTTAGGCACGGGTCCTGGGCACTCAGGCACGGTTTTTGGTAAAAACCGAGGCCATTGGAGCCTCATTTTACAAAACTGTCCGCTTTGGTCTCTAGGAAAAACTCTACTTAAAAACTTTCATGTTTTGAGTTTTCCCTGATTCGGCTTCTAGAGGCCTCAAAAACTGTTTTCCCCGAAACTAGCCAATTTCTACCCGAGTTGGCAGTTTTCGGTTTAAAATTTTGTTTGCATCCTAAAACGTCCACCCTACCTCAACCGAACTCAGCGGGAGCCTAAATCAGTCATGCATGACGTTTCTAACGTTCAGATTTCAACATGCAAGTCAAATTAAACATCATTCATAATCCTACAAAACCCTAAACATTTAATCAAACACCTAACATACACAACATGCACAAAATTGAACCACCAAATCCTAAACCTAAACAAACCAAGCACATGCTCATAATTTACAAGCTAGGGCAGAACTTGAAAGTGGGCTTATACCCTTACAAACCATGGCTTAAATACATTTAAATTTCTCCATATGAAATTTAAATGAAACTTGATTGGTTAAGGTTTTTACCTTACTCGGTTTGGCTCGGTGAGCTCGGGTTTCCACTTCCTTCCTCCTCCTCAAATCACCGGCTGTTTTGGTGATTGGCAAGTGCAAACTTGCTGCCTTTCTTGCCTTAAATTCAGCCACCAAATTGCACCAAATCCGGCTGCCTCCAACTCCAAAACCGGTTTGGATCAAGTTTGTTTCCTCCCCCCCCTAGAACTGGCCTTGCTAGGGAAATGGGCACTAAATTTTTTTCCAACTTTTTGCTTGGTTTCTTACTTGAATCCGACCACCCCTAAGCCCTACACACTCTTGGTTTTGCAAATTTTTCTTGCCTTTCTCTTCCACTCAAAGTTCGGATTTTGTGGAGCAAAAATGCAAGAGTTTGGCTAACAATCTTAAATTGTGAACAATGCTCCCCCTATTTATAGAGTTTATGAATTTCTTGTAATTGCACAATTTAGTCCTCAAAAAAATCAGAAATTGGACTTCTAGGGGGGCATGTGGCCGGCCATCAAGCTAGGTGGAAGACAACTAATTTCTTCCAATTTTCCTAAACCAACTTAATGATGTCAAAATTCAAAAAGGCAATGAGGTAAGCAAGGCTTAAGCTTGTTTGGCTCTTTTTCTCTTTTTCTTGCTATTAAGCAGTCCATTTTTAAGTTATCACAGGTATTTTCAATACTGGATTCACTTATGCACAGTATTGGTTTACCGAACTGCAGTCCAAAATTCATCCGTGTAAAAATGGACGGTATGAAATTTTCCTTAATTCTTAAAATCCTTTTGCCCTATACTTCAACTTAATGTGCTTGATTTTCTAGGGTGGTTCTTATATCTTAAACATAACTTTTTATCTGTAAAAACACGGTTTTACCTGGTGTAATTTTATACAGATAAACGTTTAAACATACAGTCATTTTCTTGAACTTTTCGGGTCCACCATCGACTTTCTTGTCAATTAGTGACCTACTTGTCAAGTTTTGACTTTCTTGGTCAACAGTTGACTTTTTGGTCAACCGTGACGTTTTTGGTCAAACTTTGACCATTTTACAAAATTTCATGATTTTGTTCCTTATTACATAAAAAGGTCGTTTTCTTAAATACATAACCATTTTTGAGTCTTATAAAGCCATAAAACTCACAAAACATAATTAAAAACCCTTAACTGGGCTTTTTCCATAAATACATTTACGGTTCAATGTAACTCTTATACATAGAATCGTTTAGACATAAAAATCAGGTATTACAATCTACCCTCCTTAAAGATTTTCGTCCTCGAAAATTAGAACAAGCCGGGGTAGTTCTTTCTCATTTCATTTTCTAATTCCCAAGTGGCTTCTTCTACTTTATGGTTTCGCCATAAAACCTTTACCATGGGAATTGTTTTATTTCTTAGAACCTTCTCTTCTCGATCTAGGATTTGTACCGGCTTCTCTTCATAGGTCAAGTCTGTTTGAACCTCTACCGGTTCTTGACTGAGAATATGCGAAGGATCTGGGACATACTTCTTGAGCATTGATACATGGAAGACGTTATGCATAGATGCTAACTCTGGCGGTAGGGCAAGCTTGTATGCTACTTTTCCAACCCTCTCTAGGATTTCAAAAGGTCCAGTATACCTTGGGCTAAGCTTCCCTTTCTTTCCAAATCTCATTACTCCCTTCATAGGAGCTATCTTGATAAAAACTGCATCTCCGGTCTGGAATTCCAAAGGCCTTCTTCGCTTGTCAGCATAGCTTTTCTGACGACTGAAAGCTATGTCGAGCCTTTGCTTAATTTTCTTGATATCTTCAGAAGTCTTTCTGATGAAATCTGTAGTCTGAAGCTGCTTTTGTCCAACTTCTTGCCAGTGAATAGGGGATCGACATTTTCTTTCATATAGTGCTTCGAACGGAGCCATACCAATCGAAGCATGATAACTGTTGTTGTACGAAAATTCGATCAAAGACAGCTTCTGATCCCAGTTTCCTTGAAAATCCAGAACGCAAGATCTCAGCATATCTTCTAGTGTCTGGATAGTTCGTTCTGACTGTCCGTCGGTTTGGGGATGAAATGCCGTGCTGAACTTCAGTTTCGACCCCATAGTAGTGTGTACGCTTGTCCAAAATCGGGAAGTGAAACGTCCGTCTCGATCTGAGATGATCGATTTTGGTACTCCATGTAGTCGAACGACCTGGGATACATAGACGTCGGCCAATTTCTCCACTGAATAAGTGGCTTTGATAGCGATGAAGTGGGCAGATTTGGTTAATCGATCAACAATAACCCAAATCGTGTCATTCCCACTTGAAGTTCTGGGCAGTCCCACGACAAAATCCATGGTAATTTGTTCCCATTTCCATTCGGGAAGCTCTATTTTCTGCAATTCTCCACCAGGATGTCGATGTTCTGCCTTAACCTTTTGACAAGTTAAACACTTTGACACGTACTTCGCTATCTGATTCTTCATGTTTGGCCACCAATAGTTTTCTCGGAGATCTTTATACATCTTGGAGGCTCCTGGATGTACTGAATACGGTGTCATGTGAGCCTCTGCCAGTATCTGATCCTTTAAAAACTTAAAGTTAGGAACACAAATTCTCTCTTTGAAGTAGATCATGCCATCTGCAGAGGTTCTAAACTCCTTATTTCTTTCACCGAAGAGCTGTGCCTTGATCAACAGAGGATCCTTTTCTTGAAGGTTCTTAATGGACTCCATTAAATTTGACTGGAGGGTTAAAGCGGATAACTTTCCCGTTATCATCCTTAGGTTGAAATCGGAGATTTCCTTTTGAAGCGGCTTGGGCAGCAGTACTAAGGACATCAACATGCCCGATGAATTCCTGCTTAAGGCATCTGCTACTCTGTTTGCCTTGCCAGGATGGTAAAGGATCTCACAGTCGTAGTCCTTTACGAGTTCAAGCCATCTTCGCTGCCTCATGTTGAGCTCCTTCTGGGTAAAGATGTATTTGAGACTTTGATGATCTGTGAAAATCTCACATCTATTCCCATACAGGTAGTGCCTCCAAATCTTCAATGCGAATACCACCGCAGCGAGCTCTAGATCGTGCGTCGGGTAATTCTTCTCGTGATCTTTCAGTTGTCGGGAAGCATACGCGACCACTTTGCCTTGCTGCATTAGGACTGCTCCTAGACCCGTCTTAGAAGCGTCACTGTAGATCACAAAATTTCCTGCTTCGACATCTGGAATAATCAAAACAGGCGCACTTGTCAGCTTCTTCTTGAGCTCTTGGAAATTCTCCTCGCATTTGGACGTCCATTCATACTTCTTCCCTTTGCGTGTAAGGGCCGTAAGAGGGGCTGCTATCTTAGAAAATCCCTCAACGAAGCGGCGATAATAACCGGCTAATCCGAGGAAACTCCTTATTTCCGTTACGCTCTTAGGCCTTGGCCATAAGCTCACTGCTTCCACTTTAGCTGGGTCCACAGAAATCCCTTCTTGTGACACCACGTGGCCTAAGAAATGCACCTTTTCCAACCAAAATTCACATTTAGTGAACTTTGCATAGAGCTGATGTCGTCGCAACATTTCCATCACCATTCTTAGATGCTGCATATGCTCTTCCTGGGACCTTGAATAGATCAGGATATCGTCGATGAAGACAATAACGAACTTGTCCAAATATTCCTTGAACACTCGGTTCATCAGGTCCATGAAAGCAGCTGGAGCATTGGTTAGCCCAAAAGGCATAACCAAAAATTCATAATGTCCGTAGCGTGTCCGAAAAGCCGTCTTGGAGATATCTGAATCTTTGATTCTGAGCTGATGATAGCCAGATCGTAGATCGACTTTCGAAAACACCTTTGCTCCTCTGAGTTGATCGAACAGATCGTCAATCCTTGGAAGAGGATACTTGTTTTTGATGGTGATCTTGTTCAGCTCGCGGTAATCGATGCACATACGTAAAGATCCATCTTTCTTTTTCACGAATAGCACAGGTGCTCCCCATGGAGAGTAACTCTGTCGGATGAATCCCTTATCTAGCAATTCTTGCAGTTGTACTTGGAGTTCTCTAAGTTCAGCAGGTGCCATACGGTAAGGCGCCTTCGATACTGGAGCAACTCCGGGCATTAGCTCAATTTCGAATGAAATTTCGCGTTCCGGTGGAAGCCCTGGTAGCTCTTCCGGGAAGATATCCACATACTCCCTGATAACAGGTACATCTTCCGGTGTTAGCTTCATTTCGTGCTCTTTGTCCACCATGTTAGCTAAATACCCTTGACAGCCATTAGCTAACATCTTCCAAGCTTTCATAGCCGAAACCAATCGGGTTGTTGAGTTCCGAGCTTGTCCGTGGAAACTGAACTCTTCCTCGCCATAAGGGTTGAAAATCACACAACGCTTCCGACAGTCGATCTTAGCGTTGTACTTGCTAAGGAAATCCATGCCTAAGATCACATCGAAATCCTGTAGCGTGATTGCGATGAGATCTACATACAGTTCTCTGCCATAGATAATCACGGAGGTATTTCGTATCCAAAAATTAGACCACAAAACTTCTCCGGATGGCAAGGAGGTCTTAAAAGGTTGGCTTAATCTATCCACACCTCTTCCTAACTTCTGGGCGAACTTCAATGATATAAATGAATGAGTGGCACCAGAATCAAACAGGGCAATTGCTTCATAAGTGGTGATAGAGATCTGACCTGTCACCACATGTGAAGTGTTTGCTTCCGCATCACCCCTTGTGTAGGCGTAGATTCGAGCTTGAGGCTCAGGAGCTTCCAATCTTCCTTGGACAATGGAAGGTCCTTCTAGTCTGGTCTGGGCCGCATGAAGCTGACTGCTTGTGTTCCTGTTCTGGTACGGAGGGTTCTGGCCTTGCTTGTTCATGTTGCAATTCTTCGCAAAATGTCCCTCCTTCCCGCATAGATAGCACGCGTTGGTCCCCATTCTGCAGTGTAATACCCGAAATTTCGATGAAACTATGATTTCCTTTTAGACAAGGAAAATCCCGAGTCTTACTCTTGGATGTCGATATAAAACTCACGATCTGAGTTAAATATCAGTATATGTTTGAGTTCTCGTTTAATTAGCTATGAGACTCAATAAGCAGTTTGCTTAGTCATGCATCTGACCCTTGAGCAAAAAGGGAAGGAAAATTCTATGATTTCATGCTGGTCAAAGTTTGACCGAAAAAGTCAAAGTTGACCGAAAAGTCAAAGGTTGACCAGGGAGGTCAAATAGATGAAGGTGTTGAGATATAGCAAAGCAGTATGGAATTATACTGTGAAAAACCTTCATTTCGGACAATTTAGCAAGCATAAGCTGTGAGACCACCCAAGAAAATCAAGCACACCAAGTATGGTATTAAGGGCAAGAAAGGTGCCAAGAGATAAGAAAAATTTTATTCAGTTTATTTTTACACAGATAAATTTTGGACTGTAGTACAGTATAAAAATACTGTGTTTAAGCAAACACAGTATTAGAAATATCTGTGTAGCAGAAAAATGGACTGAATATTAAGGAAAAGCCAAACGGGGCTTAATATGGATGACATCATCCTACCTTTAATTTATGACATCATAATTGGATTAAATAAGCTTGGAAAGAAAGCAAGGAAGGCTCTAGAAGAGATGACATGGCCGGCCACCTCAGGGGCAAAAATGCCAAAATTTTATCTTTAGGGGTTAAAGTGAAAATTTTGGAAAATTGATGATGTAAGCGAAGTGATGTCATCAAGATGATGTCATCAAGGTGAGATAAGCTTGGCTTGTTCACCAAGAAAGCAACCGGCCACCTAGGGGGCATTTTTGTAAGAATTTTCACTTTTGGGGCAAAAGTGCAAATTTTGGAAATTTGGTGATGTAAGCAATGAGGTAAGCGATGATGTAAGCCATGATGTCATCCCTTGCTTGCTCTCCAAGTCTTGGCCGGCCACCTTGACACCTAGCATGCCAATTGCATTATTTCCTCTAAGTTTAGGGGCTAAAATGCAAATTTTGGAAAGTTTGCATTTGCCTATAAATAGGTGCCCATTTTATTCAAAAAAATCAGAAAATTGAGCCAAGTTCTGCCCATTTTTCTGCTCCAAAACCGTCCCTTAGCAGCCAAAGGAAAACAAGAACCAAAAACAAAAATCCAAGAGACAATCCCTTAGGGAGAGTTCGGATTTTGTGAGGAAGAAAAGAAAGAGTGAAAAAAAAATTGGAAACCCATTTTGTGGCTTGAATGGCCGGTTGTAGTAAGCAAGAAAAAGCAGAGAAAAGTGTTAAGAATTAGGGAGCATGGCCGGCTAGGCTATAGGCAACCGAGGGTAGATTCAATTTCTTGAATCTTGAGGTAATTCTCTCCACCCTCTAATTACGTTTTGGTTCGAGTTTATGTGTATTTTCCGAGTTGGAATGTAAGAGCATAAGCTCACCTATTTATGTCTATGCTCTAGATTAAGTTTGCTTGATTATGCATGATTAGGTGGTGGTCTCTAGTTTACATTTTTGATGCATGTTTGATGATATGCTTATATGGGTTTGAGTATGCCTATTACATGTTTGTTATATGTTCCCATAGAATTTAGAATGATTGTATGATTATGTGATTGATGGAATGGAACGTTAGAAACGATTGCATGTGTGACTTTAGGCTCCCGCTGTGGTCGGTTGAGGTAGCGTGCACGTTTTAGGACGTAAAACGAAATTAAGAACCGAAACTGCCAGTCTCGGGTCAAGACTGGGCAGTGTTCTGGAAATGGTATTTTGAGGCCCTTAGAGGCCGAATTTAAAGAAACTCAAAACTAAAAAGTTGTAGATAATGGTTTTTCTTAGAGGGCAGCGCGGACCGTTTTTCAAAATAAGGCTCCAATGGCCTCCGTTTTTACGAAAATCCGAGGCTAATCTGCCCAGACCTAGTCTACACGTCCAGTAAGTTTCAAATTAAAACTGACAAGAATCCAAGCAGAACTGGGTTTTCCTCAAAACATGAAAGTTGTAGTATTATCCGAGATCTACAACTTTTATGAAGAGAGTTTTATCAAATTACGAACAGATTTTAAAGTACAATTTGATTCCCAAAACTATGCAGGAAACAGAAATTCCAGCACAGGATTTTCAGAAAAACAGTGCATAAGCAGGATATTCCTGCACATGCACTGATAACCTAAGTTTAAGAAACTGTTTTCAAAGATTGTTTTCAGAGCTTGACAGTTTTTAACTGTCTTTGCTTAAATGTTAAGATTTGATGAAAATACGGTTTTCATTAAGAAAAACTTGACAAAGGTTTGTCAAGAATAATTGAAATACGCCGGGTCCTATGGTGACAACTATAGGACAGATAGTAACCGGAGAGGTTACCTAATTTTATTGGGCCAAATAAGTTGGGTTACTTGTAGTAACCACATGAGATACCCGAGATAGGGGGTTGGGCCTAATAAGATTAGTAACCTAATACTATTTAAGAATGGTTAGGCTTAGTACCCAAGGTTACCAGAAGTAACCTAGCATGATGCTGGTTAAGTATGTTGGGCCATGAACCCTAGGGTTACGGCAAGTAACCAAATAAGCTATCGTAAGTTGTTATAGGAGGGAACATATAATATAACTAAGGCTACTCATAAATGTTGGTTAGGACACTAACATTTAACGATTATGAATTATGATAAGATAGAATGTGTATAGCTCTTATCTTACGTCCTGTTTGGAAACAGGAGTATGAACTGTTGTCGTGCCATGATTCGGACGATTAACCAAGAGCATAGGACGACAAGTAAGTATAACTCCGCCTACAGCATGGGCAAAATGTTTTTAAAGAACATGTTTTTCAAGAAATCATGTGTTGATGATTTATGATACTATGTTATGATGCTATGTTATGAGGTTTAAGTCATGATGTTTATGATAAGATGAAATGTTAGGATGCTATGTTATGAGGTTTATGTCATGATGTTTATGATAAGATGAAATGTTATGATGCTATGTTATGAGGTTTAAGTCATGATGTTTATGATAAGATGAAATGTTAGGATGCTATGTTATGAGGTTTATGTCATGATGTTTATGATAAGATGAAATGTTATGATGCTATGTTATGAGGTTTATGTCATGACGTATATGATAAGATACTATGTTACGATGCTATGCTATGATGATTTATGTTACGACGGTTATGTAATGGTTCATGATATGTTATGTTTTGATATAGTGACATCATGTAGCATGTCCACTAATATTAACTACATGGTAAGAACACATGTTAAGATAAGCTAAGGTCATTGTGTCGTACCGACTTGCCATGATGGCGAGTTTAAATGGTTTAGTCTATGGTTTGGGTTGAGTTGGATTGGCTGCCCCAATCACTCCATGTTAAATAGTTTGTTTCATGGTTTGAGTTGGTTTGGATTGGCTGCCTCCAGCCATTCCATGATGATGGACCACGGTACGTGCACACTTGATATGCAAATAAATAAGAATCAAGATAATAAATGAAAATTTAATCGATTCATAAGAAAACCTAATTGGTTCATGCATTCCTTTGTTAAAAATGTTTTGCGGATTGCACGTTGTACTTACTGGGCATAAGCTCATTACTTACGTTCATGCTGTAGGTTAAGCAACCTACCGGCGATACGTGATGCAAAGCTGTGAAGGCTGGTGCTACAGGCTGTGAAATGTGGGATGGACACCGCCACGGGTTTTGAATTTATGCTATGTAAAATATGTTTTGAAAAATATATTTAAAAGATGTGTTTTATGTTATGTGATAGTATGGATAAGAAACCGTTTTCAAGAAGAAAACTATTTTTAAGAAATTGTTTTCAAGAACGAGTTAAGGAATGGTTTTTAAGGATGATGGCAACAAGTTGCCTCGTGTTGTACCGAACCGCATTAGGTCGGATTGGTCCACGGTATGATGATGTTAGCTTTTAATATCATTATGAAAGCTCAGTACTCGAGTGAGTACATATGGTTATGCATGAAGATAAGTTAAGTTCAAAGTAAGAAAAGAAAAAAAAAAATTTTTACTCCGAATTTTCCGCAGTTTAAGTTTTTTAAATTAAGAAGTAAGTTAAGCAAGTAATGTAACGGCCCACGTCTGCGCAGTAGGACGCCCCTACGCGTGACGGTTCGGGGCGTTACATGCAGACACCCGGATGTTTTCTCCCGCACTTAGTACATACCGGGTAGTCAGAGTTATTACCCTCATTTCCCTTGTTGTTCTTCTTTTGAGGGAAACTTTGAGCAGGGTTATTGTTCTGGCCTTTCTGATTCGTCTCAGCACTTTGACGGGGCTGTGTCTGCTTAACAACGGCCTTTTCCTCCTTCTTGGCTTTGAAAAACTGCGCCCTTGCTTCCTTATCCTGGTTAATCCAATATTCTTCCCTTATCGCTCTGCTCACGCAGTCGGATACCAGGGTAGGTGGGCTGCTTCCGGCACTAACTTGCCTAGCTATGTCTGTCCGGAAAATCTCATCATTCTCCAGACTTTTTCAGTTTCGCTCGGTACCAGCTCCGGGCACAAGCGTGCTAACTGTTCAAACTTCTTAACAGCTTCCATCACCGTCATAGACCCTTGCTTAAAGCTGGTGAATTCGTCCTGTTGAGTGGCAAGGATTTCTCTGTTGTAGTACATACTACGAAACTCAGCCACAAAATCCTGCCAATTCATTGCCATGACATTTCGACGCATTTGAACAGTTATCCACCAGTGTCTCGCGTCCTTCTTGAGAGCAAACGAGGCACATAGAACCTTTTCCTGTTCGGTGAGCCGCATAAAATCCAGGATGACTTGGATATCTATCAACCAGTTGTCTGCGGCTATTGGGTCTGTCGTCCCCTCAAATTCGGGCGCTTTCATCCGCCTAAATCTCTCATACAATAAGTCTTCTCTTGCTGGAGGTGGATCTGCCGGTACCCCAGCAGGTGCTATTGGTACCTCAGCATATTGCGGAAAATTGGGCACTGGAGGTGCCATTGGAGCTGCTTGGTCTGCGGGTAAGGGAACCTCATTGACCTGGGGTCTTCGATTTAGCTGATCCAGTTGTTCTCTCAGCCGGTTTGTCTCTTGTTGTTGCTCTAGCAACTGCCGTTGTAAATTGGCTACAACGGTCGCTAGATCCGGCGCAGGTGGATCAACTGGTGCAGCCTTGCGCGTACGAACCATCTTAATCTTCCTATTTAAATCATAAGAAAAGATATTATTAACTATCAATATCCTTTCTTTGCATTCATATCTTGTAATACCTGATTTTTTTTATGACTGAACGATTCTTTGTATAAAGTTTACAATGAACCGTAAATGTATTTATGGAAAAAGCCCAGTTAAGGGTTTTTAATTATGTATTGTGAATTTTCTGACTTTATAAGACTTAAAAATGATTATTTAGTCAAGAAAACGACCTTTTAGGCAAAAAGGAACAAAATTGCCAAAATTTTCATGTTGGTCAAAGTTTGACCAAAAACGTCGACGGTTGACCAAAAAAAGTCAACTGTTGACCATGGGAGTCAAATTTTGACAAGAGAGTCAATGATTGACAAGAAAGTCAATGGTTGACCCGAAAAATCGAAAATGAGGCGGTACGGTTAAATATTTTTCAGTATAAAAATTGTACCGTGTAAAAACCATTTTTACGGATAAAATGGTATGTTTAAGATTCAAAAACCACCATAGAAAATCAAGCACATTAGTTAGGTTATCTTTGGCCAAGAAGTTTGATTGTATAAGAAAATTTTTATACAGTCCATTTCTACACAGATGAATTTTGGACTGCAGTTTAAAATAACAGTACTAAATTGTACTGTGTATTAGTGAAAGCAGTATTTGAAATATCTGTGCTAGAATTAAAGTGGACTACATTAAGGAAAAGCCAAACAAAGCCTTAGTGTGATATCACCACCTTTTGATTAATGACATCATTAAGGATTTAGCAAAAAAAATTTGGAAAGTATTTTTGGTTCTAGAATTCTCCATTGGCCGGCCACCTAACCCTCCCCTTTGGGTGATTTCTTGTTTTTCTTGGGGTCAAAATCCAATTTTTGAAACTTTGCTCACCTCTATAAATAGGTGACCCCATAATTCAAAAAATTAGAGAAAAGCAACCAAACCCTTGCCAATTTTTCTTCACCAAAAACCGAGAGTGAGAAGGAAGGAGAGAAAGGAAATTTTGCCAAAACCAAGAGTGATTAGAGCTTAGGGTGGTCGGATTTTGTGTGGAGAGCAAGCAAGAAAGAGTTGGAAAATTTTTGGACAATCTTTTGGCCAAGAGGCCGGCTGTAGAGGGAAAGGAAAAAGGGAGGAGCTAACCAAGTTGGAGGCCGGATTTTTGAGGTTGTGGTGACCGGATCTTGGTGCTAGAGTGGCTGAAAAAGTTTGGAGCCAAGCAAGCCAAAGGGCCGGACCTAGTGGCAGCAAGGAGGGACCAAGGGAGAACCAAATCTAGCAAGCCAAACCCTTGGGTGGAAGCTAGGTAAATCCCCTCAAACCCTACACTTTTCATTTAAATTTCAATTGAGAAATTTAAATGTATTTCAAGAAAAGTTTGTAAGAGCATAAGCTCACTTTAATTCCCTGCCTTAGTTAAGAAATTTAGGTTATGTGCTTGGTTAATTAGGGTTTTATGGTTGGTGGTTTTATATGCATGCTTTGTGTTTGATTGAATGCTTAGGGTTTTGCATGGTTATGAATGTTGTTCAAATTGGCTTGCATGTTGAATATTGAACGTTAGAAACCGCTGCATGATTGATATTAGGGCTCCCGCGGTGGCTGGTTGAGCTAGATTCCACGTCTAGGACGTAAAACGAATTCTAAACCGAAAAACTGCCAGGCTCGGGTGGATCCTGACCAGTTTTACGGCAAGCCGATTTTGAGGCCTTTAGAGGCCAAATTAGGCAAAACTTAAAACACAAAAGTTGCTCGGAACAGTTTTTCCTAGAGATCAGCATGGATGGATTTGCAAAATGAGGCTCCAATGGCCTCCGTTTTTACGAAAATCCGAGACTAAACTGCCCAGACCTAGTTTACACGACCAGTGGGTTTCAAATTAAAACTGGTACGAATCCAAGCAGAACTGGGTTTTTCTTAAAACATGAAAGTTTTAGAATTTCTCAAGATCAAGAACTTTCGTGAAGACAAGTTTTTCAAATTCCATTTGGATTTTTAAATACAACCTGAACTATAAAAACTGTGCAGAGAACAAGAAATTCCTGTACAGGATTTTCTACAAACATACAGAAAAACTGTATTTTTACATCAACATTTCCTGTTTTGACTATGAAAACTATTTCAAAAGCAGTTTTCAGCCTTAAATGAGTTTTATAAAGTTTTACTTTGAAAACCTCGAATTTTGAAGTAAAACAAAAGATTTTCTAGCCAATTTTCCAAATTGGATTTAAAAGCTAAAGTGTAAAAACAAAAGATGACGAGTGGTAACCGGGAAGGATAACCGAGTTACTAAGGCTTAGGCTCGATAATAAGAATAGTAATTTAATACTAATCATATGGGTTTAATACCCAAGGTTACCTCAAGTAACCTAATGGGTCAAGATAATTAACCACAATCTCTAGGGTTACAATTAGTAACCTAGTAGTTGATCAAGGCTTGTAAAAGGACATATAACCATAATGTTGGAAAGGTTACCAACATTTTATAGGATTCTTATCCTATGTTATTTCTAATAGCAGGAAGTAACCTGCAGTCGAGGTCAGAGTGGAAATCAACGAAGCCTGGATTACAATAAGTCAGGCAAGTATCGAACCTCACCTACAGTATGAAAATAGTAAATACTATTTTCATATATGCTATGTTAAAATGTACATGCTATGTTGTATGATGTTAAATGATGTTATGTGATGATATGCTATAACATGTTACATATTATGCCATGTTTTCTAAAATGTCATGGTTTTAAAAATGTCATGTTTTCAAGAATGCCATGATATGGCAAATGTTAAAGTTTGAATATGACATAGTGACATCATGAAGCATGTTCACTAATGTTAAATCATATGGTAAGATAATCAAGGAAGGTGTCGTACCAACCTCCCGTGATCGAGGAGGATACATGTTTAAAACCAGTTGTGACATTTACCTCTCGTTGATGCGTGAGGGTCACGTTTTAATTCCCAGAACTGTTAGGGCCTTGCAAACCCTAGCTTTGTCTGGAGGCTGCGCGCTTTCGGTACGTACACTATGGGCCCACATGTTGAAACAAGATAAGTTAAAGATTGAGTCTAAAATGAAGCATAAGACTTTCAATCAATCATAAATGGCTCATGCATAAGTTACATGATGATTGACATGTTTTAAGATGATTAAATTATTTTTGTGAGATTATGTTTGTACTTGCTGGGCGAAAGCTCACTCTTTTCATACTGTAGGTAAAAAGCCTGCAATTTAAGTGGTGGGCTATGCAGACGATGCGGCGAGTGAAGGGCGGTGTGGGATACCACTACGCATGATTTTCCGCATTCGATGTTAAGAAAATATTTTAATATTCTAAAGTAAATTATGTTTTGTTATATGTATAAAGTTTGAAGACACGAGAAGGTATTCTCAGTTTGATATATATATATGGGTGACATATTATTCTCCACAAGATAATTTATGTGAATACGTTTTAAAAGAAAAAAAAAAAATTTCTCTCAAATTTTCAAGTAAAGAACAAGTATGTATGGTGTCGACCTGGCTTGGGAAGTCGGGGCGTCACAGTTTGGTATCAGAGCGGTATCCTGCCAGCCTACTTCACTTCGCCTCACATCGCTTCTGCAATGGCCCAAGTAAGTTAAGTTATTCTTCTTGCGATTAGGATTAGTTAAGATTTTATATGCGTAGTAAGTATCTTTCTTCGACGGCCATGCTGGAGAATGTCGGATACAAGGATGACGTTGGGTGGTGTCTTAGCTTGGTGGTAGCAACTAGGTGACGTACGGAAATGATGGGAAAGTTTTATATCTTCCCCAAATGTTATGATTATGTACTCCTGTTGTGAAGGAGATACGAACGAGAACATGAATTCAGATATATTCATGTTATGCTTTTATATGGAATAAAGATTATGGTTCTATATAAAAGGCATGATTTCAAGAAGCTGAATTTATTTCCTTATTTCCGTACAGAACCATGCCACCAAAGCGTAGAAGAGTACCGACCCAAGACTTTGACCTTGCGGCTCAGCTGAATGAGCTAAGACAAATGATGTTAGCCCAACAACAAGAGATAGGTGGGCTTAGAGCTCAGTTGGCTCAGCAAAATCAGGGACCTCCTAATGTCGGAGTACCACCAGCACCTATGAATCAGCCTGCAGCACCAGAAGTTCCTCATGTTGACCCGGTGATTCCAGAGAACCCCATAGGCCTCGAAATACCTGTTGCGCCTGCAGCTGTGCCACCAGCGCCTCTAGTTCGAGCTCCAGAAGAACTCTATGACAGATTTCGGCGCATGAAGGCACCGGAATTCGAGGGGTCTACGAACCCAATCGAGGCTGACAACTGGTTGATTGACCTCCAGGTCGCCCTAAATTTCCTCAGACTCAACGATCAGGAGAAAGTCCTTTGTGCATCATATATGTTACGAAAAGATGCTCGCCTCTGGTGGGAAACAGTTCAGATCCAGCGAGATGTGACTCAGATGACTTGGGAGGACTTTGTGGAGGAATTTAAGGAAAAGTACTTCAATACTGAGGTCATGGAGGCTCAACAAGACGAGTTCGACAAGTTCCGCCAAGGAAATCTGTCAGTAGCCGAAGCTGTCAAAAAGTTTGAGCAGCTAGCACGTCTCTGCCCTCTCCTCATCAGTTCCGAAAGGGACAAAGTAAGAAGAATGATGAGAATGTTCCGCTCAGATTTAACAGTGGTAATCAGCAGTGGCCCCCATCCACCACTCACTGTTGCTGAATGTGTCAGCAGGGCAATTCGAGCTGAATATTGGGTGGGTCAGAACAAGGAGCAAAGGGCTAAATTTTTCCAGGAGAAGAGGGAAGAAAAAGCCCAGGCCAAACAGAACTAGACCAAGCAGGGCCAAGCTTCACAACAAAAGGGTCAAGGAGGACCTTCGGGCCAGAACAACAACAACAGACCGTACGGCAACAACCAGCAGAAGAGAAGGTGGAATTCAGGAGGACAGGGGAATCAACAGAATTTTCCCCAAAAGAGAAATACTCCTGATAACAACAATAATCCCACTTGTCAGAAATGTGGGAGAAAGCACCCGGGAGAGTGCCGTGTTGGAAGCGGTCGCTGTTTTCTTTGTGGCAAGGAAGGCCACTATGCGAGAAGCTGCAATCTCAATCCTCAGAGTCCACAGAACCAACAGAGAGGACAGGGATCTCAACTTCACGCTGCACAGATGAAGCTCGAGGGACCCGAAATCTCCCAAGGCAGGTTGGAAGCTCCAGAACCGCAAGGACGTATTTACGCCTATACAAAGGAGGATGCTCAAGCTGGACCTTCCACAGTGGTGACAGGTCAGCTTCCTTTTGCTCAACAAGATGCCTATGTGTTAATTGATTCTGGAGCTACGCATTCATTCACATCGCCTAGATTCGCTAAGAAACTAGGTAGAGCAAGTGATAGGATCGGAAAAACATTTAGGACTGCATTGCCCTCCGGGGAGATTCTGTTATCTGATTATTGGGTACGTCACATTCCAATAATTATATGTGGTAGGGAAATGTATGTCAACCTGATCATCATAGACCTATTCGACTACGACGTCATCTTGGGAATGGATTTCTTGGGGAAATACAACGCGGTGATCGACTGTCCACGACGAACGGTCACGTTCAAGCCAGTTGGAGACAAGGAGTTTATGTTTAGAGGATCGACTCCAAAACAGCCGAAAATGTTCATTTCTGCGCTGAAGGCTAGGAAATTGTTGGCAGAAGGATGTATGGGATTTCTAGCCAACATAGTGGATAAGACGCTTGAAACCGAGAGCAGACCGGAGGAAGTACCGATAGTCAGAGAATTTATAGAGGTTTTTCCTGAAGAGTTGCCAGGACTGCCACCAGAACGAGAGATCTCCTTTGAAATTGAATTACTTCCTGGATCGGCACCAGTATCTAAGGCACCTTATAGGATGGCGCCTGCCGAACTTAAGGAACTGCAGATTCAGTTACAAGAGCTTCTGGATCGAGGATTCATTCGTCAGAGCTACTCGCCATGGGGAGCTCCAGTTCTGTTCGTAAAGAAGAAGGACGGCACTCTTAGAATGTGCATTGACTATCGGGAATTGAACAAGATAACTATCAAGAACAAGTACCCCTTGCCTCGGATCGACGATCTGTTTGATCAGCTGAGAGGAGCTTCAATTTTCTCGAAAGTTGACCTGCGATCCGGATATCACCAGCTCCGAATAAGGGAAGGAAACGTTCCCAAGACAGCCTTTTGTACGCGATATGGACATTACGAGTTCCTTGTTATGCCATTCGGGTTGACAAATGCTCCAGCAGCCTTTATGGACCTGATGAATCGAGTATTCAAGGATTACTTAGATAAGTTTGTTATCGTCTTTATAGATGATATCTTGATTTATTCAAGATCAAAGGAGGAGCATGAGGAGCATTTAAGGATTGCTTTACGAATTCTAAAGCAAAACCAGCTCTACGCTAAATTCACAAAGTGTGAATTTTGGTTGGAAAAGGTCCATTTCTTAGGACATGTGGTCTCCAAGGACGGCATATCTGTAGATCCGGCCAAGATTGAGGCAGTAAGTGAATGGCCAGCTCCGAAAAACGTCACCGAAGTACGTAGTTTCCTCGGCTTGGCGGGCTACTACCGACGTTTCGTTGAAGGATTTGCTAAGATTGCAGCGCCACTCACCGCACTTACACGGAAAGGAAAGAAGTACGAATGGACTGCAAAGTGTGAAGAGCACTTCCAAGAGCTGAAAAACAGGCTGACTCGCGCTCCGATTCTCACAATTCCGAATGTGGAAGAAGGAAACTTCGTGATATACAGCGATGCTTCTAAAATAGGATTGGGAGCCGTGCTCATGCAAAATGGAAAGGTGATCGCTTATGCTTCACGCCAGCTAAAGGATCATGAGAAGAACTACCCGATGCATGATTTGGAACTTGCGGCGGTGGTATTTGCGCTCAAAATCTGGAGGCACTACCTTTACGGCAGTAAGTGTGAAGTCTACACGGATCATCAGAGTTTGAAGTATATCTTCACACAAAAGGAGCTTAACATGAGACAAAGAAGATGGCTCGAACTGGTGAAGGATTATGACATAGACATCCGTTACCATCCAGGGAAGGCTAACAAAGTAGCTGATGCCCTCAGTCGGAAGTCGTCTTCCTCGTTGATGTCAATACAGCCATTGACCGAACCTCTTCAGAAGGAGCTAATAGAAGCTGGAATAGAGCTTATTACGGGAAGTTTAGCTGCCCTAACCTTCCAACCTACCATTTTAGATGGTATGAAGGAGCGACAAGAAGGAGATGCCTCGCTGCTCAGAACAAGGAACGAGGTCTTGGAAGGAAACGAGTCGGACTTCAACATATCAGATGAGGGCATACTCTATCAGAAAAATAGATTATGCATCCCTAACGAGGATAAGTTAAAGGAGCAGATCATGAAGGAGGCTCATGAGACTCCATATTCCGTTCATCCAGGAGCTACAAAGATGTACCGGGATCTGAAGGAAAGCTTTTGGTGGCTTAGAATGAAGAATGACGTTGCTACATTCGTCAGCAAATGCCTTACATGTCAAAGGGTGAAGGCAGAACACCAACGTCCAGGGGGAGAATTGCAGAAAATTTCCATTCCAAAATGGAAATGGGACCAAGTGACGATGAATTTCGTGGTTGGACTACCCCGAACTCCCAACGGCAACGACGCTATTTGGGTGGTTGTTGATCGTTTGACGAAGTCTGCACACTTTATCGCCATCAAGCTTAGTTTTTCGGTGGAACAGCTGGCGGAACTATACGTCGCGCAGATTGTTCGCTACCATGGGATTCCAAAGACAATCATCTCTGATCGTGATGGTCGTTTCACTTCTAAGTTCTGGAGAAGTGTACATCAATCCATGGGTACCAAGATTACCTTTAGTACAGCTTTTCATCCTCAAACGGACGGGCAATCCGAGAGGACCATTCAGACCCTGGAAGACATGTTGCGAGCGTCTGTGATGGATTTCAAAGGAACTTGGGATAAGAAGCTTCCTTTGATTGAATTTTCGTACAACAACAGTTTCCAAGCTTCAATCGGAATGGCTCCTTATGAAGCCCTGTATGGGAGAAGGTGCAGATCTCCAGTCCATTGGTACGAGACCAGGGAAAAGGAACTTGTGTCCACGGATTTTGTTCAAAAAACCACTGAGGCCGTGAAACTTATACGCCGACGGATGGAGACTGCATTTAGTCGACAAAAGAGCTATGCCGACAAGCGCAGAAGGCCTCTAGAATTCCAAGTAGGAGACTTGGTTTTCCTCAAAATTGCTCCATTCAAGGGAGTTATGAGATTCGAAAAGAAGGGGAAATTGAGTCCACGATACATAGGGCCATTCGAAATATTGGAAAGAATTGGCAACGTGGCCTATAGGTTGGCTTTGCCCCAGGAATTAGCATATGTACACAACGTATTTCATGTGTCGATGCTAAAAAAGTACATCTCGGATCCATCCCATGTTTTGGACCACGAACCAATTGAGGTTCACGAGAACATGACGTATGAGGAGAAACCGGTTCGAATCTTGGCCCGAGAAGAAAAGGTGCTAAGGAACAAGGTTATACCCTTAGTTAAGGTCCTATGGAGAAATCATGAGGTTGAGGAGGCAACATGGGAACGCGAGGATGAGATGAGGAAAAGCTACCCCGAATTATTCTGATTTTCGAGGACAAAATTCTTTAAGGGGGGTAGATTGTCATACCTGATTTTTTTTATGACTGAACGATTCTTTGTATAAAGTTTACAATGAACCGTAAATGTATTTATGGAAAAAGCCCAGTTAAGGGTTTTTAATTATGTATTGTGAATTTTCTGACTTTATAAGACTTAAAAATGATAATTTAGTCAAGAAAACGACCTTTTAGGCAAAAAGGAACAAAATTGCCAAAATTTTCATGTTGGTCAAAGTTTGACCAAAAACGTCGACGGTTGACCAAAAAAAGTCAACTGTTGACCATGGGAGTCAAATTTTGACAAGAGAGTCAATGATTGACAAGAAAGTCAATGGTTGACCCGAAAAATCGAAAATGAGGCGGTACGGTTAAATATTTTTCAGTATAAAAATTGTACCGTGTAAAAACCATTTTTACGGATAAAATGGTATGTTTAAGATTCAAAAACCACCATAGAAAATCAAGCACATTAGTTAGGTTATCTTTGGCCAAGAAGTTTGATTGTATAAGAAAATTTTTATACAGTCCATTTCTACACAGATGAATTTTGGACTGCAGTTTAAAATAACAGTACTAAATTGTACTGTGTATTAGTGAAAGCAGTATTTGAAATATCTGTGCTAGAATTAAAGTGGACTACATTAAGGAAAAGCCAAACAAAGCCTTAGTGTGATATCACCACCTTTTGATTAATGACATCATTAAGGATTTAGCAAAAAAATTTGGAAAGTATTTTTGGTTCTAGAATTCTCCATTGGCCGGCCACCTAACCCTCCCCTTTGGGTGATTTCTTGTTTTTCTTGGGGTCAAAATCCAATTTTTGAAACTTTGCTCACCTCTATAAATAGGTGACCCCATAATTCAAAAAATTAGAGAAAAGCAACCAAACCCTTGCCAATTTTTCTTCACCAAAAACCGAGAGTGAGAAGGAAGGAGAGAAAGGAAATTTTGCCAAAACCAAGAGTGATTAGAGCTTAGGGTGGTCGGATTTTGTGTGGAGAGCAAGCAAGAAAGAGTTGGAAAATTTTTGGACAATCTTTTGGCCAAGAGGCCGGCTGTAGAGGGAAAGGAAAAAGGGAGGAGCTAACCAAGTTGGAGGCCGGATTTTTGAGGTTGTGGTGACCGGATCTTGGTGCTAGAGTGGCTGAAAAAGTTTGGAGCCAAGCAAGCCAAAGGGCCGGACCTAGTGGCAGCAAGGAGGGACCAAGGGAGAACCAAATCTAGCAAGCCAAACCCTTGGGTGGAAGCTAGGTAAATCCCCTCAAACCCTACACTTTTCATTTAAATTTCAATTGAGAACTTTAAATGTATTTCAAGCAAAGTTTGTAAGAGCATAAGCTCACTTTAATTCCCTGCCTTAGTTAAGAAATTTAGGTTATGTGCTTGGTTAATTAGGGTTTTATGGTTGGTGGTTTTATATGCATGCTTTGTGTTTGATTGAATGCTTAGGGTTTTGCATGGTTATGAATGTTGTTCAAATTGGCTTGCATGTTGAATATTGAACGTTAGAAACCGCTGCATGATTGATATTAGGGCTCCCGCGGTGGCTGGTTGAGCTAGATTCCACGTCTAGGACGTAAAACGAATTCTAAACCGAAAAACTGCCAGGCTCGGGTGGATCCTGACCAGTTTTACGGCAAGCCGATTTTGAGGCCTTTAGAGGCCGAATTAGGCAAAACTTAAAACACAAAAGTTGCTCGGAACAGTTTTTCCTAGAGATCAGCGCGGATGGATTTGCAAAATGAGGCTCCAATGGCCTCCATTTTTACGAAAATCCGAGACTAAACTGCCCAGACCTAGTTTACACGACCAGTGGGATTCAAATTAAAACTGGTACGAATCCAAGCAGAACTGGATTTTTCTTAAAACATGAAAGTTTTAGAATTTCTCAAGATCAAGAACTTTCGTGAAGACAAGTTTTTCAAATTCCATTTGGATTTTTAAATACAACCTGAACTATAAAAACTGTGCAGAGAACAAGAAATTCCTGTACAGGATTTTCTACAAACATACAGAAAAACTGTATTTTTACATCAACATTTCCTGTTTTGACTATGAAAACTATTTCAAAAGCAGTTTTCAGCCTTAAATGAGTTTTATAAAGTTTTACTTTGAAAACCTCGAATTTTGAAGTAAAACAAAAGATTTTCTAGCCAATTTTCCAAATTGGATTTAAAAGCTAAAGTGTAAAAACAAAAGATGACGAGGGTAACCGGGAAGGATAACCGAGTTACTAAGGCTTAGGCTCGATAATAAGAATAGTAATTTAATACTAATCATATGGGTTTAATACCCAAGGTTACCTCAAGTAACCTAATGGGTCAAGATAATTAACCACAATCTCTAGGGTTACAATTAGTAACCTAGTAGTTGATCAAGGCTTGTAAAAGGACATATAACCATAATGTTGGAAAGGTTACCAACATTTTATAGGATTCTTATCCTATGTTCTTTCTAATAGCAGGAAGTAACCTGCAGTCGAGGTCAGAGTGGAAATCAACGAAGCCTGGATTACAATAAGTCAGGCAAGTATCGAACCTCACCTACAGTATGAAAATAGTAAATACTATTTTCATATATGCTATGTTAAAATGTACATGCTATGTTGTATGATGTTAAATGATGTTATGTGATGATATGCTATAACATGTTACATATTATGCCATGTTTTCTAAAATGTCATGGTTTTAAAAATGTCATGTTTTCAAGAATGCCATGATATGGCAAATGTTAAAGTTTGAATATGACATAGTGACATCATGAAGCATGTTCACTAATGTTAAATCATATGGTAAGATAATCAAGGAAGGTGTCGTACCAACCTCCCGTGATCGAGGAGGATACATGTTTAAAACCAGTTGTGACATTTACCTCTCGTTGATGCGTGAGGGTCACGTTTTAATTCCCAGAACTGTTAGGGCCTTGCAAACCCTAGCTTTGTCTGGAGGCTGCGCGCTTTCGGTACGTACACTATGGGCCCACATGTTGAAACAAGATAAGTTAAAGATTGAGTCTAAAATGAAGCATAAGACTTTCAATCAATCATAAATGGCTCATGCATAAGTTACATGATGATTGACATGTTTTAAGATGATTAAATTATTTTTGTGAGATTATGTTTGTACTTGCTGGGCGAAAGCTCACTCTTGTATTTCATACTGTAGGTAAAAAGCCTGCAATTTAAGTGGTGGGCTATGCAGACGATGCGGCGAGTGAAGGGCGGTGTGGGATACCACTACGCATGATTTTCCGCATTCGATGTTAAGAAAATATTTTAATATTCTAAAGTAAATTATGTTTTGTTATATGTATAAAGTTTGAAGACACGAGAAGGTATTCTCAGTTTGATATATATATATGGGTGACATATTATTCTCCACAAGATAATTTATGTGAATACGTTTTAAAAGAAAAAAAAAAATTTCTCTCAAATTTTCAAGTAAAGAACAAGTATGTATGGTGTCGACCTGGCTTGGGAAGTCGGGGCGTCACAGTTTGGTATCAGAGCGGTATCCTGCCAGCCTACTTCACTTCGCCTCACATCTGTAACGACCCGCCTAGCACAGGCCGTTACCGTACATACATACATACATAACATACATACATACTTAGCATAAACAGCGGAAATTTTTTTTTTTTTTATACGGGGTGCATGAACGATAACGATATATAAATAACGATTGTATGAACAAAACAAAAAGAGATAATCGAACACCGGATAATATATAATGTACATAAGAGACAAAAACGCGTAGCGGCAGAATATCCCACTCACTTCACAGTTCACCCTGCCCCGCTCACCATCTCGTATCAAAAATTGCTGACAGGTTGTTTACCTACAGCATAGACATAAGACACGTGAGCTTTCGCTCAGCAACTACAACATAATTATCCGCAACAATTAATAATACGAAACGTAACTCAAATCTAACATAACACATTCTACCCTAATCATGCATGAGCCAATTATGTTTGATTATGCTTGTTTGGTTTTTCATAGCGTATCATACTTATCGTACTAAACATGCTTATCTTGCTTATCATGTTTATCATGCTTATGGGCCCCATAAGTGTACGTACCGGGCGCGCAACTATGGAGTGGTTGGGGCGGCCAGTCCATTTCCAACTCAATCCATAGTCCAACCCGACCTACGAGCGGGTCGGTACGACACAGGCAACTTGCTTGCCTTCATACTTATTTTTCATAATTTCTTAATCATTCTTATTTAGAGTTTGTGAACATGCTTCGTGATGTCACATATTAATAAAACATAATCTTATCATATCATAAATTCATCATACATCTTAATCATAACATAACATTTCATCATGGCATATTCATAACATATAACATTTCCTAAGCATATCAACTACCATAGCATTTATCACTCATACTTAGGCAAGTATTCAACTAAAGCCTATGCTGTAGGCAGAGTTGTACTTACCTTGAACTCTAAGTCCGATGCTATGCCGCTCCTGAACAGGTCGCAATAACAGATTATCACCTGTTATTACAAAGGACATAGCGTAAGGATTTCTGAAAATCCTACTTTTAAATTTGTTGGTTATCCCAACCAACATTCATTTTATTCAGCGTTTATATGCCCCCATAATCTAACTTATATACATTAGGAACGGGTTACTAAAATAACCCTGTAGGTAACCCTCGAGACAAGGGCCCTATTCCATAATCTTAATTCATTATTGGGTTACGTTGGATAACCCTTGGGCTTCGGGCCCAAACCAATAACTCGGTGTCTTTTCCGGTTATTGCTCACCGAAACTTGGTTTAAAAATCCACTTTTGAAAACTTAAGGTTTTCTTTAAAATTCTTATGAGTGGGTTCTTTATAAAAATTATTGAAAGTCAATACTGCCTTTGGAGCAGCTTCTTTCTAAAACTTGCTAATGTACGTGCAGGAAAACCCAATTCCAACACTGTTTTTAGAAATCTTGAGCAGTAACCTTCCGATCACTGCACAGTTTTTGAAATACATTTTTATTTGAAAAACTGAATTCGAATTTGAAAAAATTTCCTTCAGCAAAGTTTTAAATCTCAAAACGTTCTAAAACTTTCATGTTTTGATCAAAATCCATTTCGGACTTTAACCCACTCGTTTTCTGCTTTTAAGTTCACCTGGCCGTGCATGAAGTCTGGGCACGGTCAGCTCGGTTTTCTATAAAAACGAAGGCCGTTGGAGCCTTATTTTTAAAAACTGTCCACGCTGTCTTATAGGAAAAACTGTTCTAAACAACTTTCATGTTTTACGTTTTTCGAAAATCGGCCTCTAAGGGCCTCAAAATTTGTTTTCCATAAAACCGGGTAACTGGAACCCGAAATGGCAGTTTCAAATCCTTCATTCGGTACTCGCCCTAAAAACGTGCACACTACCTCAACCGAACCAGCGGGAGCCTAAGTCAAACAAACAGCGCCTTTCTAACGTTAATTTTTCCTTAAACACAAATAAAAACTTAGTCATGCAAGCCATTATCTTATCTCAAATAATTAGGATGTGCAGATTTTTTTTTCCAGCTTGCACAACATGTACCAAATCTGTTCATTACCTAATTATGCATTCAAGCTCATGACTAAACCTATTAGGAGCATATAAACTTAACCATACAACTAACATACAATCCACATACATCAAACATATTTAAAATCATACTATACTACTCTAGCACATTAAATCAAGCACATACCTACCTAGGGGCCGAAAATAAAATCCGAGCTTATGCTCGTACAACCGATAACTTGTAATACAATTTAAACTTGCAAATTGAACCAAATTGAAAGCTGCAAGTTATGAGAAATTTTACCTTGATGAACCCTAAGTTTGATTAGGGTTGGTCCAAACTTCTTTCTTCCTTGGCTCCTAGTACAGCCGGCTCCTCCCTAGGCTCACCCAGAATTTTTTTTGCCTTCGGCTGCTGCTGCCCACCAAGGTCAGCCACTAAATCCGGCCACTCCCTTAAACTTCCTTCAACTTTTTCTCACCCTTTTCCAGCCCACAAACAGCCGGCCAACAAGCTAACAAAGAGGTCCAAAATTTCCAGCACTCACTATCTTCCTCCTAGCTGAAAATCGAACTACACCCAAGGGTTCCTACACTTGGATTTCTGTTTTTGTTCTTGTTTTTCTCTTGGCTGTAAGGGACGGTTTTTGAGCTGTAAATTGGGCAGAATTTGGCTGAGATTTTTTGAATTTTCTGAATAGGAATGGCCACCTATTTATAGAGGTTTGGCAACTTTGCTTAATTGCCAAAAACTCCATCAAAAATCAGCTTTTTACACCATTTTTGGTGAGGTGGCCGGCCAGCCCATGCTTAGTTGGCACCTAATACTTTCCTAATTAAGCTTAATTCCATATTATGTCATTAATAATGGATAAGGTGATGTCATTAAGGCTTGTTTGGCTTAAAGCTTTAAAAGCAATCCATTTAAAGCCAAACAGACATCGTTAATACTGTGTTACTTCATACACAGTTTCATAAATTAAATTTCATTCCAAAATTTATCTGTCATAAAATGGACGATACGAAAAACTTTTCTTTTCGCTTTGAATCCTTTGGCCCTTAATAATCTATTTATGTGCTTGAATTTTTCTAAAGCGGGTTTAGGTTTAATTCTAACTATTTTGTCCGTAAAAATTGATTTTCGCAGTACGAAACCTATACTGCTCAACATTCTTAAATTCCGTCACATAGTTGGCCTTTTTAGTCAATCTTTGACTCCTCGGGTCAACTTTGACTTTCATGGTCAACTTTGACCTTCATGGTCAACTTTGACTTTTTCGGTCAAACGTTGACTTTTTGTAAAATCATAGAGTTTGCTATCTTTTGAACCCAAAAGATCGTAGGCTTGACTAAGCGATCATATTTGAGTCTTATGACGCCATAAGAACTCATGAAAATTAATAAAAACCCTAAGCCGGGCTTTTTCATAAATACCATTTCGGTACATATTAAATTTCTATACGAGAACTCAAAACGTTGAATTTTCTAGATCTTACAATCTACCCCCCTTATAAATTTTCGTCCTCGAAAATTAGAACAGTCCGGGGTAATTCTTTCTCATGTCGTCTTCCAATTCCTAGGTTGCTTCCTCAACCTTGTGGTTTCGCCACAACACTTTGACCATGGGAATGGTTTTATTCCTTAGGACCTTTTTTTCCCGATCCAGAATCCGAACTGGCTTCTCTTCATAAGTTAAGTCCGTCTGAACCTCTACTGGTTCTTGACTAAGCACATGGGAAGGGTCCGATATATACCTCTTTAGCATCGAAACGTGGAAAACATTGTGCATTGAGGCTAATTCTGGCGGCAGGGCAAGCTTATATGCTACCTTTCCAATCCTTTCAAGGATCTCAAATGGTCCCATATATCTTGGGCTAAGCTTCCCTTTTTTTCCAAATCGCATTACTCCTTTCATAGGAGCAATTTTGATGAAGACAGCATCACCAACTTGAAATTCTAAAGGCCTCCTACGTTTATCGGCATAGCTTTTCTGTCTGCTAAAAGCTATATCGAGCCTTTGCTTGATCTTCTTGACATCCTCGGAGGTCTTTCTGATGAAGTCTGTGGTTTGCAGCTGTTTCTGACCAACTTCCTGCCAATGGATAGGAGATCGACATTTCCTTCCATACAACGCTTCGAACGGAGCCATACCGATTGAAGCATGATAGCTGTTGTTATAGGAGAATTCAATCAAAGGCAGCTTCTGGTCCCAATTGCCTTTGAAATCTAACACACATGACCTCAGCATGTCTTCGAGCGTCTGGATGGTTCGCTCCGATTGACCGTCAGTTTGGGGATGAAATGCCGTACTGAACTTCAATTTCGACCCCATAGCGTTGTGAACACTGCTCCAAAATCGAGAGGTGAAACGTCCATCACGATCAGAAATGATCGATTTTGGCACTCCATGGAATCTGACGATCTGGAATACGAAAATCTCGGCCAATTTCTCCACGGAAAAAGTGGCTTTGATTGCAATAAAGTGGGCTGATTTGGTTAATCTATCCACTATAACCCAAATCATGTCATTCCCACTGGACGTCCTGGGTAATCCTACTATGAAATCCATAGTAATCTGCTCCCATTTCCATTCAGGAAGCTCTATCTTCTGTAGTTCTCCACCAGGATGTCGATGTTCGGCCTTAACTTTCTGACAAGTTAGGCATTTTGATACGAACTCAGCCACCTCATTCTTCATATTGGGCCACCAATAATTTTCTCGGAGGTATTTGTACATCTTGGTAGCTCCCGGATGTACGGAGTATGGCGTCAGATGCGCTTCAGATAAAATCTGATCCTTCAAAACTTCAAAGTCGGGAACGCAGATCCTCTCCTTGAAGTAGATGACGCCATCTGTAGAGGTTTTGAACTCATCACTTTTTCTGCCAAAAAGTTGAGTTTTCAGCAAAAAGGGATCCTTTTCTTGGTGTGACTTGATGGATTCCAACAAATCAGACTGAATAGTCAGAGAAGATAATTTTCCCGTTATCATCTCCAAGTTAAACTCAGAAATTTCCCTTTGTAGTGGCTTGGGAAACGCCTCGATAGACATCAGCATGCCTACGGATTTCCTACTTAAGGCGTCTACTACTTTGTTTGCCTTGCCAGGGTGGTAAAGGATTTCGCAGTCATAGTCCTTTACGAGCTCCAGCCATCTACGCTGTCTCATGTTGAGCTCTTTTTGAGTGAAAATGTACTTGAGGCTCTGATGATCGGTATAGATCGCACATTTGTTTCCGTACAAATAGTGCCTCCAAATCTTGAGTGCGAAACTACTGCCGCAAGCTCCAAATCATGAGTAGGATATTCCTTTCATGGTCTTTCAGTTGACGGGATGCGTAGGCCACTACCTTCCCGTTTTGCATCAGAACAGCTCCTAATCCGCTTTTTGATGCATCGCTGTAGATGACGAAATTCCTGCATCTACATCAGGAATTATTAGCACAGGTGCGCTGGTTAGCCTCCTCTTGAGCTCCTGGAAATTTTCCTCACATTTCTGAGTCCATTCAAAACTCTTCCCTTTTCTGGTAAGAGCGGTAAGGGGTGCAGCAATCTTGGAGAATCCTTCAACAAACCGTCGATAATATCCTGCTAGTCCAAGAAAGCTCCTTATCTCCGTGACATTCTTGGGTGCTGACCACGTACTGACCGCTTCCACTTTGCAGGGTCCACAGAAATCCCTTCCTTTAGCACTACATGGCCCAAGAAATGCACTTTTTCCAGCCAAAATTCACACTTTGTGAATTTGGCATATAGCTGGTTCCTTCTCAACGTTTCCATTACCAACTAAGGTGATGCTCATGCTCTTCGTTGGACCTCGAGTAGATTAAAATATCGTCAATAAAGACGATGACGAATTTGTCCAGGTATTCCTTGAATACTCGATTCATAAGGTCCATGAACGCGGCTGGGGCATTGGTTAGTCCAAATGGCATAACCAAAACTCATAATGCCCATAACGAGTTCGAAAAGCCGTCTTGGAGATATCGGACTCCTTGATCTTCAACTGGTGGTAGCCTGAGCGCAGATCGACCTTTGAAAATACTACTGCTCCTCTGAGTTGATCGAACAGATCATCAATCCTCGGAAGAGGATATTTGTTCTTGATCGTTATCTTATTTAGCTCCCGGTAATCAATGCACATGCGCAAAGATCCATCTTTCTTCTTCACGAACAACACGGGGCTCCCCATGGAGAGTAGCTTTGTCGAATAAATCCTTTGTCAAGCAGTTCCTGCAACTGCACTTGAAGTTCCCTAAGCTCGGCAGGTGCCATTCGGTAGGGTGCTTTCGATATCGATGCGGTTCCAGGTAGTAGCTCGATCTCGAACGATATTTCGCGCTCCGGCGGAAGTCCTGGCAGTTCTTCTGGAAAGACATCCACATATTCCTTTATAATGGGAATATCTTCCGGTCTCAACTCCAATACCCGATCTTTGTCCACCATGCTAGCTAAATAACCTTGACAACCGTTAGCTAACATTCTCCAAGCCTTTATTGCCGAAATCAGTCTGGTGGTTGAGTGGTGAGTCTGTCCGTAGAAGGTAAATTCTTCTTCACCGTAGAGGTTGAACGTGACGCAACGTTTCGACAGTCAATCCGGGCGTTGTATCTTCCTAAGAAATCCATCCCTAAGATCACATCGAAATCTTGGAGCTTAATTGCGATGAGATCTACAAACAATTCTCTATTACAGAGAATGACAGAAGCCTCACTAATCCAGAATTTGACCACAAAAATTCTCCGGATGGCAAAGAAGTTTTGAAAGGTTGATCTACACATCCACACCTCTTCCTAGCTTCTGGATGAACTCCAGAGACACAAAGAATGCGTAGACCAGAATCAAATAGAGCACAGCATCAGAGTGGCGATAGAAATCTGACCTGTCACCACATGCGAAGTCCTGCTTCTGCATCTCCCTTCGTATAGGCATAGATTCTGGCCTGGGGTTCAGGGCTTCTAATCTTCCCTGAGTGATCGAGGGTCCTCTAGCCTTGCCTGGACTGCATGAAGTTGGCTGTTGGGGTTCCGGTTCGGATAGGAAGGGTTCTGGCCTTGATTGTTTAAAGTGCAATTCCTCGCATAATGCCTTCTTTGCCGCAAAGAAAGCAAGCATTAGATCCCATTCTGCACGTCCCCGGGTGTTTCTTCCCACATTTCGCGCACACCGGGTATTCAGTACGGTTTCCCTCATTTCCTCCAGAAATCCTCTTCTGAGGGAAATTCTTTTGTGGTCCTTGACTAGAGAAATTTCCCTTCCTCTTGAACCTCCCAAATTGCTTGGGGCCTTGGGTCTGGCTACTCATCTGACCCTTCTGATTCAACTCCGGACCTTGCCTGGGTGGCGTTGGCTTAACTCCGGCTTTCTCCTCCTTCCTGGCCTTAAAAATTTGAGCCCTAGCCTCCCTAT
>CM046374.1:8690001-8713313 GCA_025413025.1 Ficus hispida
TTTAACCATGGGAATCGTCTTATTTCCTTAAGACCTTCTCTTCCCGATCTAATATTCGTACGGGCTTTTCTTCATAAGTTAAGTCCGTTTGAACTTCCACTGGTTCCTGGTTAAGCACATGAGAAGGGTCTGACACATACTTTTTGAGCATCGAGACGTGGAATACATTGTGCATTGACGCAAGTTCTGGCGGTAGGCAAGCTTATAGGCTACTTTCCCAACTCTTTCAAGGATTTCAAATGGTCCAGTATACCTTGGACTAAGCTTCCCTTTCTTGCCAAAGCGCATTACTCCCTTCATTGGAGCTATCTTTATGAATACCGCATCTCCGACTTGGAATTCCAAAGGCCTTCTACGCTTGTCAGCATAGCTTTTCTGACGACTGAAAGCCACATCTAGCCTTTGTTTAATCTTTTTAATATCCTCTGAAGTCTTTCGGATAAAATCCGTGGTTTGAAGCTGCTTCTGACCCACCTCCTGCCAATGAATGGGGGATCGACATTTCCTTCCATACAATGCTTCAAAGGGAGCCATACCAATCGAAGCATGATAGCTATTGTTATATGAAAATTCGATCATTTGCAGCTTCTGATCCCAGTTTCCCATGAAATCCAGAACACATGCTCTCAACATATCTTCTAGCGTCTGGATGGTTCGTTCTGATTGACCGTCAGTTTGGGGATGGAAAGCCGTACTGAACTTCAGCTTCGACCCCATAGCATTGTGCACACTTGTCCAAAATCGAGAAGTGAAACGTCCATCACAGTCCGAGATGATCGATTTCGGTACTTCATGGTATCTGACGATCTGGGATACGTAGACTTCAGCCAATTTTTCTACCGAATAAGTGGCTTTGATAGCGATGAAGTGGGCGGATTTGGTTAGTCGATCAACAACCACCCAGATTGTGTCATTCCATTTGAAGTTCTGGGCAGTCCTACGACAAAATCCATAGTGATTTGCTCCCATTTCCATTCGGGAAGCTCTATCTTCTGCAATTCTCCGCCTGGATGTCGATGTTCGGCCTTCACTCTCTGGCAAGTTAGGCATTTTGACACGTACTTTGCTATCTCATTCTTCATGCTTGGCCACCAATAATTCTCTCGGAGATCTTTGTACATCTTGGAAGCTCCTGGATGCACTGAATACGGCGTCTTATGTGCCTCTGATAGTATCTGATCCTTCAAAAACTTAAAGTCGGGAACACAAATCCTTTCTTTGAAGTAGATAACACCATCGGCAGAGGTCTTAAACTCCTTGTTCTTTTCATTGAAAAGTTGCGCCTTCATCAAAGATGGGTCTTTTCCTTGATGCGTCTTGATAACTTCCAAAAGATTGGACTGGAGGGTCAGAGAGGACAATCTTCCCGTCAACAGCTCCAAGTTGAACTCAGAAATTTCTCTTTGTAGTGGCTTCGGAAAAATCTCAATAGACATCAGCATGCCTACCGATTTCCAACTTAAAGCATCTGCCACCCGGTTTGCCTTTCCAGGATGGTAAAGGATTTCACAATCATAATCCTTCACAAGTTCTAGCCATCTACGTTGTCTCATGTTGAGCTCTTTCTGAGTAAAAATGTACTTGAGGCTCTGGTGGTCTGTGTAAATTTCGCATTTATTCCCGTATAAGTAGTGCCTCCAGATCTTGAGTGCAAAAACTACCGCTGCTAACTCCCGATCGTGCGTAGGGTAGTTCTTTTCGTGCTCCTTCAATTGTCGTGAGGCATAGGCGACCACCTTTCCATGTTGCATCAGGACCGCTCCAAGTCCTATTTTTGGAAGCATCACTTAAATAACGAAATTTCCCGCATCTCGTCAGGAATTACTAACACTGGGGCGCTAGTAAGCTTCTTTTTTAACTCCTGAAAGTTCTCTTCACATTTCGATGTCCACTCGAAATTCCTTCCTTTCCGGGTAAGAGCAGAAAGAGGGGTTGCGATCTTTGAAAATTCCTCTACGAATCGCCGATAATAACCAGCCAATCCAAGGAAACTCCTGATTTCCATAACATTCTTAGGTCTGGGCCATAAACTAACTGCCTCTACCTTAGCAGGATCCACAGAAATCCCTTCTTTGGACACCACATGCCCCAAGAAATGCACCTTTTCTAGCCAAAATTCACATTTTGTGAACTTGGCATATAGCTGATGTCGTCTCAACGTCTCCATCACTACTCTCAAATGCTGCTTATGTTCTTCCTGGGACCTTGAATAAATCAAAATATCGTCAATAAAGACGATGACGAACTTATCCAAATATTCTTTGAATACTCTGTTCATAAGATCCATGAAAGCAGCTGGGGCGTTGGTCAGTCCAAACGGCATAACCAAGAATTCGTAGTGTCCATAGCGCGTACGAAAAGCCGTCTTGGAGATATCTGACTCCTTGATCTTGAGCTGATGATAACCTGATCGCAGATCGACCTTTGAAAATACCCTGCTCCCCTAAGCTGATCAAACAGATCGTCTATCCTCGGGAGGGGATACTTGTTCTTGATTGTGATCTTATTCGGCTCGCGATAGTCGATACACATACGCAACGATCCATCCTTTTTCTTAACGAACAAAACAGGCGCTCCCCACGGAGAGTAACTCTGTCGGATGAATCCCTTGTCGAGCAACTCTTGTAATTGCACTTGCAGTTCTCTAAGCTCAGCTGGTGCCATGCGGTAAGGTGCTTTCGATATCGGAGCAGCTCCAGGTAGCAACTCGATCTCGAACGAAATTTCACGTTCTGGCGGAAGCCCTGGCAAATCCTTCGGAAAGATATCCACATATTCCTTAATAATGGGGACATCTTCCGGCGTTAATTCCATCTCCCGATCCTTGTCCACCATGTTAGCTAAGTACCCCTGACAGCCACTAGCTAACATTTTCCAAGCTTTCATTGCCGTGACCAATCTGGTTGTTGAGTTCCGAGACTGTCCATGGAAATTGAACTCCTCTTCATCGTAGGGATTGAAAGCCACACAACGCTTCCGGCAGTCGATCTTGGCGTTGTACTTGCCCAAGAAGTCCATCCCTAAGATCACATCGAAATCCTGAAGTCGGATCGCGATGAGATCTACATACAATTCTCTACCACAAATAATTACGGGAATATTCTGTATCCAGAAATCGGACCATAAAATTTCTCCGGATGGCAGAGAAGTTTTGAAAGGCTGCTCTAACTTATCAACACCTCTTCCTAACTTCTGGGCGAACTCTAAGGATATAAACGAGTGAGTGGCTCCAGAATCAAACAAGGCAATAGCTTCATGAGTGGTGATAGAGATCTGACCTGTCACCACGTGAGAAGTTCCTGCTTCAGCATCTCCTCTCGTGTAAGCATAGATCCTGGCTTGAGGTTCAGGAGCCTCCAATCTGCCTTGCGTGATCGAGGGTCCTTCGAGTCTGGCTTGGACTGCGTGTAATTGACCGGGTGCGTTTCGGTTAGATGGTGGAGGGTTCTGGTTTTGGGGGTTCTGGTTGCAGCTTCTGGCAAAATGCCCCTCCTTGCCACATAGGTAACAAACATTTGTCCCCATTCTGCATACCCCTGGATGCTTCTTTCCGCATTTGGCACACTGCGGATACTCAACGCTGTTACCATCCCTTCCCCGATTATTACTCTTCTGTGGGAAGTTTTTCTGTTGTCCCTGGCCCGTGAAATTACCCTTTCTCTTATTCTTTCTAAACTGCTTGGAATTCTGGGCAGGGCTACTGGTCTGGCCCTTCTGGTTGGTCTCAGCGTTTTGACGAGGCTGTGTCTGCTTTACCACGGCCTTTTCCTCCTTTCTGGCTTTAAAAATCTGAGCCCTAGCTTCCTTGTCCTGGTTGATCCAGTACTCAGCTCTTATCGCTCTACTGACACAATCAGATACCAGGGTAGGTGGGCTACTGCCTGCACTGACCTGCTTGGAGATGTCTGTGCGGAACATCTTCATCATCCTTCTGACCTTTTCCTTTTCATTCGGAACCAGTTCCGGGCACAGACGGGCTAGCTGCTCAAATTTCTTTACGGCCTCCATAACCGTCATCGATCCCTGTCGTAAACTGGTGAACTCATCTTGCTGAGTCGCCAGTATCTCCGCGTTGTAGTACATGGCACGGAATTCGGTTACAAAATCCTGCCAGTTCATGGCCATGACATCCCGCCGCATTTGAACGGTCATCCACCAGTACCGTGCATCTTTCTTCAAGGCAAATGAAGCACAGAGAACCTTCTCCTGTTCTGTAAGCCGCATGAAATCCAAGATAACCTGGATATCGATCAACCAATTATCGGCGGCGACTGGGTCAGTTACCCCTTCAAATTCAGGCGCCTTCATCCTCCTGAATCTCTCGTACAGCAGATCCTCCCGCATTGGCTGTACATTGTCCTGTCCTCCTGCTTGTGCCATCGGAATCTCAGCATTCCGAGGAATCTCTGGTTGGACCCCTGGAACTTGAGGTACCACTGGCGGTACCTGTTGTACTGGGGGTGGAACTTCGTTCACTTGGGGCCTCTGATTCAATTGCGCTATCTGTTCTCGCAATCTGTTAGTTTCTTGCTGCTGTTCGAGCAGCTGTCTTTGTAAATTTGCAACAATTGTCGCGAAATCCGGCTCGGGCGGATTTACTGGCGTTGCTCGACGTGGGCGTACCATCCTATCAAATCATTTAGAAAAGATATTATCATACTATTAATATCCTTTCTTTCATTCATCATTTATCTTATCATAATGTAATACTTAACATTACATACTTATCATAGCATTCATGGTCATAATACAGACATTGTATCTCATAACATAACATTTGTCATTCATACCATACTTTGAACTTATCTTTTGTACATTTACAAAAAGTACATCATATTTACAATAATATACGTACATATATGTTCATCATACTGTATACACAGGGTCAAAAATATGATGGAAGTGTCTACCACTTTACCATCGTACATATGTGTACAAGCCTATCATCCAAAAAGAATAAGCTAGTACATGTCAGTCAGCATCAAAAGATACACACACAGTCTACCTAATCTATGTGCTCAGAAGTGACCCCCGACGATGTGTCAGAATCAGACTCTCCCTCTCCGTCAGCCAACGGAATCTCCTCTGGATCTTCTAAATCCTCCTCAAATTCCAGCCAACCTGCGTGCTCTAACTCAGGATCTGGCTCCTCATCATCCTCCTCATCACTCGATATGTCAATGATAGGTGGATCCTCCGGTGGGTCCTCAGGAATAATGATGAGGTCATCAGGGTCAAAGTCCTCATCTGCCAAATCAAACTCGGCCTCCTGATGTGGCACCTCCGGTACTGGGGCTGCGGGAATCGGATCCTCTGGAACAACGGGAGCCGGCTCATAAATCGGCTCTGCCATCTCGGCATCCTCTACTGGCGCCTGCTGAGCCTCTGCCAAATCCGGGGCTGGCATATCGTGAATGTTAGCCTCAACTCCCAAAATAGCCTCAATCATGTGTCCATCTGACAAACCGAGCATGGGTTCAGGAACGTACTGCCGGATCTGAATAGGCAATCCGTTCCTCAGAATAACTAAGGCCTGCAGCTCGGGACTCTGCAGATACTGAGGAATGTATGGCAGCATCGACTCCTGGAATCGTCGACAATAATGGGCCATCGTCTCCTGAGGATACGCGTGCCAATCAGCTACGTAGCTGAGGTAACGAGTGTGGTGCATGTCCTCATAGATCTCAGCATCGCGGAGTACATCGCCTGCTCCCTCGCCTATCATCGGCCCGTAACGAGCCATCACTGCCGTGCGAAAATGCGGCCACGTGCGGCTCGGCAACTGACGCTCTCCAAGGATGATCCACCATATCCTAGCGTCAACAGCGAAACATCGGCTAGCCAAGGAAACCTGTAGCCGGGCCTCGATGTGGCAGGTATGGAAGATCAACTCCATATCATACAACCATCCTGCCACTGGTACCGTACGTCTCGTGCCGTCAAACATAAGCGGACACGACTGAAAGAATGACCTCGTCGCCTCTCGGTCCGCGTCGACTTGGTCCGGGTCCATATCGTCAAGTCTATCATAATATAGGCGCATAATAATTATTAATACACGAAAATAAAATTTTTAACTTACAATGATGGCGGCGATGGCAGGCTGACTGCGAAATTTGATTGCAGGGAACCGCTCTGATACCAACTCTGTAACGACCCGCCTAGCACAGGTCGTTACCATACATACATATCGTACATACATAACTTACACAGCGGAAATTTTTTTTTTTTTTATACTGTACTTACATACGAAATATAAATGTATATCGAACATTAATTACGTTGTTTGGGTGTAAATAAAACTTATTTCATAATTACATAATATAACGAAACGCGTAGCGGTTTATTCCCACATTTCACAGTCCGCCAATCCATGCCCTCCATCTTGCATTAAGAATTATTTCCAGGCTGCTTACCTACAGCACAGACGTAAGACAGTGAGCTTTCGCTCAGCAAGTACAACTATTCTATACCGCAATTTACTTTAAATAAAACACATCACACATATCCTAACTAGCATACCACACTAATCATAACTTAAGCATAACATAATATAACTTATCTTAACTTATGCATGAGCCATTTATGCTTCATTATGCTTGCTTGATTAATCGTAACTTGCTTTCTTAACTTATCATAACTTATCTTGTCTTATCTTGTGGGCCCCATAACGTAAGTGTTCGTAGCGGGCGCGCAACTATGAATTGGTTGGGGCGGCCAAACCATTTCCAATTCAATCCATAGTTCAACCCGACCTAACGCGGGTCGGTACGACACAGGCAAATTATTTGCCATCATAACTTTCATTATCTCATACTTAATTGTATTAATTAGTGAGCATACATCGTGATATGTCACACAATTAATTTATAATCTTATCATCATAACCTATTCCATGGCATTCTAAATCATAGCATTTCAACTTTTTATAACACATAACATACTATAGCATATAACATAGCATATCATCATAGCATTTTATAACATACTCTTAACACATAATCATAGCATACTACAAAGCATGACATTTTCTATAACATTTCCTATAACTTAAAACTATCTACAACACATAAGAGGTAACATTTACACTACATAGCATTTTCATCATACTTTGACAAGTATACACAACAAAGCCCATGCTGTAGGCGGAGTTGTACTTACCTCGTTCGTAAAAGCTGTGTCCAAAAGTCGAGTTAAATCCCGTTGGGACACTTCGGCGTGCGACGTTCTGAGATTAATAAAAGTAAGGGTTAGAACTGTTGGTAATATAACCAACATTCTTATATAACCTTACTTATCTTTACCTTGTCCTAATTGGTTACCTAAGTAACCCTAACCGGTTAAATCTTTAACTTAGGTTTTAAAAACAAACTTATTTCTTTAGAAAAGAATTCTTAGGTTTTGGTTTAAAAATCCTTTTGTTCAATCTTTTAAAAAAAACTGAAAACCTTAAAAGGAGTCGTATAAAATTATTGACTATTGGAGACTGCCTTTGGAACAGTTTCTCAATGTCCATTTTGCAGTGAAACTGCAAAAATATGCATTTTCTGTGTCAACTTTGTAAATCCTGTACAGGATTTCCATAATTCCTGTACAGTTCTCCGAAATTCATTTTCATCTTAAAATCCAGACTGAATCTGTAAAACTTGTCTTCATGAAAGTTGTAAACATTTAAAAACTCTACAACTTTTATGTTTTGGGTAAAACCCAGTTCTGGCGTTTTCGTGGTCAAAACCCCTGAGGAACTTGTCCTGGCCGTGCTCGGGTCCTGGGCACCTTAGGCACGGGTTTTGGTAAAAACCGAGGCCATTGGAGCCTCATTTTACAAAACTGTCCACGTTGTCCTCTAGGAAAAACTCTACTTAAAAACTTTCATGTTTTGAGTTTCCCCTGATTCGGCCTCTAGAAGCCTCAAAAACTGTTTTTCCCGAAACTGGCCAATTTCTACCCGAGTTGGTAGTTTTCGGTTTAAAATTTCGTTTACGTCCTAAAACGTTCACCCTACCTCAACCGAACTCAGCGGGAGCCTAGAAAGTGGTCATGCAGCGTTTTCTAACGTCCAATATTCAACATGCAAATCAAATTTAGCATCAAACATAATGTACATAAACCCTAACCATTTCACAAACATCTAGCATGCAAAAATCATAACCACCAAACCATAAATCCTAACCATAACAAGCACATAGCCTAAAATCTTAATTTAGGGCAGAAAATTAAAGTGAGCTTATGCTCATTACAACACATGCTTAAATACATTTAAATTTCTCCAATTGAAATTTAAATGAAAGCTTAAGAATTTGGAATTTTACCTCACCTTGGATCCGAATTTTTGGATTGGCTCTTGGATCCCCTTTTTCCCTCTCCAACAGCCGGTCCTTTGGCCAACTTGTGCACCAAATGCTCTAGTGCTCTTAAATGATGTTCTAAGTGGAAACCAACACTCAAAACTCTAAATCCCCCTTTGGATTCAACTTTTCTCTCTTGCTTTCCTCTTGCCCCACACAACCGGCCCTTGGCCTAGATATGGGTTCCAATTTTTTTCAAACTTCCTTGCTTGCTCTCTAAGGTAAAACCGACTATCCCTAGGCTTAAAACACACTTGGTTTTGTAAAATTTCCTTCCTTTCTCTCTTGTTGAAGTTCGGATTTTTGGTGGAGAAAATTTGGCAAAGTTTGGCTAAGTTTTCTAATTTTTTTCAATAGTAAACTCACCTATTTATAGAGGTTGGAATTTCTTGAAATTGCACCACTTAGTCCTCAAAAATTTCAGAAATAGGACTTTAGGGGGGGACATGTGGCCGGCCATTGTGGCTGATTTTTGGCCAATTACTTTCCAAAATTTTCCTTAAATCATTTAATGATGTCATTAAAATAAAGTTAGGTGATGCAAGCTTTTCTTAAGCTTGTTTGGCTTTTTAACTTATTACACAGTCCATTAATGTTTTAACACAGGTATTTCTAATACTGGATTCACTTATGCACAGTATTAATTTACCGAACGGCAGTCCAAAATTTATCTGTGTGAAAACAAACTGTATAAAAATTTCCTTATTTCTTAAAACCCTTTTTTGCCCCTTTAATTCTACTTAATGTGCTTGTCTTTCTATGGTGGTTTTAAGTTCTAAACATATCATTTTATCAGTAAAAACGGCCTATACCGTATAATTCTATACTGCGGCGATTTTACTCGTACCGTCTTTTCTTTAACTTGTTGGGGTCAATCTTTGGCTTTCTCGTCCACCATTGACTTTCTTGTCGACATGTGACTTTCTTGCCGAGATTTGACTCCCGTGGTCAACAGTTGACTTTTTGGTCAACCGTCGACGTTTTTGGTCAAACTTTGACCAACATACATTTTTGGCCATTTTCATTCCTTTTTACCTAAAAGGACGTTTTCTTGTCCTAGAAATTATTTTTGAGTCTTTTAAAGTCATAAAAACTCACAAAACATTATAAAAACCCTTAACCGGGCTTTTTCATTAATATTCTTAAGGTACAATTTGAATTTTTTTGTACAAAGAATCATAATCGTTAAATAACTAGGTATTACATACTCAATGTAACCTGATAAGTTATAATCCATGATTGGGCTAGTCTCGAACAATAGGGTTACTTATTGTAACCAAGTAAGATATCTGGCATAGGGGACATACAACTAAGACTATGTATGCATGTTGGTTAAGTCACCAACATTTTTCGGTAATAGACCCTTACCTATGTCCTTCATTCAAGCAGGAAGTAGCCTGTAGCTATATCCGGACGTGGAGCAGCATTTCACCGGACATAATAGTCTAGGTAAGTACAACTCCGCCTACAGCATAGGCTTTTTGTTGTATACTTGCCCAAGTATGATCGATGAATGCTATGGTAGTTGATATGATGTATGTTTGATATGCTTACGAAATGTCATGTGAATGTTATGTGATTGATTATGCCATGAAGTATGATATGTTTATGATGCATGAAGTTATGGTATGAAGCATGATATGAATATGATTTATGAATAGTGACATCACGAAGCATGTTCACTAATAAGAACAAGTATGAGTTCATGAAAAGCAAGTATGATGGCAAGCAAGCTTGCCTGTGTCGTACCGACCCGCGTTAGGTCTGGTTGGACTGTGATTTGAGTTGGAAATGGACTGGCCGCCCCAACCAAATCATAGTTGCGCGCCCGGTACGTACACTTATGGGGCCCATAAGCATGATAAGTAAGATAAGTATGATAAGCAAGTAAGACATGATAAACTATGAAAAGTCAAGCAAGCATAAATGGCTCATGCATGATTAGGATAGAATACGTTATGTTACGATGTTATGTTAGGTTATGCTATGTTACGACATAATACGTTATGTTACGATGTTATGTTAGGTTATGCTATGTTACGACATGATACGTTATGTTGCGATGCTATGTTAGGTCATGCCATGATATGCGCTTTGATAGCATAGGTTTGTTTTGTTTTTGCTGTTTAGTAGTTGTACTTGCTGAGCGAAAGCTCACTGTCTTACGTCTATGCTGTAGGTAAGCAACCTACGGGCAATTGTTGATGCAAGATGGGGGAGCGTGGCAAGGCAAGCTGTGAAATGTGGGAAATAAAGCCGCTACGCGTTTTGTCTTTTTATGTTTAATAATCGTTATTCGAATATCGTTTTTTTTTATATTGCCATTCGCTATATAAAAGAAAAAAAAAAAATTTCCGCTGTTTACGCCAAACATGTAAGTATGATTCATGTATGTATGTTACGTAAGTATGTATGTACGGTAGCGGCCTGTGCTAGGCGGGTCGTTACAGAGTTGGTATCAGAGCGGTTTCCTGCTATACAATTTCACAGTCTGCCTGCCATCGCCACCATCATTGTAAGTTGAATTTATATTTTTCGTATATGTAAATATTTATGCTGGGAATATGTTACGATAGACGCGGCGATATGGATCCTGCTCGTGTAAATGCGGATCGAGTCGCGATAACGTCGTTTTACGAATCGCATCCTCTACTGTTCGATGGTATGAGGTAGGACCGATGTTCCCTGAGAATCCGATCCCTGCTATCCCTGTACAGGAGGAACCAGCGCAGGAGACTGAAGATCAGATGGACGCGGAGGACGCCACCGACGACATAGTTGCTCCAGTAGACCCATCGGAAGATCCTACATTTATGGACATCTCTAGTGACGACGAGGATAACGATATGGATGATCTCGACGATGATCCCGAGGAGATACTACTCGGCAATAACGATTGGGATGCGGATTCCGATGCTTCGTTAGTAATCACGATTTAGGTTATAGTTTAGACTTGGATCGACCAAGTATAGTTATTTTGATCATGAGCCGATTATACTAGCTTATTATATTTAATAATAGGCTTATGTACGATAAGGAAGTGTTAGGCACTTCCATCATAGTTTGGCCTTGTATATATATAGATATATAGGCCCAGTATGATGTGATCAATATGTATATGCAGTATGATGAAATATATATATTTACAGTATGGTAAATTATGAGGTACATGGTATGTACATATGAAATAATATGAATAAGGTACTTCTGTATGAGTACTAAAGACCGTGCGAACACGGGATACATGACAAGGATATGTCATGTTATGAAAAGTTATGCTATGTTATGAAAAGTTATGTTATGATCATGAAAGTTATGTTATGTGATACGATGATGCCATAATGCTATGGCATGATGTGTATGATAAGTATGATACGATAAGTCATGCATGGAAGAAAGGATATTAATAGTACGATAATATCTATTCTTATAGTTATAAGATGGTACGCCCGTATAGAACAGTACCTCTTAATCCTTCCGATCCGGATATTGCCACCGTTGTAGTAAATCTGCAACGGCAGTTGGTTGAACAACAGCGAGAGTTGAATCGACTCCAAGAACAGATAGTTCGGATGAACCAAAGACCCCACGTTGACGAGGTTTCACCTCGAGCTCATCAAGAACCCCCAGTAGTACCTCAGGTAACGGATGTTTACCTGAATGCTCGACAAGAGGTCCAGCCAGAAATTTCCCGGAATGCTGAAATTCCAATGGTACCCATTGGAGGACGAGTAAATCTACAGCTAGTACGGGAAGACTTGCTATACGAACGATTTAGGCGGATGAAAGCGTTTGAGTTTGAAGGATCGACTGATCCTATAGCCGCCGATGACTGGATTATCGATATAAAAGTCATTCTGGATTTCATATGGTTAGCAGAGCAAGAGAAAGTTTCATGTACTTCCTTTGCTCTTAAGAAGGACGCGCGACACTGATGGATGACCATACAGATGCGTCGCGATGTCGCGGTCATGAGTTGGCAAGATTTTGTGACCGAGTTTTGTACGATGTACTACAACAGGGAGGTCCTTGTCGTTCAACAAGACGAGTTCACGAATCTTAGACAAGGGTCAATGACAGTAATGGAAACTGTCAAAAAGTTTGAGCAATTAGCTCGGTTATGCATGGATTTGGTACCAAGTGAAACCGAGAAGGTAAAGAGATTGACGAAGATGTTTTGAACGGACAGTGCCAAGCACGTGAGTGCCGGTGGTAGCCGCCTACCCTGGTGTCCGATTTCATAAGTCGGGCAATAAGAGCCGAGTATTGGGATAAACAAGGACAAGGAAGCAATGGTGCAAATCTTCAAGGCAAAAAGGGAGGAGAAGGCTGTAGCGAAGCCAACACAGCCTCGACAAGGTTCGGAAGCATTTCCGAAGGACCGAACTAGTAACCCTGCGCAAGGTCCCAAACAGTTTGAAAGGAACAAGAAGAAAGGGAATTTTTCAAGCCAGGGTCAACAAAGGAATTTTTTTTCAGAAAAGGAGCATTAGAGGAAATGAGGAGACTAACATTAACCACCCATATGTGAGAAGTGTGGACAGAAAATTCAGGAGTGTGTAGGATAGGGTCAAACGCTTGCTACCTGTGTGGCAAGGAGGGGCACTATGAGAGGAACTGCCCTCAGAACAACCAGAATCAGAACCCTCTTTATCCGAACCGGAACGTCAACATTCGCCGGTTACATGCAGTCCAAGCCATACTTGAAGGACCCTCAATTACGCAAGGCAGAATAGAGGCTCCTGAACCTCAAGCCAGGATTTACGCTTACACTAAGGAAGATGCTGAAGCAGTAACGTCACATGTGGTGACAGATTTGACTTCTATCACCACCTATCAAGCTATTGCGTTGTTTGATTCTGGTGCCACTCACGTGGAATTCGCCCAGGAATTAGGAAGATGTGTAGATAGGTTAAAATAGCTTTTCAAAACTTCTTTGCCATCCGGAGAAATTTTGTGGTACCATTTTTGGACACGAAATACTTCCGTAGTTATATATGGCAAAGAATTATTTGTAGATCTCATCAAGCTTAAGGATTTCGATGTGATCTTAGAAATGGATTCTTTTAGGAAAGTACAACGCTAAGATGGACTATCGAAAAGCGTTGTGTAACGTTCAACCCTTATGATGAGAAAGAGTGTAACTCCTACGGATAGCTCCGGAGCTTAGCCACCAGATTTGTTTCAACAATGAAGGCTTAGAAGATGTTAGCTAATGGATGCCAAGGATAGTTAGCTAACATAGTGGACAAGGATCGAAAGGTAGAAATTAACGCCGTAAGATATTCCCATTATAAAGGAATATGTGGATATCTTTCCAAGGGCTTATTAAGATTTTCGCCGGAACGGGAAATTTCGGTTGAAGTTGAGTTGTTGCTTAGAGCCGCACCAATATTGAGAGCACCTTACTGTGTGGCATCTGCCAACTTAGAAAGCTTTAAGTGCAGTTACAAGAACTGCCTGACAAAGGATTCATCTGGTAGAATCACTCTTTGTGAGAAGCATCTGTTTTGTTTGTGAAGAAGAAGGATGGATCATTACGCATATGTAATGATTTCCAGGAGCTGATTAGGAATTCAATCAAGAACAAGTAATCCCCTTTCAAGAATTGATGATCTTCTTGATCAACTCAGGGGAGTAGTATTATTCTCGAAAGCCGAGTCACGATTAGGCTATCTTAATTCAGAATCGAGGAGTCAGAAATCTCCAAACTGCTTTTTTGAACGAGCTATGAGCATCATGAGTTTTGGTTATGCCGTTTGGATTAACTAATGCCCCAATTGTTTTTATGGACCTTATAAATAGAATGTTCAAAGAATACTTAGACAAGTTCGTTATTGTCTTTTATTGACAATATTTTATTCAAGGTCCAAGGAGGAATATGAGCATCACATTAAGTTGGTGATGGAAACGTTAGAACAAAATAAGCTGTATGTCAAATTTAAGAATGAGAATTTTGATTGGAAAATTTTTTTTTTTTTCTAGTGTCATGTGGTGCTAAAGGAAGAAACTTCCGTAAACCCTGCAAAGGTGGAAATAGTCAATACATGGCCAGTACCCAAGAATATTATGGAAATAAGGAATTTCTTGGTTTAACTGGATATTATCGACTTGTCGTCGAAGGATTTTTCAAGAATTTTTGCACCACTGACAACCCTTATTCGAAAGGGGAAGGAATTTGAATGGACCTAGAAAGGTGAAAAAGAATTTTCAAGAGCTTAAGAGGAAGCTAACTAGTGCGCATATATTAGTAATTCCTGATGTAGCTGCAGGAAATTTTATGAATTATAGTGACACTTCTAAAAATGGATTAGAAGTTGTCTAGATACAGAATGGGAAGATAGCAGCCTATGCGTCACGACAATTAAGAATTCACGAAAGAAACTATCCTATGTATGATTAGGAGCTCATAGCGATAGTTTCACACTTAAGAATTGGAAACCGTTAAGTCATATCAAGGAAAGGATTCCTTTTTACTAAAAATGTAACTTTTTGGCGGAAAGAACAAGGAGTTAGGACCTCCGCCAACGGTGTTATTTATTTCAAGGAAAGGAATTATGTTTCTGACTTTGACTTCTTAAAGGATTAGATACTATTGAAAGCACTTATAACGCCATGTTCGGTACACCCTGAAGCTTTCAAATCTACAAGGACATCCAAAAGGATTTATGATGGCAAAATATGATGAATAAGGTGACAAAATATGGGTCAAGGTGCCTAAATTGTCAGAAAAAAAGGACTGAACACCGATATCCTAAAGGAGATTTGTAGAAAATAAAATTTCCTGAGTGGAAATGGGCACAAATTACTATGAAATTTATAGTAAAACTGCCCAGGATTGCAAGTGGGAATAAGACGATTTGGGTTATTATGGATAGATTAACCAAATCAGCCCACTTTATCGTAGTAAAGGCTACCTTTTTGATGGAAAGATTGGCAGAGATCTGCGTATTTCAGATCGTTAGACTGCATAGAGTGCCAAAATTAATAAGCTCAGGCCATGATAGGCGTGTCACTTCTTGATTTTGGACAAGCTTAATAAGTCCATGGGGTGGAAATTGAAGTGCAGTAAGGCATTTCACCCCCAAACTGATGACTAGTCGGAAGGAACCATCCAGACACTAGAGGATATGCTAAGATCATGTGCCTTGAATTTCAAAGGAAATTGGATAATAAGCTTGCTTTAAACGCGAGAGTTAGCTTCGATGCACAACGTTTTCACGTTTCGAGGCTGAAAAGAAAAAGTAAAAAGTACACATCAGTCCCTTCCCATGTATTTAATCAATAACCAGTAGAGGTTCAAATTGATTTGATTCATAAGGAGACACCAGTGTGAATTGTGGATCGAGAAGAAAAGGACTTTAGAAATAAAATTACTTCTATGGTTGAAGTTTTATAAAGAAACCATGAGGTTGAAGTAGCAACCTGAGAAGTAGCCTATGAAATGAAGTAGCACTACCCCTTGTTGCTTTAATTTTCGAGGACGAAAATTTTTAAGGGGAGTAGATTGTAATACCTAGTTTTTTCGATATTACTAATTCCTTTTAGAGGAATTAATTATGTGCCATGAAGGTATTCATGAAAGAGCCCGGTTAAGGGTTTTTATTGAATTTGTGAGTTCTTATGATTTTATAAGACTCAAAAATGATTGCTTAGATTAGCATGCAACCTTTTGAGTGAAAAAGGATGAAAAACTCTATGATATATGTTGGTCAAAGTTTGACCAAGAAAAGTCAAAGTTGACCGAGAGAGTCAAAGTTTGACTAAAATGGTCAAAGAACTGACGATGTAGTATTATGGCAAAGCAGTATGGAAATATACTGCGAAAACCATTTTTACGGGCATGATAGTATGAATAGGATTAAAAACCACCATAGAAAAATCAAGCACACCAAGTTAGATACCAAGGGCTAAAGGGCTTAAGGAAATAAGAAAAATTTTTATACAGTCCATTTTTACACAGATGAATTTTGGACTACAGAATATATTGCAGTACTGTGTATTAGTGAACACAGTATTAGAAATATCTGTGTTAGTTCAAAAATGGACTGCATATTGAAGAAAGAGCCAAACAAGGCCTTATGGTGATGACATCACCTTATCCACAAGTTATGACATCATAATTAATTAAAGATTTTCAGCTATAAATAGCCATCAAAGGGGGCGGTTTTCAGCTTCAAAAATATTGGAAAACTTGCCCAAACTATGCCAAAATTGCTGCTCAAAAACCAAACCCAAGGCAACCAAGAAAGAATAGATCAAAAACAAAAATCCAAGAGAGAATTCACTAGGAGTGTTCGGATTTTTGTAAGCCAAAGCTGAAAAATTTGGTACCCATTGGAGAGGTTGAGGGCCGGCTGTGTTAGTGCTAGGAAGAGGAGAAAAATTTTTGGAGCCATGGCTAGGAGTGGCCGGTTGCTCTAGGAACCGAGGGGGAGTGAATTTTCGGACTCCAAACCCTAACCATTCTTAGGGTTAAGCAAGGTAAATCCCCCTAGCCCTAAGCTCTTTCAATTAAGTTTCAATTTGAAATTTTGGTGTATTTCAAGTTGTAATTGTAAGAGCATAAGCTCAATTTATTTTATTGCCTAGTTTAAAAGTTTGTGGTTGTGCTTGATTAGGTTTAGGGTGGTTTAATTTTCAGCTTAGAGTTGATTTTATGCTTATGCTTGATTGATTAATAGGATTGCATGCTAGATGTTTGATAAATTGTATGTCCCCCAAGTATGTGCAAGAATGATTTAGAATGGTATGTTAGGGTGCTAGAATATAAGCATGAATGGAATGATTTGGAATTGGTGAATTTAGAACCATGCAAACCTTAGGTAATGCAATTTCGGTATTGGTTTGCATGGGCGTGATCGAATCACTTGAAGGTTGGTTTGGAACGTTAGAAACGCTTGCATGTGTGATATTAGGCTCCCGCTGTGGTCGGTTGAGGTAGTGTGCACGAATTAGGACGTAAAACGAAATTGAGAACAAAAACTGCCAGTTCGGGTACAAACTGGCCAGTTTTCTGGAAAAGGAAATTTGAGGCCTTTAGAGGCCGAATTTGAGAAAATGTAAAACACGAAAGTTGTAGAGAATGATTTTTCCTAGGGAGCAATGTAGACAGTTTTCCAAAATGAGGCTCCAACGGCCTCGGTTTTTATGAAAATCCGAGCCTGGCCGTGCCCAGGATTCATGCACGGTCAGGAAAGTTTAACAAGGAATTAGGACACGATAAAGTCTGAACTGGGTTTTTCTCAAAACATGAAAGTTTTAGGGTTTCTCGAGATCTAAAACTTTTGTGAAGGAAACTTTTTCAGATTTGATTTAGATTTTTAAATAAAAATTGGAATTTAAAAACTGTGTAGGAGACAAGAAATTCCTGCACAGGATTTTCTAAAAACAAAGCAGAAAAACTGTATTTTCAATCAAACCCGATGTTTTGACTATGAAAACTGTTCCAATGACAGTTTTCAGCCCTTAACAACTTTTAAAACCCCATTTTTAAGAATTAAGTATTTTTATGAGTTAAGCAATGGATTTTTAAATAAAAATCACCAAGTTTTCCAAGAAAAAGGAAAAACGGATTTTTTAAGCATAGATAAGCAGCAAGATAGTAAGAGATGGTAACCAGGAAGGGTACCCGAGTTATTGGGCTTGACCCCCAAAGCCCAAGTTTGACCATATAAGGTTGACTTTGGTTGACCAGGGTTGACCAAGGCTTATTACCTTAAGGGTTACCCAACATAACCCGTCGGGATACCAAAAATAGGATGAGTTAAGATCGAGGGTTATTTGTAATAACCCAAAGGATTATAAACCAAGAATGTTAAAGCTTATGCCCAAGGTTAGGATAAGTAACCTAACCCTACCTGTATGGATATGGGCTTAGCACATGTGGTTACTCAATGTAACCTGATAAGTTATAATCCATGATTGGGCTAGTCTCGAACAATAGGGTTACTTATTGTAACCAAGTAAGATATCTGGCATAGGGGACATACAACTAAGACTATGTATGCATGTTGGTTAAGTCACCAACATTTTTCGGTAATAGACCCTTACCTATGTCCTTCATTCAAGCAGGAAGTAGCCTGTAGCTGTATCTGGACGTGGAGCACATTTCACCGGACATAGTAGTCGAGGTAAGTACAACTCCGCCTACAGCATAGGCTTTTTGTTGTATACTTGCCCAAGTATGATCGATGAATGCTATGGTAGTTGATATGATGTATGTTTGATATGCTTACGAAATGTCATGTGAATGTTATGTGATTGATTATGCCATGAAGTATGATATGTTTATGATGCATGAAGTTATGGTATGAAGCATGATATGAATATGATTTATGAATAGTGACATCACGAAGCATGTTCACTAATAAGAACAAGTATGAGTTCATGAAAAGCAAGTATGATGGCAAGCAAGCTTGCCTGTGTCGTACCGACCCCGTTAGGTCGGGTTGGACTGTGATTTGAGTTGGAAATGGACTGGCGCCCCAACCAAATCATAGTTGCGCGCCCGGTACGTACACTTATGGGGCCCATAAGCATGATAAGTAAGATAAGTATGATAAGCAAGTAAGACATGATAAACTATGAAAAGTCAAGCAAGCATAAATGGCTCATGCATGATTAGGATAGAATACGTTATGTTACGATGTTATGTTAGGTTATGCTATGTTACGACATAATACGTTATGTTACGATGTTATGTTAGGTTATGCTATGTTACGACATGATACGTTATGTTCGATGCTATGTTAGGTCATGCCATGATATGCGCTTTGATAGCATAGGTTTGTTTTGTTTTTGTGGTTTAGTAGTTGTACTTGCTGAGCGATAGCTCACTGTCTTACGTCTATGCTGTAGGTAAGCATCCTACGGGCAATTGTTGATGCAAGATGGGGGAGCGTGGCAGGGCAAGCTGTGAAATGTGGGAAATAAAGCCACTACGCGTTTTGTCTTTTTATGTTTAATAATCGTTATTCGAATATCGTTTTTTTTATATTGCCATTCGCTATATAAAAGAAAAAAAAAAAATTTCCGCTGTTTACGCCAAACATGTAAGTATGATTCATGTATGTATGTTACGTAAGTATGTATGTACGGTAGCGGCCTGTGCTAGGCGGGTCGTTACATCAAACACCTAATGGTCACACATATCATCTACATAATTTCTAGAGCATACATTCCCATACATACACCAAATCATAACATAAAGTTACTAAAACCTAAATCAAGCACGTTCTAAGTAAATCAACCAAAGTAAGGACATAATTAAGGAGCTTAAGCTCTTACAAGAAAAACTGAAAATACACTTAAATGGCTCAAAAAAACGTAATCAAAAGGCTTAGGGAATTGAGAGGGTACCTCCAAACCGTAGAGACAATCACTAGCTTGAGTTCTGAAAATTATTTTATAGCTTTTCCTCACTAAAAATCCGACCACCACTCTTGGGTTTTTGTTGCCTTAGGGTTCGGCTCAGAGAGCGAAAGGGAGGAGAGAAAATGGCCAAAGTTTTGGGGTATTTCACAAAAAAGTGAGCCAAAAATCCACCCCCCACCACACCTATTTATAGGTGAAAATTATTTTCTTTCTTGAATTATTTTTATTCTCTAATTGCACATCTAGCCTGGAAGCAAAAATATTTGCTCATTGGTCCTCCATAGGTTGCCGGCCATCATAGGAAAAGTTGGAGGCCAAGTTTTCAATTTTTTTCTAATTTCCCAAAACTCCAAAAATTATATAATTATCTTATGATGAGGTGTCCCACTTTTAGGGCCCTGTTTGGTTTATCTCTTAAAACGCAGTCCATTTTCATACTAATGCGATATTACAAATACTGTTTTCAACTAATACAGTATTGTCATACTGGACTACAGTCCAGAATTCATCTGTCCAGAATTCATCTGTGTAAACTTTTTCATACGGCTTCGAGCTTCTTAGCCCATATTGTTCTAAATATTATGCTTGATTTTCTAAAGTGATCTTGAACCTTATTCATACTATTTCATCTGTGATGACGGCTTTTCGCAGTATAAATCTCATACTGCTTGTTATACTGCCAATACCGTCATAGTCAAACCTTTGACTTTTCTGGTCAAACTTTAACCGGTCAAGGTCATAATTTTAATTTTGCCTTTTCACCAAAAGGCCCCGTTCTTGACCTAATAAACATATTATTGAGTCTCATAGTTAATTACTCGAGAACTCAAATATACTGAGAATAAATTATGAATTTCATATTAATATTCATAATTTTCACAAAACATCACATAATACGGACTTAAATTCCTATATGGAATCATGAGTCCATTCAAGAAATTCGGTTATTACATTCACAACATTCATTCATTTGCTCAACCAGTTTGGTGATTTTCACCAAACTTGGTTTTCTAGGGTTTTCTTAAACCCTAATCACCCATACAATCAGTCCAAACCATAATCAGCCATTCAACATCATTCATAAGCCTATGGGACATATATCAAACACCTAATGGTCACACATATCATCTGCATAATTTCTAGAGCATACATTCCCTACATACACCAATCATAACATAAAGTACTAAAACCTAAATCAAGCACGTTCTAAGTAAATCAACCAAAGTAAGGACATAATTAAGGAGCTTAAGCTCTACAAGAAAAACTGAAATACACTTAAATGGCTCAAAAAAACGTAATCAAAAGCTTAGGAACTGAGAGGGTACCTCCAAACCGTAGAGACAATCACTATTTGAGTTCTGAAAATTATTTTCTAGCTTTTCCTCACTAAAATCCGACCACCACTCTTGGGTTTTTGCTGCCTTAGGGTTCGGCTCAGAGAGCGAAAGGGAGGAGAGAAAATGGCAAAGTTTTGGGGTATTTCACAAAAAAGTGAGCCAAAAATCCACCCCCCACCACACCTATTTATAGGTGAAATTATTTTCTTTCTTGAATTATTTTTATTCTCTAATTTGCACATCTAGCCTGGAAGCAAAATTTTGCTCATTGGTCCTCCATAGGTTGCCGGCCATCATAGGAAAAGTTGGAGGCCAAGTTTTCAATTTTTTTCTAATCCCCAAACTCCAAAAATTATATAATTATCTTATGATGAGGGTCCCACTTTTAGGGCCCTGTTTGGTTTATCTCTTAAAACGCAGTCCATTTTCATACTAATGCAGATATTACAAATACTTTTTTCAACTAATACAGTATTGTCATACTGGACTACAGTCCAGAATCATCTGTCCAGAATTCATCTGTGTAAACTTTTTATACTGGCTTCAGCTTCTTAGCCCATATTGTTCTAAATATTATGCTTGATTTTCTAAGTGATCCTTGAACCTTATTCATACTATTTCATCTGTGATGACGGCTTTTCGCAGTTAATAATCTCATACTGCTTGTTTATACTGCAATACCGTCATAGTCAAACCTTTGACTTTTCTGGTCAAACTTTAACCGGTCAAGGTCATAAATTTTAATTTTGCCTTTTCACCAAAAGCCCCGTTCTTGACCTAATAAACATATTATTGAGTCTCATAGTTAATTACTCGAGAACTCAAATATATACTGAGAATAAATTATAAATTTCATATTGATATTCATAATTTTCACAAACTCACATAATGCGGACTTAAATTCCTATATGGAATCATTGAGTCCGTTCAAGAATTCGGTTATTACATTCACAACATTCATTCATTTGCTCAAACCAGTTTGGTGATTTTCACCAAACTTGGTTTTCTAGGGTTTTCTTAAACCCTAATCACCATACAATCAGTCCAAAACCATAATCAGCCATTCAACATCATTCATAAGCCTATGGGGACATATATCAAACACCTAATGGTCACACATATCATCTGCATAATTTCTAGGGCATACATTCCCATACATATACCAAATCATAACATAAAGTTACTAAAACCTAAATCAAGCAGGTTCTAAGTAAATCAACCAAAGCAAGGACATAATTAAGGAGCTTAAGCTCTTACAAGAAAAACTGAAAATACACTTAAATGGCTCAAAAAAACGTAATCAAAAGGCTTAGGGAATTGAGAGGGTACCTCCAAACCGTAGAGACAATCACTAGCTTGAGTTCTGAAAATTATTTTCTAGCTTTTCCTCACTAAAAATCCGACCACCACTCTTGGGTTTTTGCTGCCTTAGGGTTCGGCTCAGAGAGCGAAAGGGGGAGAGAAATGGCCAAAGTTTTGGGGTATTTCACAACAAGGTGAGCCAAAAATCCACCCCCCACCACACCTATTTATAGGTGAAAATTATTTTCTTTCTTGAATTATTTTTATTCTCTAATTTGCACATCTAGCCTGGAAGCAAAAATATTTGCTCATTGGTCCTCCATAGGTTGCCGGCCATCATAGGAAAAGTTGGAGGCCAAGTTTTCAATTTTTTTCTAATTTCCCAAAACTCCAAAAATTATGTAATTATCTTATGATGAGGTGTCCCACTTTTAGGCCCTGTTTGGTTTATCTCTAAAACGCAGTCCATTTTCATACTAATGCAGATATTACAAATACTGTTTTCAACAAATACAGTATTGTCATACTGGACTACAGTCCAGAATTCATCTGCGTAAAATTTGACTGCGTAAACTTTTTCATACGGCTTCGAGCTTCTTAGCCCATATTGTTCTAAATATTGTGCTTGATTTTTCTAAAGTGATCTTGAACCTTATTCATACTATTTCATCTGTGATGACGGCTTTTCGTAGTATAAATATCATTACTGCTTGTTATACTGCAATACCGTCATAGTCAAACCATTTGACTTTCTGGTCAAACTTTAACCGTCAAGGTCATAAATTTTGTAACGACCCGCCTAGCACAGGCCGTACCATACATACATACTTATCTTCTCGTACATACTTACATACTTATGAAACACAGCGGAAATTTTTTTTTTTTTTATATGGCATACGAGTGCAACATATAAAAGTGTTCTTTATCAAAATATTTACCATAACATAAT
>CM046374.1:8713413-8736584 GCA_025413025.1 Ficus hispida
TATGCTATGTTACGACATGATACGTTATGTTGCGATGCTATGTTAGGTCATGCCATGATATGCGCTTTGATAGCATAGGTTTGTTTTGTTTTTGCGTTTAGTAGTTGTACTTGCTGAGCGAAAGCTCACTGTCTTACGTCTATGCTGTAGGTAAGCAACCTACGGGCAATTGTTGATGCAAGATGGGGGAGCGTGGCAGGCAAGCTGTGAAATGTGGGAAATAAAGCCGCTACGCGTTTTGTCTTTTTATGTTTAATAATCGTTATTCGAATCGTTATTCGAATATCGTTTTTTTTATATTGCCATTCGCTATATAAAAGAAAAAAAAAAAAATTTCCGCTGTTTACGCCAAACATGTAAGTATGATTCATGTATGTATATTACGTAAGTATGTATTACGGTAGCGGCCTGTGCTAGGCGGTCGTTACAGAGTTGGTATCAGAGCGCGTTTCCTGCTATACAATTTCACAGTCTGCCTGCCATCGCCACCATCATTGTAAGTTGAATTTATATTTTCGTATATGTAAATATTTATGCTGGGAATATTTACGATAGACGGCGATATGGATCCTGCTCGTGTAAATGCGGATCGAGTCGCGATAACGTCGTTTTACGAATCGCATCCTCTACTGTTCGATGGTATGAGGTAGGACCGATGTTCCCTGAGAATCGATCCCTGCTATCCCTGTACAGGAGGAACCAGCGCAGGAGACTGAAGATCAGATGGACGCGGAGGACGCACCGACGACATAGTTGCTCCAGTAGACCCATCGGAAATCCTACATTTATGGACATTCTAGTGACGACGAGGATAACGTATGGATGATCTCGACGATGATCCCGAGGAGATACTACTCGGCAATAACGATTGGGATGCGGATTCCGATGCTTCGTTAGTAATCACGATTAGGTTATAGTTTAGACTTGGATCGACCAAGTATATTATTTTGATCATGAGCCGATTATACTAGCTTATTATTTAATAATAGGCTTATGTACGATAAGGAAGTGTTAGGCACTTCCATCATAGTTTGGCCTTGTATATTATAGATATATAGGCCCAGTATGATGTGATCAATATGTATATGCAGTATGATGAAATATATATATTACAGTATGGTAAATTATGAGGTACATGGTATGTACATATGAAATAATATGAATAAGGTACTTCTGTATGAGTACTAAAGACCGTGCGAACACGGGATACATGACAAGGATATGTCATGTTATGAAAAGTTATGCTATGTTATGAAAAGTTATGTTATGATCATGAAAGTTATGTTATGTGATACATGATGCCATAATGCTATGGCATGATGTGTATGATAAGTATGATACGATAAGTCATGCATGGAAGAAAGGATATTAATAGTACGATAATATCTTTCTTATAGTTATAAGATGGTACGCCGTATAGACAGTACCTCTTAATCCTTCCGATCCGGATATTGCCACCGTTGTAGTAAATCTGCAACGGCAGTTGGTTGAACAACAGCGAGAGTTGAATCGACTCCAAGAACAGATAGTTCGGATGAACCAAAGACCCCACGTTGACGAGGTTTCACCTCGAGCTCATCAAGAACCCCCAGTAGTACCTCAGGTAACGGATGTTTACCTGAATGCTCGACAAGAGGTCCAGCCAGAAATTTCCCGGAATGCTGAAATTCCAATGGTACCATTGGAGGACGAGTAAATCTACAGCTAGTACGGGAAGACTTGCTATACGAACGATTTAGGCGGATGAAAGCGTTTGAGTTTGAAGGATCGACTGATCCTATAGCCGCCGATGACTGGATTATCGATATAAAAGTCATTCTGGATTTCATATGGTTAGCAGAGCAAGAGAAAGTTTCATGTACTTCCTTTGCTCTTAAGAAGGACGCGCGACACTGATGGATGACCATACAGATGCGTCGCGATGTCGCGGTCATGAGTTGGCAAGATTTTGTGACCGAGTTTTGTACGATGTACTACAACAGGGAGGTCCTTGTCGTTCAACAAGACGAGTTCACGAATCTTAGACAAGGGTCAATGACAGTAATGGAAACTGTCAAAAAGTTTGAGCAATTAGCTCGGTTATGCATGGATTTGGTACCAAGTGAAACCGAGAAGGTAAAGAGATTGACGAAGATGTTTTGAACGGACAGTGCCAAGCACGTGAGTGCCGGTGGTAGCCGCCTACCCTGGTGTCCGATTTCATAAGTCGGGCAATAAGAGCCGAGTATTGGGATAAACAAGGACAAGGAAGCAATGGTGCAAATCTTCAAGGCAAAAAGGGAGGAGAAGGCTGTAGCGAAGCCAACACAGCCTCGACAAGGTTCGGAAGCATTTCCGAAGGACCGAACTAGTAACCCTGCGCAAGGTCCCAAACAGTTTGAAAGGAACAAGAAGAAAGGGAATTTTTCAAGCCAGGGTCAACAAAGGAATTTTTTTTCAGAAAAGGAGCATTAGAGGAAATGAGGAGACTAACATTAACCACCCATATGTGAGAAGTGTGGACAGAAAATTCAGGAGTGTGTAGGATAGGGTCAAACGCTTGCTACCTGTGTGGCAAGGAGGGGCACTATGAGAGGAACTGCCCTCAGAACAACCAGAATCAGAACCCTCTTTATCCGAACCGGAACGTCAACATTCGCCGGTTACATGCAGTCCAAGCCATACTTGAAGGACCCTCAATTACGCAAGGCAGAATAGAGGCTCCTGAACCTCAAGCCAGGATTTACGCTTACACTAAGGAAGATGCTGAAGCAGTAACGTCACATGTGGTGACAGATTTGACTTCTATCACCACCTATCAAGCTATTGCGTTGTTTGATTCTGGTGCCACTCACGTGGAATTCGCCCAGGAATTAGGAAGATGTGTAGATAGGTTAAATAGCTTTTCAAAACTTCTTTGCCATCCGGAGAAATTTTGTGGTACCATTTTTGGACACGAAATACTTCCGTAGTTATATATGGCAAAGAATTATTTGTAGATCTCATCAAGCTTAAGGATTTCGATGTGATCTTAGAAATGGATTCTTTTAGGAAAGTACAACGCTAAGATGGACTATCGAAAAGCGTTGTGTAACGTTCAACCCTTATGATGAGAAAGAGTGTAACTCCTACGGATAGCTCCGGAGCTTAGCCACCAGATTTGTTTCAACAATGAAGGCTTAGAAGATGTTAGCTAATGGATGCCAAGGATAGTTAGCTAACATAGTGGACAAGGATCGAAAGGTAGAAATTAACGCCGTAAGATATTCCCATTATAAAGGAATATGTGGATATCTTTCCGAAGGGCTTATTAAGATTTTCGCCGGAACGGGAAATTTCGGTTGAAGTTGAGTTGTTGCTTAGAGCCGCACCAATATTGAGAGCACCTTACTGTGTGGCATCTGCCAACTTAGAAAGCTTTAAGTGCAGTTACAAGAACTGCCTGACAAAGGATTCATCTGGTAGAATCACTCTTTGTGAGAAGCATCTGTTTTGTTTGTGAAGAAGAAGGATGGATCATTACGCATATGTAATGATTTCCAGGAGCTGATTAGGAATTCAATCAAGAACAAGTAATCCCCTTTCAAGAATTGATGATCTTCTTGATCAACTCAGGGGAGTAGTATTATTCTCGAAAGCCGAGTCACGATTAGGCTATCTTAATTCAGAATCGAGGAGTCAGAAATCTCCAAACTGCTTTTTTGAACGAGCTATGAGCATCATGAGTTTTGGTTATGCCGTTTGGATTAACTAATGCCCCAATTGTTTTTATGGACCTTATAAACAGAATGTTCAAAGAATACTTAGACAAGTTCGTTATTGTCTTTTATTGACAATATTTTATTCAAGGTCCAAGGAGGAATATGAGCATCACCTTAAGTTGGTGATGGAAACGTTAGAACAAAATATGCTGTATGTCAAATTTAAGAATGAGAATTTTGATTGGAAAAAAAAAAAATTTTTTCTAGTGTCATGTGGTGCTAAAGGAAGAAACTTCCGTAAATCCTGCAAAGGTGGAAATAGTCAATACATGACCAGTACCCAAGAATATTATGGAAATAAGGAATTTCTTGGTTTAACTGGATATTATCGACTTGTCGTCGAAGGATTTTTCAAGAATTTTTGCACCACTGACAACCCTTATTCGAAAGGGGAAGGAATTTGAATGGACCTAGAAAGGTGAAAAAGAATTTTCAAGAGCTTAAGAGGAAGCTAACTAGTGCGCATATATTAGTAATTCCTGATGTAGCTGCAGGAAATTTTATGAATTATAGTGACACTTCTAAAAATAGATTAGAAGTTGTCCAGATACAGAATGGGAAGATAGCAGCCTATGTGTCACGACAATTAAGAATTCACGAAAGAAACTATCCTATGTATGATTTGGAGCTCATAGCGATAGTTTCACACTTAAGAATTGGAAACCGTTAAGTCATATCAAGGAAAGGATTCCTTTTTACTAAAAATGTAACTTTTTGACGGAAAGAACAAGGAGTTAGGACCTCCGCCAACGGTGTTATTTATTTCAAGGAAAGGAATTATGTTCCTGACTTTGACTTCTTAAAGGATTAGATACTATTGAAAGCACTTATAACGCCATGTTCGGTACACCCTAAAGCTTTCAAATCTACAAGGACATCCAAAAGGATTTATGATGGCAAAATATGATGAATAAGGTGACAAAATATGGGTCAAGGTGCCTAAATTGTCAGAAAAAAAGGACTGAACACCGATATTCTGAAGGAGATTTGTAGAAAATAAAATTTCCTGAGTGGAAATGGGCACAAATTACTATGAAATTTATAGTAAAACTGCCCAGGATTGCAAGTGGGAATAAGACGATTTGGGTTATTATGGATAGATTAACCAAATCAGCCCACTTTATCGTAGTAAAGGCTACCTTTTTGATGGAAAGATTGGCAGAGATCTGCGTATTTCAGATCGTTAGACTGCATAGAGTGCCAAAATTAATAAGCTCAGGCCATGATAGGCGTGTCACTTCTTGATTTTGGACAAGCTTAATAAGTCCATGGGGTGGAAATTGAAGTGCAGTAAGGCATTTCACCCCCAAACTGATGACTAGTCGGAAGGAACCATCCAGACACTAGAGGATATGCTAAGATCATGTGCCTTGAATTTCAAAGGAAATTGGATAATAAGCTTGCTTTAAACGCGAGAGTTAGCTTCGATGCACAACGTTTTCACGTTTCGAGGCTGAAAAGAAAAAGTAAAAAGTACACATCAGTCCCTTCCCATGTATTTAATCAAGAACCAGTAGAGGTTCAAATTGATTTGATTCATAAGGAGACACCAGTGTGAATTGTAGATCGAGAAGAAAAGGACTTTAGAAATAAAATTACTTCTATGGTTGAAGTTTTATGAAGAAACCATGAGGTTGAAGTAGCAACCTGAGAAGTAGCCTATGAAATGAAGTAGCACTACCCCTTGTTGCTTTAATTTTCGAGGACGAAAATTTTTAAGGGGAGTAGATTGTAATACCTAGTTTTTTCGATATTACTAATTCCTTTTAGAGGAATTAATTATGTGCCATGAAGGTATTCATGAAAGAGCCCGGTTAAGGGTTTTTATTGAATTTGTGAGTTCTTATGATTTTATAAGACTCAAAAATGATTGCTTAGATTAGCATGCAACCTTTTGAGTGAAAAGGATGAAAAACTCTATGATATATGTTGGTCAAAGTTTGACCAAGAAAAGTCAAAGTTGACCGAGAGAGTCAAAGTTTGACTAAAATGGTCAAAGAACTGACGATGTAGTATTATGGCAAAGCAGTATGGAAATATACTGCGAAAACCATTTTTTACGGGCATGATAGTATGAATAGGATTAAAAACCACCATAGAAAAATCAAGTACACCAAGTTAGATACCAAGGGCTAAAGGGCTTAAGGAAATAAGAAAAATTTTTATACAGTCCATTTTTACACAGATGAATTTTGGACTACAGAATATATTGCAGTACTGTGTATTAGTGAACACAGTATTAGAAATATCTGTGTTAGTTCAAAAATGGACTGCATATTGAAGAAAGAGCCAAACAAGGCCTTATGGTGATGACATCACCTTATCCACAAGTTATGACATCATAATTAATTAAAGAAAAATTGAAAAATCATTAGATAACACCTAGCTAGATGTGGCCGGCCATTTTGGAGGGTATTTGTGCAAATTTTGTGCAAATATTCTTGTTCCAAGGGCATCTAAGCAAAATTTGGATTAAAAATAAATCCAAAAAATTAATTGAATTTTCAGCTATAAATAGCCATCAAAGGGGGCGGTTTTCAGCTTCAAAAATATTGGAAAACTTGCCCAAACTATGCCAAAATTGCTGCTCAAAAACCAAACCCAAGGCAACCAAGAAAGAATAGATCAAAAACAAAAATCCAAGAGAGAATTCACTAGGAGTGTTCGGATTTTTGTAAGCCAAAGCTGAAAAATTTGGTACCCATTGGAGAGGTTGAGGGCCGGCTGTGTTAGTGCTAGGAAGAGGAGAAAAATTTTTGGAGCCATGGCTAGGAGTGGCCGGTTGCTCTAGGATCCGAGGGGGAGTGAATTTTCGGACTCCAAACCCTAACCATTCTTAGGGTTAAGCAAGGTAAATCCCCCTAGCCCTAAGCTCTTTCAATTAAGTTTCAATTTGAAATTTTGGTGTATTTCAACTTGTAATTGTAAGAGCATAAGCTCAATTTATTTTATTGCCTAGTTTAAAAGTTTGTGGTTGTGCTTGATTAGGTTTAGGGTGGTTTAATTTTCAGCTTAGAGTTGATTTTATGCTTATGCTTGATTGATTAATAGGATTGCATGCTAGATGTTTGATAAATTGTATGTTCCCCAAGTATGTGCAAGAATGATTTAGAATGGTATGTTAGGGTGCTAGAATATAAGCATGAATGGAATGATTTGGAATTGGTGAATTTAGAACCATGCAAACCTTAGGTAATGCAATTTCGGTATTGGTTTGCATGGGCGTGATCGAATCACTTGAAGGTTGGTTTGGAACGTTAGAAACGCTTGCATGTGTGATATTAGGCTCCCGCTGTGGTCGGTTGAGGTAGTGTGCACGAATTAGGACGTAAAACGAAATTGAGAACAAAAACTGCCAGTTCGGGTACAAACTGGCCAGTTTTCTGGAAAAGGAAATTTGAGGCCTTTAGAGGCCGAATTTGAGAAAACGTAAAACACGAAAGTTGTAGAGAATGATTTTTCCTAGGGAGCAACGTGGACAGTTTTCCAAAATGAGGCTCCAACGGCCTCGGTTTTTATGAAAATCCGAGCCTGGCCGTGCCCAGGATTCATGCACTGTCAGGAAAGTTTAACAAGGAATTAGGACACGATAAATTCCGAACTGGGTTTTTCTCAAAACACAAAAGTTTTAGGGTTTCTCGAGATCTGAAACTTTTGTGAAGGAAACTTTTTCAGATTTGATTTAGATTTTTAAATAAAAATTGGAATTTAAAAACTGTGTAGGAGACAAGAAATTCCTGCACAGGATTTTCTAAAAACAAAGCAGAAAAACTGTATTTTCAATCAAACCCGATGTTTTGACTATGAAAACTGTTCCAATGGCAGTTTTCAGCCCTTAACAACTTTTAAAACCCCATTTTTAAGAATTAAGTATTTTTATGAGTTAAGCAATGAATTTTTAAATAAAAATCACCAAGTTTTCCAAGAAAAAGGAAAAACGGATTTTTTAAGCATAGATAAGCAGCAAGATAGTAAGAGATGGTAACCAGGAAGGGTACCCGAGTTATTGGGCTTGACCCCCAAAGCCCAAGTTTGACCATATAAGGTTGACTTTGGTTGACCAGGGTTGACCAAGGCTTATTACCTTAAGGGTTACCCAACATAACCCGTCGGGATACCAAAAATAGGATGAGTTAAGATCGAGGGTTATTTGTAATAACCCAAAGGATTATAAACCAAGAATGTTAAAGCTTATGCCCAAGGTTAGAATAAGTAACCTAACCCTACCTGTATGGATATGGGCTTAGCACATGTGGTTACTCAATGTAACCTGATAAGTTATAATCCATGATTGGGCTAGTCTCGAACAATAGGGTTACTTATTGTAACCAAGTAAGATATCTGGCATAGGGGACATACAACTAAGACTATGTATACATGTTGGTTAAGTCACCAACATTTTTCGGTAATAGACCCTTACCTATGTCCTTCATTCAAGCAGGAAGTAGCCTGTAGCTGTATCCGGACGTGGAGCAACATTTCACCGGACATAGTAGTCGAGGTAAGTACAACTCCGCCTACAGCATAGGCTTTTTGTTGTATACTTGCCCAAGTATGATCGATGAATGCTATGGTAGTTGATATGATGTATGTTTGATATGCTTACGAAATGTCATGTGAATGTTATGTGATTGATTATGCCATGAAGTATGATATGTTTATGATGCATGAAGTTATGGTATGAAGCATGATATGAATATGATTTATGAATAGTGACATCACGAAGCATGTTCACTAATAAGAACAGGTATGAGTTCATGAAAAGCAAGTATGATGGCAAGCAAGCTTGCCTGTGTCGTACCGACCCACGTTAGGTCGGGTTGGACTGTGATTTGAGTTGGAAATGGACTGGCCGCCCCAACCAAATCATAGTTGCGCGCCCGGTACGTACACTTATGGGGCCCATAAGCATGATAAGTAAGATAAGTATGATAAGCAAGTAAGACATGATAAACTATGAAAAGTCAAGCAAGCATAAATGGCTCATGCATGATTAGGATAGAATACGTTATGTTACGATGTTATGTTAGGTTATGCTATGTTACGACATAATACGTTATGTTACGATGTTATGTTAGGTTATGCTATGTTACGACATGATACGTTATGTTGCGATGCTATGTTAGGTCATGCCATGATATGCGCTTTGATAGCATAGGTTTGTTTTGTTTTTGTGGTTTAGTAGTTGTACTTGCTGAGCGATAGCTCACTGTCTTACGTCTATGCTGTAGGTAAGCATCCTACGGGCAATTGTTGATGCAAGATGGGGGAGCGTGGCAGGGCAAGCTGTGAAATGTGGGAAATAAAGCCACTACGCGTTTTGTCTTTTTATGTTTAATAATCGTTATTCGAATATCGTTTTTTTTATATTGCCATTCGCTATATAAAAGAAAAAAAAAAAATTTCCGCTGTTTACGCCAAACATGTAAGTATGATTCATGTATGTATGTTACGTAAGTATGTATGTACGGTAGCGGCCTGTGCTAGGCGGGTCGTTACATCAAACACCTAATGGTCACACATATCATCTACATAATTTCTAGAGCATACATTCCCATACATACACCAAATCATAACATAAAGTTACTAAAACCTAAATCAAGCACGTTCTAAGTAAATCAACCAAAGTAAGGACATAATTAAGGAGCTTAAGCTCTTACAAGAAAAACTGAAAATACACTTAAATGGCTCAAAAAAACGTAATCAAAAGGCTTAGGGAATTGAGAGGGTACCTCCAAACCGTAGAGACAATCACTAGCTTGAGTTCTGAAAATTATTTTATAGCTTTTCCTCACTAAAAATCCGACCACCACTCTTGGGTTTTTGTTGCCTTAGGGTTCGGCTCAGAGAGCGAAAGGGAGGAGAGAAAATGGCCAAAGTTTTGGGGTATTTCACAAAAAAGTGAGCCAAAAATCCACCCCCCACCACACCTATTTATAGGTGAAAATTATTTTCTTTCTTGAATTATTTTTATTCTCTAATTTGCACATCTAGCCTGGAAGCAAAAATATTTGCTCATTGGTCCTCCATAGGTTGCCGGCCATCATAGGAAAAGTTGGAGGCCAAGTTTTCAATTTTTTTCTAATTTCCCAAAACTCCAAAAATTATATAATTATCTTATGATGAGGTGTCCCACTTTTAGGGCCCTGTTTGGTTTATCTCTTAAAACGCAGTCCATTTTCATACTAATGCAGATATTACAAATACTGTTTTCAACTAATACAGTATTGTCATACTGGACTACAGTCCAGAATTCATCTGTCCAGAATTCATCTGTGTAAACTTTTTCATACGGCTTCGAGCTTCTTAGCCCATATTGTTCTAAATATTATGCTTGATTTTTCTAAAGTGATCTTGAACCTTATTCATACTATTTCATCTGTGATGACGGCTTTTCGCAGTATAAATCTCATACTGCTTGTTATACTGCAATACCGTCATAGTCAAACCTTTGACTTTTCTGGTCAAACTTTAACCGGTCAAGGTCATAAATTTTAATTTTGCCTTTTCACCAAAAGGCCCCGTTCTTGACCTAATAAACATATTATTGAGTCTCATAGTTAATTACTCGAGAACTCAAACATATACTGAGAATAAATTATGAATTTCATATTGATATTCATAATTTTCACAAAACATCACATAATACGGACTTAAATTCCTATATGGAATCATGAGTCCATTCAAGAATTCGGTTATTACATTCACAACATTCATTCATTTGCTCAAACCAGTTTGGTGATTTTCACCAAACTTGGTTTTCTAGGGTTTTCTTAAACCCTAATCACCATACAATCAGTCCAAAACCATAATCAGCCATTCAACATCATTCATAAGCCTATGGGGACATATATCAAACACCTAATGGTCACACATATCATCTGCATAATTTCTAGAGCATACATTCCCATACATACACCAAATCATAACATAAAGTTACTAAAACCTAAATCAAGCACGTTCTAAGTAAATCAACCAAAGTAAGGACATAATTAAGGAGCTTAAGCTCTTACAAGAAAAACTGAAAATACACTTAAATGGCTCAAAAAAACGTAATCAAAAGGCTTAGGGAACTGAGAGGGTACCTCCAAACCGTAGAGACAATCACTATCTTGAGTTCTGAAAATTATTTTCTAGCTTTTCCTCACTAAAAATCCGACCACCACTCTTGGGTTTTTGCTGCCTTAGGGTTCGGCTCAGAGAGCGAAAGGGAGGAGAGAAAATGGCCAAAGTTTTGGGGTATTTCACAAAAAAGTGAGCCAAAAATCCACCCCCCACCACACCTATTTATAGGTGAAAATTATTTTCTTTCTTGAATTATTTTTATTCTCTAATTTGCACATCTAGCCTGGAAGCAAAAATATTTGCTCATTGGTCCTCCATAGGTTGCCGGCCATCATAGGAAAAGTTGGAGGCCAAGTTTTCAATTTTTTTCTAATTCCCCAAAACTCCAAAAATTATATAATTATCTTATGATGAGGTGTCCCACTTTTAGGGCCCTGTTTGGTTTATCTCTTAAAACGCAGTCCATTTTCATACTAATGCAGATATTACAAATACTGTTTTCAACTAATACAGTATTGTCATACTGGACTACAGTCCAGAATTCATCTGTCCAGAATTCATCTGTGTAAACTTTTTCATACGGCTTCGAGCTTCTTAGCCCATATTGTTCTAAATATTATGCTTGATTTTTCTAAAGTGATCTTGAACCTTATTCATACTATTTCATCTGTGATGACGGCTTTTCGCAGTATAAATCTCATACTGCTTGTTATACTGCAATACCGTCATAGTCAAACCTTTGACTTTTCTGGTCAAACTTTAACCGGTCAAGGTCATAAATTTTAATTTTGCCTTTTCACCAAAAGGCCCCGTTCTTGACCTAATAAACATATTATTGAGTCTCATAGTTAATTACTCGAGAACTCAAATATATACTGAGAATAAATTATAAATTTCATATTGATATTCATAATTTTCACAAAACATCACATAATGCGGACTTAAATTCCTATATGGAATCATGAGTCCGTTCAAGAATTCGGTTATTACATTCACAACATTCATTCATTTGCTCAAACCAGTTTGGTGATTTTCACCAAACTTGGTTTTCTAGGGTTTTCTTAAACCCTAATCACCATACAATCAGTCCAAAACCATAATCAGCCATTCAACATCATTCATAAGCCTATGGGGACATATATCAAACACCTAATGGTCACACATATCATCTGCATAATTTCTAGGGCATACATTCCCATACATATACCAAATCATAACATAAAGTTACTAAAACCTAAATCAAGCAGTTCTAAGTAAATCAACCAAAGCAAGGACATAATTAAGGAGCTTAAGCTCTTACAAGAAAAACTGAAAATACACTTAAATGGCTCAAAAAAACTTAATCAAAAGGCTTAGGGAATTGAGAGGGTACCTCCAAACCGTAGAGACAATCACTAGCTTGAGTTCTGAAAATTATTTTCTAGCTTTTCCTCACTAAAAATCCGACCACCACTCTTGGGTTTTTGCTGCCTTAGGGTTCGGCTCAGAGAGCGAAAGGGAGGAGAGAAAATGGCCAAAGTTTTGGGGTATTTCACAACAAGGTGAGCCAAAAATCCACCCCCCACCACACCTATTTATAGGTGAAAATTATTTTCTTTCTTGAATTATTTTTATTCTCTAATTTGCACATCTAGCCTGGAAGCAAAAATATTTGCTCATTGGTCCTCCATAGGTTGCCGGCCATCATAGGAAAAGTTGGAGGCCAAGTTTTCAATTTTTTTCTAATTTCCCAAAACTCCAAAAATTATGTAATTATCTTATGATGAGGTGTCCCACTTTTAGGGCCCTGTTTGGTTTATCTCTAAAAACGCAGTCCATTTTCATACTAATGCAGATATTACAAATACTGTTTTCAACAAATACAGTATTGTCATACTGGACTACAGTCCAGAATTCATCTGCGTAAAATTTGACTGCGTAAACTTTTTCATACGGCTTCGAGCTTCTTAGCCCATATTGTTCTAAATATTGTGCTTGATTTTTCTAAAGTGATCTTGAACCTTATTCATACTATTTCATCTGTGATGACGGCTTTTCGTAGTATAAATCTCATACTGCTTGTTATACTGCAATACCGTCATAGTCAAACCATTGACTTTTCTGGTCAAACTTTAACCGGTCAAGGTCATAAATTTTGTAACGACCCGCCTAGCACAGGCCGTTACCATACATACATACTTATCTTCTCGTACATACTTACATACTTATGAAACACAGCGGAAATTTTTTTTTTTTTTTATATGGCATACGAGTGCAACATATAAAAGTGTCTTTATCAAAATATTTACCATAACATAATTACGTAAAGGACAAAACGCGTAGCGACTACATTTCCCACATTTCACAGTTTGCCCCGCCATGCCTTTCCATCTTGCATCAACCATTGCTGACGGTTGCTTACCTACAGCATAACGTAAGACAGTGAGCTTTCGCTCAGCAAGTACAACCTCCTATACCGCGACATAAACAAACATGATCTAATCATTCACATACTAACTTAACTTACCATAGCATATCGTACATATCATGACTTCATTTAACATAGCATAGCATACATCATCATATCATGACTTCCTTTTCATAGCATAACATACATCATAATGCATGGTCCATTTATGCTTATTTTATGCTCAATTCATTCTTAACTTACTTTCATTTCTTATCTTACTTATGGGCCCCTTACTTGTGTGTATGTACCGGGCGCGCGACTATGGAGTGGTTGAGGCGGCCAAACCATTTCCAACTCAAACCATAGTCCAACCCGACCTTACTCGGGTCGGTACAACACAGGCGACTTGCTCGCCATCTTACTTTCCTTTCATCTTATCATGTTATACTTGATCTTATTTTATAAGATTTTGTGAACATGCTTCGTGCTCTCATACTTCCATGATTCATGTAATCATAACATAATATTCATCATAAACATACCTTAACTTATCATACTACATAACCGAGCATACAACATATGACATATTGCATAGCATGTCAATAACATAAAATAACATTACTTAGCACTAACAATATAACATAGCAGCAACAACAACATAACATAGCATTAATAACAACATAGCATAGCATCAACAACCGCATAACATATATCCCTAGCATACATCTAACATACTTGGGCAAGTACCACAACAAAGCCTATGCTGTAGGCGGTGGTTGTACTTACCTCTCTTGCTATGTCATGCGTTATGCTGCTTCTTCTCCGAATACAACAATAGGTTCTCTCCTGCTCCTTGAAGGACATAGGTGAGGTTCTTAGTTAGTGTTGCAGAATGTTGATACTCTAATCAACATGCTTACATAATCCTAATTGTATGTCCCTGATACTAGATGTCTTATTGGGTTATAAATAGTAACCCTATTATTAATAGAACCCAATATGAATTAATTCTTTAAGAGGTTACGTTGGATAACCTCATGTGCTAAACCCTATACATATTGTCAGGGTTCGATTACTTTCCTAACCTTGGGCTTTATCATAATTATTGGGTTTCCTTAATTAACCCTATATCTTAGCCCAATTTATTACTCTTGGTATCCTTTAGGGTTATCTTGATTAACCCTTAAGGTTAATAATATTTGAACTCTTAATTAACTAAAGTTAACCCTATATGGGTTAAACTTGAGCTTTAGGCTTTGGCCTAGTAACTCGGATATTACATCCGGTTATTACCCGTAATCATTTTGCTTACCCAATTTGGTTTAAAAATCCATTTTCCATTTCTTTTGAAACTTGGGTAATTTTAACTTCAAAAATCGTATACTTAACTCATAAAAATTCATATCCTTAAAATAGGTTTTTATAAAATCATTTAGGACTGGAAACTGCCTTTGGAACAGTTTCCCTAGTCAAAACAGTGGTTTTGGAAAAGATACAATTTTTCTGTACTATTTTTAGAAAATCCTGTGCAGGAATTTCTTGTTTCCTGCACACTCTTTAGAAATCCGTGTCAGTTTAAAAATCTGAATTGAATTTGAAAAAGTTTTCTTCATGAAAGTTTTGATCTCGAAAAATCCTAAAACTTTCGTGTTTTGAGAAAAATCCAGTTCTGCTTGTATTTGCGTCAGTTTTTGTTTGAAACTGGCTGATCCTGTAAACTTGGTCTGGGCAGACCAGCCACGGATTTTTGTAAAAACAGAGACCATTGGAGTCTCATTTTGAGAAATCGTCCACGATACCCCATAGGAAAAACTCTTCCGAACAACTTTCATGTTTTATGTTTCACCCAGTTCTACCTCTAAGGGCCTTAAATTTCCACTTTCCCGAAACTGGCCAGTTTGGAATCCGAATTGGCAGTTTCGGTTGTTAAGTCCGGTTTACGTCCTATTTCGCGGATTCTAACTCGACCGACCACTTCGGGAGCTTACACAGCAAACATGCAGCGTTTCTAATGTCCCACATATTCAATCAGGCTAACCCAACGTGTCCATGCAGCCCTAAACCGAATCTCCTAATCTAGGGTTGCATGGTTCTATCTTTGCATCACATTCATACATACACCAAAACATTCAAACTTAAACTAGCAACCTAACATGAACTGTCTAGGGTTGATTTGTTCAAAATCAGGGGACATACCATTCATTCATCATCTAGCATGCAACCTATCAATCAACAAACATAATCAAGTGTAACAACCCGCCTAGCACAGGCCGTTACCATACATACATACATACATACATACATGCGTACTTATTTATTTGGCGTAAGCAGCGGATTTTTTTTTTTTTATACAGTGCGGATACTTGCAATATATAACGATGTTTGCATACAAAATTATTTACATAAAAAGATTAAAATGCGAAGCGGTTATAATCCCCACATTTCACAGCTTGCCCTGCCTCGCTCGCCACCTTGCACCATCAGTTGCCTGTAGGTTGCTTACCTACAGCATAGACGTAAGTCACGTGAGCTTTCGCTCAGCAAGTACAACATATACATATCCGCGGAAACAAACATAAACATACTCATCATGACCTTACATAGACATAGCATATCATACATGTCATACATAACTTCCCATAGCATACATATCATAACATACATAACATGTCATAACATCGCATAATATATGCATGATCCAGTTATGCTCTCATTATGCCATTGTATTCATTCTTAACTTATCTTACTAATGGGCCCCTTATCATGAGTGTACGTACCGGGCACGCAACTATGATTTGGTTGGGGCGGCCAAACCAATTCCAACTCAAACCACAGTCCAACCCGACCTAACGCGGGTCGGTACGACACAGGCAAGCTTGCTTGCCATCATACTTACTTTTCATGAACTCATATTTGTTCTTATTAGTGAACATGCTTCGTGATGTCACTATTCATAACTCATGATCATATCTTGACATTATATCTTTTTCTCATGCTAATGAACTTAACATAGTCATATATTAAACACAGCATCACTTACAGCAAACATACTTGGCAAGTATACAACAAAAGCCTATGCTGTAGGCGGAGTTGTACTTACCTTGAGTACTATGTCCCGAGACTTGTTGATCCACTTCAGGATACTTCCGCAGGCTATTTCCTGCTATATCAGAGGACATAGAGTAAGAATTATGTTCTTACAGAATGTTGGTAATCAAACCAACATTCATACCTCTTTGTGGTTATATGTTCCCTCTTCCTTTATACAATGCCGGATACTTTCTCAGTATCATAGATAACCCTATGGTTTAGAACATACTTAAGTTGGTCACATAAAGTAACATTGGCTAAACAGCCTTTCATAACTGTGTTAGGTTATTAAACCTAACCTTGGGCCTAAGCTTGTTTGAAAATTCATTCCATCGGTTATTCTTGAGTAACCCTGGTTTTTAAGCCCAACTTAGTCATTATATTGGGTTACGTTGGATAACCCTTGGGCTTAGGGCCCAAACCAATAACTCGGTACCTTTCCCGGTTATGGTTCATTTAACTCGATTTAAACTCTTTCTTTATTTCGGAAAAACTTAGAGTTTTAAGATCATTTTATTAAAAACTCAGAATCTGATGAGTGGGTCTTTCTAAAAATCATTAAAAACATAAACTGCCTTTGGAACAGTTTCTCACTGAGAATTAGTCAGTGGATGTGCAGAAATGTCCTTTTCCTGCACTGTTTTAGAAAACTTTGTGCAGGAATTTCTTGTTCACTGCACAGTTTTGAAATCCAATTTTCTATTTAAAAATCAAGGCCGAATTTGAAAAAGTTTTCTTCATGAAAGTTTTAAAGCATTCAAAATCCTAAAACTTTAGTTTTGAACTCGAGACCCAAATCGGTCTCTAACCCACTCCTTTAACCTGTTAAACTCACCGGGTCGTGTATAGGGTCTGGGCACGGTCAGGCTCGGGTTTTCACAAAAACGAAGGTATTTGGAGCCTTATTTTTGAAAACTGTCCATGCTACCCCCTAGGAAAAACCCTTATCTACAACTTTTGTGTTTTACGTTTTTCCAAAATCAGCCTCTAAGGGCCTCAAAACTGACTTTCCAGAAAACTGGTCAGTCTGAACCCGAATTGGCAGTTTTTGTTCGTTTCTTGGTTTCTCGTCCTAATTCGTGCACACTACCTCAACCGAACACAGCGGGAGCCTAAAATCACCATGCAACGTTTTTCTATCGTCCCAAATTGACTTACATGAGCCCCCACATGATCATGTAAATCAAACAACACATTTGCATTAATTAAGGTTAGGGTTTTTGCTTGTTCTTGATTTCTACCAACATAGCATACATATTTCAATCTAACACCCTAACATGCCATTACTATTCTATTGGCAGATTTGGGGAAACATACAACCCCTAATTAATCTAACATACAATCATACTCATAAGCACATACAAATGCACAATTAAACATCAATCAAAACACTAAATCAACCACCCTTAACTAACTAATCAAGCACACACTAAAATCTGACCTAAGGCAGAAATTTAAATTGAGCTTATGCTCATTACAAAACAGCTTGTAATACACTTAAATCTCTAATTTAGAACTTGAATTAAGAGATTTAAGGGCCAAGAGAAATTTTACCTTACTTAGCCCAAATGTGGGTTTGCTTGGCTCAAATTTCTCTCTTCCTTTCTCCTTGGTGCAGCCGGCCTTAGCTCCTTCCAATGAGCCTAAAATTTTCCAGCCACCTAGGGACAGCTCCTCCCAAGACTCCGGCCACTTCCCACAAGAATCAGCCACCTCCCTACTTGGTTTCCCCTTCAATTTCTCTTCCCCCTTGCTGCTGCCACAGAACCGGCCACTATGGCCAATCTTGGTTCCAAAAATTTTTCTAGCTTCTTGGCTTGCTTCCTAGTGAATGCCTAACACTCCTAAGACTAATTCCTTGATTTTCCAAGCTTTTTCTTTCTCTTTGGCAGCTCCCTCAAGTTCGGATTTTGGGCAGAAAAAGGACCAAAGTTTGGCTAGATTTTCTAATTTTTGTGAATAGGAAGCACTCCTATTTATAGGCATTTTTGAACTTTCCAAAATTGCAAAATAGTCCTTCAAAGTTCACCAAATTGCACATTAGGGGGGTGAGGTGGCCGGCCATGGTTGTTCTAGAACCAACCTATTTCTTTCCAATTTTTCATTAAAGCCTTAAAATGATGTCATAAATCAAAAGTAATGTGACATCACCATTAAGGCCTTATTTGGCCTAATTTTTGATTAGACAGTATCTTTCAATACTAAACAGATATAGTTGATATTGTGGTCTTTGATTCACAGTACCGATTATTAAAATGCAGTCCAAAATTTATCTGTCTAATAATGGACTATACGAAAAATTCTCTTTTCGTTTCGAGCCTTTTAGCCTTTAATCTCCTACTTAGTGTGCTTGATTTTTCTATGGTGGTCTTGAATCTAACTTAAACCATTTTATCTGAAAAATTTGGTTTTCCGCAGTATACCTCCTATACTGCTTACCATTTTTCGATATCGTCAAAGAATTGATCTTTCTAGCCAATTTTTGACTTTCGTGGGTCAATGTTGCCTATCCTGTCAACATGGACTCTCTTGGTCAACTTGACGGTTTCTGGTCAAACTTTGACTTTCTGGTTAAACTTTGACTTTCTGGTCAAACTTTGACTTTCGTAAAAATCATAGCGTTTTTATACCTTTTTTCCCAAAAGGTCGTATGCTCAACTAAGCAATCATTTTTGAGTCTTATAAAAGCATAAGAACTCACAATTCTGAATAAAAACCCTAAACCGGGCTTTTGCATAACTACCTTCACGGTACAATTCAAATTTCTATACAAGAAATTGTAACATAGAAAAATTCTAGTTATTACAATCTACCCCCCTTAAAAATTTTCGTCCTCGAAAATTAAAACAAATCAGGGTAGTTCTTTCTTATCTCATCTTCCAACTCCCAGGTTGCTTCTTCGACCATGTGGTTTCGTCACAAAACTTTAACCATGGGAATGGTTTTATTCCTTAAGACCTTCTCTTCCCGATCCAGAATTCGAACTGGCTTTTCTTCATAGGTTAAGTCCGTATGAACCTCCACTGGTTCTTGACTAAGCACATGGGAAGGGTCTGGCACATACTTCTTTAACATCGACACATGGAAAACATTATGCATCGAAGCTAACTCAGGCGGTAGGGCAAGCTTATAGGCGACTTTTCCAACTCGTTCAAGAATCTCTAATGGTCCAGTATACCTCGGACTAAGCTTTCCCTTTTTACCAAATCGCATTACTCCTTTCATAGGAGTAATCTTGATGAACACCGCATCTCCCACTTGGAATTCCAAGGGCCTCCTACGTTTATCGGCATAACTTTTCTGTCTGCTAAAAGCTATGTCGAGCCTCTGCTTGATCATCTGAATATCCTCAGAGGTTTTCTTGATAAAATCTGTAGTTTGCAGCTGCTTCTGCCCCACTTCCTGCCAGTGGATAGGCGATCGACATTTTCTTCCATACAATGCTTCAAATGGAGCCATACCAATCGAAGCATGATAACTGTTGTTGTAGGAGAATTCGATCAATGGCAGCTTCTGATCCCAGTTTCCTTTGAAATCCAGCACACATGACCTTAACATATCCTCCAGTGTCTGGATAGTTCGTTCTGATTGACCGTCAGTTTGGGGGTGAAATGCCGTACTAACTTCAATTTCGACCCCATAGCATTGTGAACACTAGTCCAAAATCAGAAGTGAAGCGTCCATCACGGTCCGAAATGATCGATTTTGGTATTCCATGAAATCTGACGATCTGGGATACGTAGATTTCAGCCAATTTCTCCACTGAGAAGGTGACCTTAATAGCAATAAAGTGGGCTGACTTGGTTAATCTATCCACAATAACCCAAATCGAGTCATTCCCACTTGAGGTTCTGGGTAGCCCTACTATGAAATCCATAGTAATTTGCTCCCATTTCCATTTAGGAAGCTCTATTTTCTGCAGTACTCCGCCAGGATGTCGATGCTCCGCCTTAACTTTCTGACAAGTTAGGCATTTTGACACAAATTCTGCTACCTCATTCTTCATATTGGGCCACCAATAATTTTCTCGGAGGTCTTTATACATCTTGGAAGCTCCTGGATGTACTGAATACAGCGTCTTGTGTGCCTCAGACAAGATCTGGTCCTTAAAGAATTCAAAGTTAGGAACACAAATCCTTCCTTTGAAGTAAATAGTACCATCTTTGGAGACTCTAAACTCCTTGTTCTTCTCGTCAAAGAGTTGTGCTTTCAGCAAAGAAGAATCTTTCCTTTGATGTGACTTGATAGTCTCTAGAAGATTGGACTGGAGGGACAGAACAGATAATTTCCCCGTTATCAATTCCAAGTTGAACTCTGAAATCTCCTTTTGTAGTGGTCTAGGAAACATTCCAATAGACATCGCATGCCTACGGACTTCCTGCTTAAGGCATCTGCTACCTTGTTCGCCTTTCCAGGATGGTAAAGGATCTCACAATCATAATCCTTTACAAGTTCCAGCCATCTACGTTGTCTCATGTTGAGCTCCTTCTGAGTAAAAATATACTTGAGGCTCTGGTGATCGGTGTAGATCTCACACTTGTTCCCGTACAAGTAGTGTCTCCAGATCTTAAGTGTGAAAACTACTGCCGCGAGCTCCAAGTCATGCGTGGGATAATTCCTTTCGTGAATCTTCAGCTGTCGGGATGCGTAGGCAACTACCTTCCCATTCTGCATCAAGACAGCTCCTAAACCATTTTTAGAAGCGTCACTATAGATCACAAAATTTCCTGCATCAACATCAGGAATTATCAACACTGGTGCACTTGTCAATCTCCTCTTGAGCTCTTGAAAGTTCTCCTCACATTTCTGAGTCCATTCAAATTTCTTTTCTTTACGGGTAAGAGCGGTGAGGGGTGTAGCGATCTTAGAAAATCCCTCGACGAACCGTCGGTAGTAACCAGCTAATCCAAGGAAACTCCTTATTTCCGTAACATTCTTGGGTGCTGGCCACGCACTAACCGCCTCGATCTTAGCAGGGTCTACTGAAATTCCTTCCTTTGTCACCACATGACCCAAAAAGTGAACTTTTTCCAGCCAAAATTCACATTTTGTAAATTTGGCATACAGCTGGTTTCGTCTAAGCGTCTCCATCACCAATCTAAGGTGACGCTCATGCTCTTCTTTGGACCTTGAGTAAATCAAAATGTCGTCAATAAAAACAATGACGAACTTATCCAGGTACTCTTTGAATACTCGGTTCATGAGGTCCATGAATGCGGCTGGGGCATTGGTTAGCCCAAATGGCATAACCAAAAACTCATAGTGCCCGTAACGTGTTCGAAAAGCCGTCTTGGAGATATCTGACTCCTTGATCCTGAGCTGATGGTAGCCTGATCGTAGATCGACTTTCGAGAATACTACCGCTCCCCTAAGTTGATCGAAAAGATCGTCAATCCTCGGAAGGGGATACTTGTTCTTGATCGTAATCTTGTTAAGCTCACGGTAGTCTATACACATTCGTAGTGATCCATCCTTCTTCTTTACGAACAACACTGGTGCTCCCCATGGAGAGTAACTTTGTCGGATGAATCCCTTGTCCAGCAATTCTTGTAACTGCACTTGCAGTTCCCTAAGCTCGGCAGGTACCATACGATAAGGCGCTTTCGATATTGGTGCAGCTCCAGGCAGCAATTCGATTTCGAACGAAATCTCGCGTTCCGGCGGAAGTCCTGGTAAGTCCTTCGGAAAGATATCCACATATTCCTTTATAATGGGAACATCTTCCGGTGCCAATTCCACTTCACAATCTTTATCCACCATGTTAGCTAAATATCCTTGGCAGCCGTTAGCTAACATTTTCCAAGCCTTCATTGCTGAAACCAGTTTAGTTGCTGAGTTCCGGGATTGCCCGTAGAAATTGAACTCCTCCTTTCCGTATGGATTGAATGTTACACAGCGTTTTCGGCAGTCGATCCTGGCGTCGTATTTGCCTAAGAAATCCATTCCTAAGATCACATCGAAATCCTGTAACTTGATCGCGATGAGATCTACGAATAATTCTCGGCCACAGATAGTCACGGAAGCATTTCGTATCCAAGAATTGGACCACAAAATCTCTCCGGACGGCAAAGAGGTTTTGAAGGGCTGATCTAAACTATTCACACCTCTTCCTAACTTCTGGGCGAACTCCAGGGATACAAATGAGTGAGTAGCTCCAGAATCAAACAAGGCGATAGCATCATAAGTGGCGATAGAGATCTGACCTGTCACCACATGTGAAGTCCCAGCTTCAGCATCACCCCTGGTGTAAGCATATATCCTGGCTTGAGGTTCAGGAGCCTCTAATCTGCCTTGGGTGATTGAGGGTCCTTCAAGCCTAGTTTGGACAGCATGCAACTGGCTGTTGGTGTTCCGACTTGGGTACTGAGGATTCTGGCCTTGATTATTCAAATGGCAGTTCTTCGCATAATGCCCCTCCTTGCCACACAGGAAACAGGCATTCGACCCCATTCTACAAACTCCCGGGTGTTTCCTTCCACACTTGGCGCATGCCGGGTAGTCAGTGTTATTACCCTCATTTCCTCTATTATTCCTCTTCTGAGGGTAATTCTTTTGTTGTCCCTGACCCGAGAAATTTCCCTTTCTCTTGTTCCTCCCAAACTGTTTGGAACCTTGGGTAGGGTTACTGACTTGTCCTTTCGGGGGCGTTTCAAAGTTTTGGCGGGGCTGCGTCGGCTTTGCCACTGCTTTTTCATCCCTCTTTGCGCTGAAGATCTGAGCCCTTGCTTCCTTGTCCTGGTTAATCCAGTATTCGGCTCTTATCGCACGACTCACGCAGTCGGATACCAGGGTAGGCGGGCTACTGCCAGCGCTAACTTGCTTGGCGATATCTATCCGGAACATCTTCATCATTCTTCTAACTTTTTCTGTTTCGTTGGGAACAGTTC
>CM046374.1:8736684-8763019 GCA_025413025.1 Ficus hispida
AGGAAAGGAAGCTAGGGCTCAGATTTTTAAAGCCAGAAAGGAGGAAAAGGCCGTGGTAAAGCAGACACAGCCTCGTCAAAACGCTGAGACCAACCAGAAGGGCCAGACCAGTAGCCCTGCCAGAATTCCAAGCAGTTTAGAAAGAATAAGAGAAAGGGTAATTTCACGGGCCAGGGACAACAGAAAAACTTCCCACAGAAGAGTAATAATCGGGGAAGGGATGGTAACAGCGTTGAGTATCCGCAGTGTGCCAAATGCGGAAAGAAGCATCCAGGGGTATGCAGAATGGGGACAAATGTTTGTTACCTATGTGGCAAGGAGGGCATTTTGCCAGAAGCTGCAACCAGAACCCCCAAAACCAGAACCCTCCACCATCTAACCGAAACGCACCCGGTCATTTACACGCAGTCCAAGCCAGACTCGAAGGACCCTCGATCACGCAAGGCAGATTGGAGGCTCCTGAACCTCAAGCCAGGATCTATGCTTACACGAGAGGAGATGCTGAAGCAGGAACTTCTCACGTGGTGACAGGTCAGATCTCTATCACCACTCATGAAGCTATTGCCTTGTTTGATTCTGGAGCCACTCACTCGTTTATATCCTTAGAGTTCGCCCAGAAGTTAGGAAGAGGTGTTGATAAGTTAGAGCAGCCTTTCAAAACTTCTCTGCCATCCGGAGAAATTTTATGGTCCGATTTCTGGATACAGAATATTCCCGTAATTATTTGTGGTAGAGAATTGTATGTAGATCTCATCGCGATCCGACTTCAGGATTTCGATGTGATCTTAGGGATGGACTTCTTGGGCAAGTACAACGCCAAGATCGACTGCCGGAAGCGTTGTGTGGCTTTCAATCCCTACGATGAAGAGGAGTTCAATTTCCATGGACAGTCTCGGAACTCAACAACCAGATTGGTCACGGCAATGAAAGCTTGGAAAATGTTAGCTAGTGGCTGTCAGGGGTACTTAGCTAACATGGTGGACAAGGATCGGGAGATGGAATTAACGCCGGAAGATGTCCCCATTATTAAGGAATATGTGGATATCTTTCCGAAGGATTTGCCAGGGCTTCCGCCAGAACGTGAAATTTCGTTCGAGATCGAGTTGCTACCTGGAGCTGCTCCGATATCGAAAGCACCTTACCGCATGGCACCAGCTGAGCTTAGAGAACTGCAAGTGCAATTACAAGAGTTGCTCGACAAGGGATTCATCCGACAGAGTTACTCTCCGTGGGGAGCGCCTGTTTTGTTCGTTAAGAAAAAGGATGGATCGTTGCGTATGTGTATCGACTATCGCGAGCTGAATAAGATCACAATCAAGAACAAGTATCCCCTCCCGAGGATAGACGATCTGTTTGATCAGCTTAGGGGAGCAGGGGTATTTTCAAAGGTCGATCTGCGATCAGGTTATCATCAGCTCAAGATCAAGGAGTCAGATATCTCCAAGACGGCTTTTCGTACGCGCTATGGACACTACGAATTCTTGGTTATGCCGTTTGGACTGACCAACGCCCCAGCTGCTTTCATGGATCTTATGAACAGAGTATTCAAAGAATATTTGGATAAGTTCGTCATCGTCTTTATTGACGATATTTTGATTTATTCAAGGTCCCAGGAAGAACATAAGCAGCATTTGAGAGTAGTGATGGAGACGTTGAGACGACATCAGCTATATGCCAAGTTCACAAAATGTGAATTTTGGCTAGAAAAGGTGCATTTCTTGGGGCATGTGGTGTCCAAAGAAGGGATTTCTGTGGATCCTGCTAAGGTAGAGGCAGTTAGTTTATGGCCCAGACCTAAGAATGTTATGGAAATCAGGAGTTTCCTTGGATTGGCTGGTTATTATCGGCGATTCGTAGAGGGATTTTCAAAGATCGCAACCCCTCTTTCTGCTCTTACTCGGAAAGGAAGGAATTTCGAGTGGACATCGAAATGTGAAGAGAACTTTCAGGAGTTAAAAAAGAAGCTTACTAGCGCCCCAGTGTTAGTAATTCCTGACGGAGATGCGGGAAATTTCGTTATTTATAGTGATGCTTCAAAAATAGGACTTGGAGCGGTCCTGATGCAACATGGAAAGGTGGTCGCCTATGCCTCACGACAATTGAAGGAGCACGAAAAGAACTACCCTACGCACGATCGGGAGTTAGCAGCGGTAGTTTTTGCACTCAAGATCTGGAGGCACTACTTATACGGGAATAAATGCGAAATTTACACAGACCACCAGAGCCTCAAGTACATTTTTACTCAGAAAGAGCTCAACATGAGACAACGTAGATGGCTAGAACTTGTGAAGGATTATGATTGTGAAATCCTTTACCATCCTGGAAAGGCAAACCGGGTGGCAGATGCTTTAAGTTGGAAATCGGTAGGCATGCTGATGTCTATTGAGATTTTTCCGAAGCCACTACAAAGAGAAATTTCTGAGTTCAACTTGGAGCTGTTGACGGGAAGATTGTCCTCTCTGACCCTCCAGTCCAATCTTTTGGAAGTTATCAAGACGCATCAAGGAAAAGACCCATCTTTGATGAAGGCGCAACTTTTCAATGAAAAGAACAAGGAGTTTAAGACCTCTGTCGATGGTGTTATCTACTTCAAAGAAAGGATTTGTGTTCCCGACTTTAAGTTTTTGAAGGATCAGATACTATCAGAGGCACATAAGACGCCGTATTCAGTGCATCCAGGAGCTTCCAAGATGTACAAAGATCTCCGAGAGAATTATTGGTGGCCAAGCATGAAGAATGAGATAGCAAAGTACGTGTCAAAATGCCTAACTTGCCAGAGAGTGAAGGCCGAACATCGACATCCAGGCGGAGAATTGCAGAAGATAGAGCTTCCCGAATGGAAATGGGAGCAAATCACTATGGATTTTGTCGTAGGACTGCCCAGAACTTCAAATGTGAATGACACAATCTGGGTGGTTGTTGATCGACTAACCAAATCCGCCCACTTCATCGCTATTAAAGCCACTTATTCGGTAGAAAAATTGGCTGAAGTCTACGTATCCCAGATCGTCAGATACCATGAAGTACCGAAATCGATCATCTCGGACTGTGATGGACGTTTCACTTCTCGATTTTGGACAAGTGTGCACAATGCTATGGGGTCGAAGCTGAAGTTCAGTACGGCTTTCCATCCCCAAACTGACGGTCAATCAGAACGAACCATCCAGACGCTAGAAGATATGTTGAGAGCATGTGTTCTGGATTTCATGGGAAACTGGGATCAGAAGCTGCAAATGATCGAATTTTCATATAACAATAGCTATCATGCTTCGATTGGTATGGCTCCCTTTGAAGCATTGTATGGAAGGAAATGTCGATCCCCCATTCATTGGCAGGAGGTGGGTCAGAAGCAGCTTCAAACCACGGATTTTATCCGAAAGACTTCAGAGGATATTAAAAAGATTAAACAAAGGCTAGATGTGGCTTTCAGTCGTCAGAAAAGCTATGCTGACAAGCGTAGAAGGCCTTTGGAATTCCAAGTCGGAGATGCGGTATTCATAAAGATAGCTCCAATGAAGGGAGTAATGTGCTTTGGCAAGAAAGGGAAGCTTAGTCCAAGGTATACTGGACCATTTGAAATCCTTGAAAGAGTTGGGAAAGTAGCCTATAAGCTTGCCCTACCGCCAGAACTTGCGTCAATGCACAATGTATTCCACGTCTCGATGCTCAAAAAGTATGTGTCAGACCCTTCTCATGTGCTTAACCAGGAACCAGTGGAAGTTCAAACGGACTTAACTTATGAAGAAAAGCCCGTACGAATATTAGATCGGGAAGAGAAGGTCTTAAGGAATAAGACGATTCCCATGGTTAAAGTGTTGTGGTGAAACCACAAGGTTGAAGAAGCAACCTGGGAATTAGAAGATAGTATGAGGAAGAACTACCCCGGTTTGTTCTAATTTTCGAGGACGAAAATTTTTAAGGGGGGTAGATTGTAATACCTAGTTATTTAACGATTATGATTCTTTGTACAAAAAAATTCAAATTTTACCTTAAGAATATTAATGAAAAAGCCCGGTTAAGGGTTTTTATAATGTTTTGTGAGTTTTTATGACTTTAAAAGACTCAAAAATAATTTCTAGTACAAGAAAACGTCCTTTTAGGTAAAAAGGAATGAAAATGGCCAAAAATGTATATTGGTCAAAGTTTGACCAAAAACGTCGACGGTTGACCAAAAAGTCAACTGTTGACCACGGGAGTCAAATCTCGGCAAGAAAGTCACATGTCGACAAGAAAGTCAATGGTGGACGAGAAAGCCAAAGATTGACCCCAACAAGTTAAAGAAAAGACGGTACGAGTAAAATCGCCGCAGTATAGAATTATACGGTATAGGCCGTTTTTACTGATAAAATGATATGTTTAGAACTTAAAACCACAATAGAAAGACAAGCACATTAAGTAGAATTAAAGGGGCAAAAAAGGGTTTTAAGAAATAAGGAAATTTTTATACAGTTTGTTTTCACACAGATAAATTTTGGACTGCCGTTCGGTAAATTAATACTGTGCATAAGTGAATCCAGTATTAGAAATACCTGTGTTAAAACATTAATGGACTGTGTAATAAGTTAAAAAGCCAAACAAGCTTAAGAAAAGCTTGCATCACCTAACTTTATTTTAATGACATCATTAAATGATTTAAGGAAAATTTTGGAAAGTAATTGGCCAAAAATCAGCCACAATGGCCGGCCACATGTCCCCCCCTAAAGTCCTATTTCTGAAATTTTTGAGGACTAAGTGGTGCAATTTCAAGAAATTCCAACCTCTATAAATAGGTGAGTTTACTATTGAAAAAAATTAGAAAACTTAGCCAAACTTTGCCAAATTTTCTCCACCAAAAATCCGAACTTCAACAAGAGAGAAAGGAAGGAAATTTTGCAAAACCAAGTGTGTTTTAAGCCTAGGGATAGTCGGTTTTACCTTAGAGAGCAAGCAAGGAAGTTTGAAAAAAATTGGAACCCATATCTAGGCCAAGGGCCGGTTGTGTGGGGCAAGAGGAAAGCAAGAGAGAAAAGTTGAATCCAAAGGGGGATTTAGAGTTTTGAGTGTTGGTTTCCACTTAGAACATCATTTAAGAGCACTAGAGCATTTGGTGCACAAGTTGGCCAAAGGACCGGCTGTTGGAGAGGGAAAAAGGGGATCCAAGAGCCAATCCAAAAATTCGGATCCAAGGTGAGGTAAAATTCCAAATTCTTAAGCTTTCATTTAAATTTCAATTGGAGAAATTTAAATGTATTTAAGCATGTGTTGTAATGAGCATAAGCTCACTTTAATTTTCTGCCCTAAATTAAGATTATAGGCTATGTGCTTGTTATGGTTAGGATTTATGGTTTGGTGGTTATGATTTTTGCATGCTAGATGTTTGTGAAATGGTTAGGGTTTATGTACATTATGTTTGATGCTAAATTTGATTTGCATGTTGAATATTGGACGTTAGAAAACGCTGCATGACCACTTTCTAGGCTCCCGCTGAGTTCGGTTGAGGTAGGGTGAACGTTTTAGGACGTAAACGAAATTTTAAACCGAAAACTACCAACTCGGGTAGAAATTGGCCAGTTTCGGGAAAAACAGTTTTTGAGGCTTCTAGAGGCCGAATCAGGGGAAACTCAAAACATGAAAGTTTTTAAGTAGAGTTTTTCCTAGAGGACAACGAGGACAGTTTTGTAAAATGAGGCTCCAATGGCCTCGGTTTTTACCAAAACCCGTGCCTAAGGTGCCCAGGACCCGAGCACGGCCAGGACAAGTTCCTCAGGGGTTTTGACCACGAAAACGCCAGAACTGGGTTTTACCCAAAACATAAAAGTTGTAGAGTTTTTAAATGTTTACAACTTTCATGAAGACAAGTTTTACAGATTCAGTCTGGATTTTAAGATGAAAATGAATTTCGGAGAACTGTACAGGAATTATGGAAATCCTGTACAGGATTTACAAAGTTGACACAGAAAATGCATATTTTTGCAGTTTCACTGCAAAATGGACATTGAGAAACTGTTCCAAAGGCAGTCTCCAATAGTCAATAATTTTATACGACTCCTTTTAAGGTTTTCAGTTTTTTTTAAAAGATTGAACAAAAGGATTTTTAAACCAAAACCTAAGAATTCTTTTCTAAAGAAATAAGTTTGTTTTTAAAACCTAAGTTAAAGATTTAACCGGTTAGGGTTACTTAGGTAACCAATTAGGACAAGGTAAAGATAAGTAAGGTTATATAAGAATGTTGGTTATATTACCAACAGTTCTAACCCTTACTTTTATTAATCTCAGAACGTCGCACGCCGAAGTGTCCCAACGGGATTTAACTCGACTTTTGGACACAGCTTTTACGAACGAGGTAAGTACAACTCCGCCTACAGCATGGGCTTTGTTGTGTATACTTGCCAAAGTATGATGAAAATGCTATGTAGTGTAAATGTTACCTCTTATGTGTTGTAGATAGTTTTAAGTTATAGGAAATGTTATAGAAAATGTCATGCTTTGTAGTATGCTATGATTATGTGTTAAGAGTATGTTATAAAATGCTATGATGATATGCTATGTTATATGCTATAGTATGTTATGTGTTATAAAAAGTTGAAATGCTATGATTTAGAATGCCATGGAATAGGTTATGATGATAAGATTATAAATTAATTGTGTGACATATCACGATGTATGCTCACTAATTAATACAATTAAGTATGAGATAATGAAAGTTATGATGGCAAATAATTTGCCTGTGTCGTACCGACCCGCGTTAGGTCGGGTTGAACTATGGATTGAATTGGAAATGGTTTGGCCGCCCCAACCAATTCATAGTTGCGCGCCCGCTACGAACACTTACGTTATGGGGCCCATAAGATAAGACAAGATAAGTTATGATAAGTTAAGAAAGCAAGTTACGATTAATCAAGCAAGCATAATGAAGCATAAATGGCTCATGCATAAGTTAAGATAAGTTATATTATGTTATGCTTAAGTTATGATTAGTGTGGTATGCTAGTTAGGATATGTGTGATGTGTTTTATTTAAAGTAAATTGCGGTATAGAATAGTTGTACTTGCTGAGCGAAAGCTCACTGTCTTACGTCTGTGCTGTAGGTAAGCAGCCTGGAAATAATTCTTAATGCAAGATGGAGGGCATGGATTGGCGGACTGTGAAATGTGGGAATAAACCGCTACGCGTTTCGTTATATTATGTAATTATGAAATAAGTTTTATTTACACCCAAACAACGTAATTAATGTTCGATATACATTTATATTTCGTATGTAAGTACAGTATAAAAAAAAAAAAAAAATTTTCCGCTGTGTAAGTTATGTATGTACGATATGTATGTATGGTAACGACCTGTGCTAGGCGGGTCGTTACAGAGTATGTAACGCCCCAACCTACGTAGGGCAGTTACCATACATACTTGGAATTATAACACTGCTTAAACTTGCTTGGAAAATCGAGAATAAATTTTTTTTTTTTTTAAACTTACATATAAAATAGAGTTACTCATATGGAAACTTATCATACATACATACTAAGATAAAAACATACATACTTCTTACAAAATTATTCGAGTCTTTAAATCCTCATAATTTTTATACAACATAACTGTCTTTAAAAAATATATATAAACTTAAACTTATCATAACTTCGCGGAAGATTTTGGGTAGTGGTATCCCACACCGCCCTTCACCCGCCGTATCATCCACCTGGCCCACCAATTAAGCTGCAGGCCTCTTACCTACAGTATGAAATATACTGATGAGCTTTCGCTCAGCAAGTACAAACATAATCTCACAAAATATAACAATGTCGTGCAACTCATGCATGAATCAATTATGAGTCTTTTATAACCAATTATTGACTTGAACTTATTATCTTGCTTAACATGTGGGCCCCTAGTGTACGTACCAAAAGCGCGCAAGTCTCAGAACGTCAGGGTTTGCAAGGCCCTTAACCATTCTGGAAAACATGAACATGACCCTTCACGTATCAACAGAAGGTTAATAATCATAAACTTGTAACATACATGATCCTCTCGCATCAACGGGAGGTTGGTACGACACCTTACTTGTCTTGGTTTAGTCTTAGTCTTGTTATATTTTCAAGACTAAGAGTCTTTACATGTGATCTTAATAGTCATGATGTACATGAACTAGACATGGCATACTTAATGTATCCTGGCTTAACATGACTTAACATGGCTTATCGTATCATAACATGGCATAACATGACATAACATAACATGGCATTGCATAACATAGCATGACATAGCATAACATGGCATAACGTGTAAACATGTCATATACTTGAAAATAGATTACTATTTTCCATACTGTAGGTGAGGTTTGTACTTACCTCGTCTATTAGGTCCACTAATACGTCGCTCTAATTCCGGACACAACAGCAGGTTATCTCCTGTTATAATAAGGACATAGGGTAAGAATTCTGTACTTATAGAATGTTGGTAACCAAACCAACATTCATACTTAATTAGGCTTATATGTCCCCATATCATTATCTTGGAAAAATATCGTAAACGGATTACTATTCATAATCCCGTGAATAACCCTCGAGATAAGGGTTGAAATCGAAAGGCTTGGTCCTTTATTGGGTTACGTTGGATAACCCTTGGGCTTTGGGCCCAAACCAATAACTTGGTTAAAATCCTTTCTTGCTTTGTTTTTTTTAGAAAACTTAGGTTTTTCTTTCAAAAATCCTTGAAAACTTATGAGTAGGTTTTGTAAATTGTTAAGGGCTGAAAACTGCCATTGGAACAGTTTTAGCAGTCAAAACAATGGGTTTTGTGAAACATACAGTTTTTCTGTTTTGTTTTAGAAGATCCTGTGCATAAATTTCTTGTTTCCTACACAGTTTTTGAAATCAAATTTTTATTTACAAATCCATATCGAATTTGAAAAACTTTTCTTCATGAAAGTTTTTGATCTTGAAAAATCCTAAAACTTTCATGTTTTGTGCGAAACCCAGTTCGGAACTTAAAAACGAAGGCCGTGCATGGAAACTGGGCATGGTCAGGCTCGGTTTTCCATAAAAATGAAGGCCGTTGGAGCCTTATTTTGAAAAAATGTCCACGTTGTCTACTAGGAAAAACCCTACTCTACAACTTTCGTGTTTTAGGTTTTACCAAATTCGGCCTCTAAGGGCCCCAAATTCGGGTTTCTAGAAAACTGCTTAACCTAGACCCGAATCTGGCAGTTTCTTGTTTCAAATTGGTTTTACGTCCTAATCGTGCACACTACCTCAACCGACCACAGCGGGAGCTTAACATCAACACACATCGCTTTTTCTAACGTACATTTTCTTTAAACACATTTTAAAATTTAGCCATGCAACCCATTATTCTTTTCTAGAATTCTAGGGTATGCTTAATTTCCAAAGTTGCATAATTTGCTCTACATTAGCCATGCAACCTTTTTAACCATTCTAGCTCAACTTAAATTCACTTAGGGGACATATAACCCTAGGCAGCAGCTAACAAACATACCACATAATTAAATCAAGCATCAATTAAATCATGCAAAACTTAATAAATTCAAACCACCCTTAAGTCCTAATCAAGCACATATCTAACTTCCTAAACTAAAGCAATTAGTAAAAATTGAGCTTATGCTCATACAATTTGACAACTTGAAATACAATTAAATTTCAAATTGAACCAAATTGAAAAAGCTTAAGGCCATGGGAGATTACCTTTCTTGACCCTAAGAATGGTTAGGGTTTGGTCCCAAGAATTTTCTCCTTTCCTTGGCTCCTTGGTGAATTCGGCCTCCCCCGAGCCTACCCGAAATTTTTGGTTTCTTTTGGCTGCTGATTTTCACCAAAAATCTGAGCACTCCCCCTTGTTTCCAATCAGTTTTTCTCACCCTTTTCCAGCTCCCTACAGTTCGGCCACTTGGCCAAATTGAGCTCCAAAAATTTTCAACTCTTTTCCCTTGGTTCCTAGATGAAATCCGAAATTTACCCAATGATTCCTACACTTGGATTTTGGTTTTTGTTTTGTTTTTCTTGGCTGCTAAGGGACGGTTTATGGAGCTGAAAATGGACAGCATACACTACTACAAAATGTAGATTACACGACAGAGATTACACGACGGTTCCAAGAAACCGTCGTGTAAACTTGACTTTACACACGGTTCCAAGAAACCGTCGTGTAATGTGTGTGCGAAACACACTTTACACGACGGTTTCTTGTAACCGTCGTGTAAAGTTGCACTTTACACGACGGGTCCAATAAACCGTCGTGTAAAGTGTGTTTCGCACACACTTTACACGACGGTTCCAAGAAACCGTCGTGTAAAGTGTGTGCGAATCCCACTTTACACGACGGTTTCTTGGAACAGTCGTGTATAGGTAGACTTTACACGACGGTTTCTTGAAACCGTCGTGTATTATCACGCAGGCGCGCGCCCGCGCGGCGTGGGCGCCCGCATGAGACGCGCGGGCGCGCGCCTATCTCGGCCTGTTGCGTGAGAATACACGACGGTCCCTTCCGGGACCGTCGTGAAATCCACCGGGCTTGGTGGATTTCACGACGGTCCCGGAAGGGACCGTCGTGTATTCTCACACAGGCGCGCGCCCGCGCGGCGTGGGCGCCCGCATGAGATGCGCGGGCGCGCGCCTATCTCGGCCTGCTGCGTTAGAATACACGACGGTCCCTTCCGGGACCGTCGTGAAATCCACCGGGCTTGGTGAATTTCACGACGGTCCCGGAAGGGACCGTCGTGTATTCTCTGCGAATACACGACGGTCCCAGAAGGGACCGTCGTGAAATCCACGCTTGATGGATTTCACGACGGTCCCTCCCGGGACCGTCGTGTATTCCCGGTGAATACACGACGGTCCCGGGAGGGACCGTCGTGAAATCCATCAAGCGTGGATTTCACGACGGTCCCTTCTGGGACCGTCGTGTATTCCCTGTGAATACACGACGGTCCCTTCCGGGACCGTCGTGTATTCACCGGGAAAAGGCCGAGATAGGCACGCGCCCGCGCGTCTCATGCGGGAGCCCACGCCGCGCGGGCGCGCGCCTGCTTCTCATCAGGCCGAACTAGGCGCGCGCCCGCGCGTCTCATGCGGTGCCCGCGCCGCGCGGGCGCGCGCCTATGTAATGAACGGTTTTTAGTCGACGGTTTTTTCTTACCCGTCGTGTAATGCTCAAATTTTTAAAAATTTTCACTTTTCATTTTTCGAATTCCGCGCGAAAACCAAGTACTTAAATACAACTTTCCTCTTCATTTCTGTTCAAAATTTCTCTCGCATCTCCATTTTTCTCTTAACACTCTCTAATTTTTCCAAGTACCCACACATACTTCACCAACCCGCCGATATTTCTCGTTTAAAATCCGGTCAATCCGCCATTGCCGTCATTGCCGCCGCCGCCTCCTTCTTGCATTGTACGTGCATGACTAGTCTTTTTCAGAGAAAAGTAAGGTGACTTCATATATAAACTAAACCACATTTGGTTCTTTCTTCATTAAAGAATTCTTGTTGCAAATAAGTGTGTTTGTTTTTAATATTTCTCTTTGTAGCAGAGAAAAATGATTGTGGATCGTTACTTTTTACACTTTACACACATTTATGAACATGTTTTATTTTTCGCACACAACATGCTCGACGGAATGCCATAATGAGTTTTTCTTTTCGAAAAAGAGAAAAGAATTTGATCAATATTGACAGCATAACTATAGCAAGATTACATGAAGTCTTCTAGCATGAAAATACAAAAATAATGCATCAAAACGGCCTATGACCGTCGAGAAAACGACGGACGCCTGGCACCCGTGGGGGCACCGGCGAGCCCGTGGGGGGCGCCTAGCGCCCCCTCGGGCGCACCTGGTGCCCCCTCGGTGGGGGGCGCCTGGCGCCCGTGGTGGGCGACTAGCGCCCCCTCGGGCGCGCCTGGTGCCCCCTCGGTGGGGGGCGCCTAGCGCCCCCTCGGGCGCGCCTGGTGCCCCCTCGGTGGGGGGCGCCTGGCGCCCGTGGGGGGACCCTACCGCCTGGGCGGCCATGAGGGGCGCCTGGCCCCCACTCGGTGGAGGGCGCTAGGCGCCCTCTGGGTGTGCCTGGGCGCCCGGGGGGTGCCTAGCGACCGTTGGTTTTTTAAAAAAATTCAGGTTGTTAAAGTGCCTTTTTATGGACGAATTTCCAACTAAATAAGTTTCTGCACCTTTGCGTTTGGGTGAAAAGTTAATGTATTGTGTGATTCTTAATTAAATTTAAAATGAATCGATTATATTGGTATGACATAATTGTTATTGATTTTCACTTTTTTGCCAATAACTATAGGTAAACGAATACAATGGAACATTCCAAAAAGGGACGAGCACGAAGGATGAACCCGTCGGAGCCCAATGTTGATGGCAAGCGAAAGGCAACTATAATGAAACGTGTCCACATGGCAAGGAAAAGGGGTGAACGAATTTCCGTCACGTTTGACGAGAAAGGACAACCCGAAGGAAAGCACGGTGACGAATTGATGGGCTAGCCATGTAATGCAATTCATTAAATATGATATGTGAACTTGTAATGTAAAAATTTGTATGTATTTTTATTTTGATAATTGAAGTTACTCTCTTGGATCGTGTATTGGATAACATGCAGGTTAGGCTAGCATGGAAAATCACCAAAAAAACCAAAATAATTTTTTAAATAAGAATATTACACGACGGTTCCGGCCGAAACATTACACGACGGTTCGACAAAAACCGTCGTGTAATGTGTATATATTACACGACGGTTCGTCCAAGAACCGTCGTGTAATATAGAGTTTACACGACGGTTCTTGGCCGAACCGTCGTGTAAAGTTGTCGTATGTAACATATTAAACGACGGTTCCTATACGAACTGTCGTGTAATGTCTATATTACACGACGGTTCTTGGCTGAACCGTCGTGTAATGTCTATATTACACGACGGTTCGGCCAAGAACCGTCGTGTAATGTCCATATTACACGACGGTTCGGTCAAGAACCGTCGTGTAATGTGGTTTTTGATGACGCCAACCGTGGTGTAACATTGAGATACGACGACGGTAACGGGACCGTCGTCTTATCTTCCACGACACTAGATTACACGACGGTTCGTGAACCGTCGTGTAATCTTTACACGACGGTAAAAAACCGTCGTGTAATCCACAATTTTTACTAGTGATATGGCTAAGTTTTCTGATTTTTTTTGAATAAAATGGGCACCTATTTATAGGCATTTGAAACTTTGCAAAATTGCTAGTTTTAGTCCTTCAAAAATCACAATTTTGCACAAAAGGCATGCTAGGTGGCCGGCCATGAAGTGTCTAGAACCTTCCAAAGAATTCTTCTAATTTCCTTTAATTCCGAAAATTCAATTATGATGTCATACTTTGTGGATAAGGTGATGTCATCACCATAAAGCCTTGTTTGACTCTTTTCTTCAATATGCAATCCATTTTTGAGCTACACAGATATTTCTAATACTGTGTTCACTAATACACAGTACTGTAATATATTTTGCAGTCCAAAATTTATCTGTTTAAAAATGGACTGTACGAAAAATTCTCTTTTCGCTTAGAACTCTTAGGCCCTTAATTACCTACTTAGTGTGCTTGATTTTACTCTATGGTGGTTTTAAAAATAACATGATCCATTTTATCAGAAAAATGGTTTTTCGCAGTATACTTGCTATACCGCTCATCATACTTCATTATCGTCACATAGTTGACCTTTTCAGTCAATCTTTAACCTATCGGGTCAACCTTGACTTCCTTGGTCAAGCTTTGATCAACATAAAATCATAACATTTTTGTACCCCTTTTTACTAAAAAGGTTACTTGCTTGACTAAGCAATTTGCTTATTGAGTCTCATAGCTAATTAAATGAGAACTCAAACATTTACTAACAAAATTATGAATTTCGTATTGATATTCATAATTTTCATGAAACATTACAAAAACACATAATACGAGCATAGATTTCTTATGTACAAGGAAATCATGAGTCCGTATAAATTTTCGGTTATTACAGAGTAACCACATGTGCTAAGCCCATATCCATACAGGTAGGGTTAGGTTACTTATCCTAACCTTAGGCATAAGCTTTAACATTCTTGGTTTATAATCCTTTGGGTTATTACAAATAACCCTCGATCTTAACTCATCCTATTTTTGGTATCCCGACGGGTTATGTTGGGTAACCCTTAAGGTAATAAGCCTTGGTCAACCCTGGTCAACCAAAGTCAACCTTATATGGTCAAACTTGGGCTTTGGGGGTCAAGCCCAATAACTCGGGTACCCTTCCTGGTTACCATCTCTTACTATCTTGCTGCTTATCTATGCTTAAAAAATCCGTTTTTCCTTTTTCTTGGAAAACTTGGTGATTTTTATTTAAAAATTCATTGCTTAACTCATAAAAATACTTAATTCTTAAAAATGGGGTTTTAAAAGTTGTTAAGGGCTGAAAACTGCCATTGGAACAGTTTTCATAGTCAAAACATCGGGTTTGATTGAAAATACAGTTTTTCTGCTTTGTTTTTAGAAAATCCTGTGCAAGAATTTCTTGTCTCCTACACAGTTTTTAAATTCCAATTTTTATTTAAAAATATAAATCAAATCTGAAAAAGTTTCCTTCACAAAAGTTTCAGATCTCGAGAAACTCTAAAACTTTTGTGTTTTGAGAAAAACCCAGTTCGGACTTTATCGTGTCCTAATTCCTTGTTAAACTTTCCTGACCGTGCATGAATCCTGGGCACGGCCAGGCTCGGATTTTCATAAAAACCGAGGCCGTTGGAGCCTCATTTTGGAAAACTGTCCATGTTGCTCCCTAGGAAAAATCATTCTCTACAACTTTCGTGTTTTACATTTTCTCAAATTCGGCCTCTAAAGGCCTCAAATTTCCTTTTCCAGAAAACTGGCCAGTTTGTACCCGAACTGGCAGTTTTTGTTCTCAATTTCGTTTTACGTCCTAATTCGTGCACACTACCTCAACCGACCACAGCGGGAGCCTAATATCACACATGCAAGCGTTTCTAACGTTCCAAACCAACCTTCAAGTGATTCGATCACGCCCATGCAAACCAATACCGAAATTGCATTACCTAAGGTTTGCATGGTTCTAAATTCACCAATTCCAAATCATTCCATTCATGCTTATATTCTAGCACCCTAACATACCATTCTAAATCATTCTTGCACATACTTGGGGGACATACACTTTATCAAACATCTAGCATGCAATCCTATTAATCAATCAAGCATAAGCAAAAAATCAACTCTAAGCTGAAAATTAAACCACCCTAAACCTAATCAAGCACAACCACAAACTTTTAAACTAGGCAATAAAATAAATTGAGCTTATGCTCTTACAATTACAACTTGAAATACACCAAAATTTCAAATTGAAACTTAATTGAAAGAGCTTAGGGCTAGGGGGATTTACCTTACTTAACCCTAAGAATGGTTAGGGTTTGGAGTCCGAAAATTCACTCCCCCTCGGTTCCTAGAGCAACCGGCCACTCCTAGCCATGGCTCCAAAAATTTTTCTCCTCTTCCTAGCACTAACACAGCCGGCCCTCAACCTCTCCAATGGGTACCAAATTTTTCAGCTTTGGCTTACAAAAATCCGAACACTCCTAGCGAATTCTCTCTTGGATTTTTGTTTTTGATCTATTCTTTCTTGGTTGCCTTGGGTTTGGTTTTTGAGCAGCAATTTTGGCATAGTTTGGGCAAGTTTTCCAATATTTTTGAAGCTGAAAACCGCCCCCTTTGATGGCTATTTATAGCTGAAAATTCAATTAATTTTTTGGATTTATTTTTAATCCAAATTTTGCTTAGATGCCCTTGGAACAAGAATATTTGCACAAAATTTGCACAAATACCCTCCAAAATGGCCGGCCACATCTAGCTAGGTGTTATCTAATGATTTTCCAATTTTTCTTTAATTAATTATGATGTCATAACTTGTGGATAAGGTGATGTCATCACCATAAGGCCTTGTTTGGCTCTTTCTTCAATATGCATTCCATTTTTGAACTAACACAGATATTTCTAATACTGTGTTCACTAATACACAGTACTGCAATATATTCTGTAGTCCAAAATTCATCTGTGTAAAAATGGACTGTATAAAAATTTTTCTTATTTCCTTAAGCCCTTTAGCCCTTGGTATCTAACTTGGTGTGCTTGATTTTTCTATGGTGGTTTTTAATCCTATTCATACTATCATGCCCGTAAAAAATGGTTTTCGCAGTATATTTCCATACTGCTTTGCCATAATACTACATCGTCAGTTCTTTGACCATTTTAGTCAAACTTTGACTCTCTCGGTCAACTTTGACTTTTCTTGGTCAAACTTTGACCAACATATATCATAGAGTTTTTCATCCTTTTTCACTCAAAAGGTTGCATGCTAATCTAAGCAATCATTTTTGAGTCTTATAAAATCATAAGAACTCAAAAATTCAATAAAAACCCTTAACCGGGCTCTTTCATGAATACCTTCATGGCACATAATTAATTCCTCTAAAAGGAATTAGTAATATCGAAAAAACTAGGTATTACAATCTACTCCCCTTAAAAATTTTCGTCCTCGAAAATTAAAGCAACAAGGGGTAGTGCTACTTCATTTCATAGGCTACTTCTCAGGTTGCTACTTCAACCTCATGGTTTCTTCATAAAACTTCAACCATAGAAGTAATTTTATTTCTAAAGTCCTTTTCTTCTCGATCCACAATTCACACTGGTGTCTCCTTATGAATCAAATCAATTTGAACCTCTACTGGTTCTTGATTAAATACATGGGAAGGGACTGATGTGTACTTTTTACTTTTTCTTTTCAGCCTCGAAACGTGAAAACGTTGTGCATCGAAGCTAACTCTCGCGTTTAAAGCAAGCTTATTATCCAATTTCCTTTGAAATTCAAGGCACATGATCTTAGCATATCCTCTAGTGTCTGGATGGTTCCTTTCGACTAGTCATCAGTTTGGGGGTGAAATGCCTTACTGCACTTCAATTTCCACCCCATGGACTTATTAAGCTTGTCCAAAATCAAGAAGTGACACGCCTATCATGGCCTGAGCTTATTAATTTTGGCACTCTATGCAGTCTAACGATCTGAAATACGCAGATCTCTGCCAATCTTTCCATCAAAAAGGTAGCCTTTACTACGATAAAGTGGGCTGATTTGGTTAATCTATCCATAATAACCCAAATCGTCTTATTCCCACTTGCAATCCTGGGCAGTTTTACTATAAATTTCATAGTAATTTGTGCCCATTTCCACTCAAGAAATTTTATTTTCTACAAATCTCCTTCAGAATATCGGTGTTCAGTCCTTTTTTTCTGACAATTTAGGCACCTTGACCCATATTTTGTCACCTTATTCATCATATTTTGCCATCATAAATCCTTTTGGATGTCCTTGTAGATTTGAAAGCTTTAGGGTGTACCGAACATGGCGTTATAAGTGCTTTCAATAGTATCTAATCCTTTAAGAAGTCAAAGTCAGGAACATAATTCCTTTCCTTGAAATAAATAACACCGTTGGCGGAGGTCCTAACTCCTTGTTCTTTCCGCCAAAAAGTTACATTTTTAGTAAAAAGGAATCCTTTCCTTGATATGACTTAACGGTTTCCAATTCTTAAGTGTGAAACTATCGCTATGAGCTCCAAATCATACATAGGATAGTTTCTTTCGTGAATTCTTAATTGTCGTGACGCATAGGCTGCTATCTTCCCATTCTGTATCTGGACAACTTCTAATCTATTTTTAGAAGTGTCACTATAATTCATAAAATTTCCTGCAGCTACATCAGGAATTACTAATATATGCGCACTAGTTAGCTTCCTCTTAAGCTCTTGAAAATTCTTTTTCACCTTTCTAGGTCCATTCAAATTCCTTCCCCTTTCGAATAAGAGTTGTCAGTGGTGCAAAAATTCTTGAAAAATCCTTCGACGACAAGTCGATAATATCCAGTTAAACCAAGAAATTCCTTATTTCCATAATATTCTTGGGTACTGGCCATGTATTGACTATTTCCACCTTTGCAGGATTTACGGAAGTTTCTTCCTTTAGCACCACATGACACTAGAAAATTTTTTTTTTTTTTCCAATCAAAATTCTCATTCTTAAATTTGACATACAGCATATTTTGTTCTAACGTTTCCATCACCAACTTAAGGTGATGCTCATATTCCTCCTTGGACCTTGAATAAAATATTGTCAATAAAAGACAATAACGAACTTGTCTAAGTATTCTTTGAACATTCTGTTTATAAGGTCCATAAAAACAATTGGGGCATTAGTTAATCCAAACGGCATAACCAAAACTCATGATGCTCATAGCTCGTTCAAAAAAGCAGTTTGGAGATTTCTGACTCCTCGATTCTGAATTAAGATAGCCTAATCGTGACTCGGCTTTCGAGAATAATACTACTCCCCTGAGTTGATCAAGAAGATCATCAATTCTTGAAAGGGGATTACTTGTTCTTGATTGAATTCCTAATCAGCTCCTGGAAATCATTACATATGCGTAATGATCCATCCTTCTTCTTCACAAACAAAACAGATGCTTCTCACAAAGAGTGATTCTACCAGATGAATCCTTTGTCAGGCAGTTCTTGTAACTGCACTTAAAGCTTTCTAAGTTGGCAGATGCCACACAGTAAGGTGCTCTCAATATTGGTGCGGCTCTAAGCAACAACTCAACTTCAACCGAAATTTCCCGTTCCGGCGAAAATCTTGATAAGCCCTTTGGAAAGATATCCACATATTCCTTTATAATGGGAATATCTTACGGCGTTAATTTCTACCTTTCGATCCTTGTCCACTATGTTAGCTAACTATCCTTGGCATCCATTAGCTAACATCTTCCAAGGCTTCATTGTTGAAACAAATCTGGTGGCTAAGCTCCGGAGCTATCCGTAGGAGTTACACTCTTTCTCATCATAAGGGTTGAACGTTACACAACGCTTTTCGATAGTCCATCTTAGCGTTGTACTTTCCTAAAAGAATCCATTTCTAAGATCACATCGAAATCCTTAAGCTTGATGAGATCTACAAATAATTCTTTGCCATATATAACTACGGAAGTATTTCGTGTCCAAAAATGGTACCACAAAATTTCTCCGGATGGCAAAGAAGTTTTGAAAAGCTATTTTAACCTATCTACACATCTTCTTAATTCCTGGGCGAATTCCACGTGAGTGGCACCAGAATCAAACAACGCAATAGCTTGATAGGTGGTGATAGAAGTCAAATCTGTCACCACATGTGACGTTCCTGCTTCAGCATCTCCCTTAGTGTAAGCGTAAATCCTGGCTTGAGGTTCAGGAGCCTCTATTCTGCCTTGCCTAATTGAGGGTCCTTCAAGTATGGCTTGGACTGCATGTAACCGGCGAATGTTGGCGTACCGGTTCGGATAAAGAGGGTTCTGATTCTGGTTGTTCTGAGGGCAGTTCCTCTCATAGTGCCCCTCCTTGCCACACAGGTAGCAAGCGTTTGACCCTATCCTACACACTCCTGAATTTTCTGTCCACACTTCTCACATATGGGTGGTTAATGTTAGTCTCCTCATTTCCTCTAATGCTCCTTTTCTGAAAAAAAATTCCTTTGTTGACCCTGGCTTGAAAAATTCCCTTTCTTCTTGTTCCTTTCAAACTGTTTGGGACCTTGCGCAGGGTTACTAGTTCGGTCCTTCGGAAATGCTTCCGAACCCTGTCGAGGCTGTGTTGGCTTCGCTACAGCCTTCTCCTCCCTTTTTGCCTTGAAGATTTGCACCATTGCTTCCTTGTCCTTGTTTATCCCAATACTCGGCTCTTATTGCCCGACTTATGAAATCGGACACCAGGGTAGGCGGCTACCACCGGCACTCACGTTCTTGGCACTGTCCGTTCAAAACATCTTCGTCAATCTCTTTACCTTCTCGGTTTCACTTGGTACTAAATCCATGCATAACCGAGCTAATTGCTCAAACTTTTTGACAGTTTCCATTACTGTCATTGAACCTTGTCTAAGATTCGTGAACTCGTCTTGTTGAACGACAAGGACCTCCCTGTTGTAGTACATCGTACAAAACTCGGTCACAAAATCTTGCCAACTCATGACCGCGACATCGCGACGCATCTGTATGGTCATCCATAAGTGTCGCGCGTCCTTCTTAAGAGCAAAGGAAGTACATGAAACTTTCTCTTGCTCTGCTAACCATATGAAATCCAGAATGACTTTTATATCGATAATCCAGTCATTGGCGGCTATAGGATCAGTCGATCCTTCAAACTCAAACGCTTTCATCCGCCTAAATCGTTCGTATAGCAAGTCTTCCCGTACTAGCTGTAGATTTACTCGTCCTCCAATGGGTACCATTGGAATTTCAGCATTCCGGGAAATTTCTGGCTGGACCTCTTGTCGAGCATTCAGGTAAACATCCGTTACCTGAGGTACTACTGGGGGTTCTTGATGAGCTCGAGGTGAAACCTCGTCAACGTGGGGTCTTTGGTTCATCCGAACTATCTGTTCTTGGAGTCGATTCAACTCTCGCCGTTGTTCAACCAACTGCCGTTGCAGATTTACTACAACGGTGGCAATATCCGGATCGGAAGGATTAAGAGGTACTGTTCTATACGGGCGTACCATCTTATAACTATAAGAAAAGATATTATCGTACTATTAATATCCTTTCTTCCATGCATGACTTATCGTATCATACTTATCATACACATCATGCCATAGCATTATGGCATCATCGTATCACATAACATAACTTTCATGATCAAAACATAACTTTTCATAACATAGCATAACTTTTCATAACATGACATATCCTTGTCATGTATCCCATGTTCGCACGGTTTTTAGTACTCATACAGAAGTACCTTATTCATATTATTTCATATGTACATACCATGTACCTCATAATTTACCATACTGTAAATATATATATTTCATCATACTGCATATACATATTGATCACATCATACTGGGCCTATATATCTATATATATACAAGGCCAAACTATGATGGAAGTGCCTAACACTTCCTTATCGTACATAAGCCTATTATTAAATATAATAAGCTAGTATAATCGGCTCATGATCAAAATAACTATACTTGGTCGATCCAAGTCTAAACTATAACCTAAATCGTGATTACTAACGAAGCATCGGAATCCGCATCCCAATCGTTATTGCCGAGTAGTATCTCCTCGGGATCATCGTCGAGATCATCCATATCGTTATCCTCGTCGTCACTAGAGATGTCCATAAATGTAGGATCTTCCGATGGGTCTACTGGAGCAACTATGTCGTCGGCGGCATCCTCCGCGTCCATCTGATCTTCAGTCTCCTGGGCTGGTTCCTCCTGTACAGGGATAGCAGGGATCGGATTCTCAGGGAACATCGGTCCTACCTCATACCATCGAACAGTAGAGGATGCGATTCGTAAAACGACGTTATCGCGACTCGATCCGCATTTACACGAGCAGGATCCATATCGCCACGTCTATCGTAACATATTCCCAGCATAAATATTTACATATACGAAAAATATAAATTCAACTTACAATGATGGTGGCGATGGCAGGCAGACTGTGAAATTGTATAGCAGGAAACCGCTCTGATACCAACTCTGTAACGACCCGCCTAGCACAGGCCGCTACCGTACATACATACTTACGTAACATACATACATGAATCATACTTACATGTTTGGCGTAAACAGCGGAAATTTTTTTTTTTTTCTTTTATATAGCGAATGGCAATATAAAAAAAAACGATATTCGAATAACGATTATTAAACATAAAAAGACAAAATGCGTAGCGGCTTTATTTCCCACATTTCACAGCTTGCCCTGCCACGCTCCCCTATCTTGCATCAACAATTGCCCATAGGTTGCTTACCTACAGCATAGACGTAAGACAGTGAGCTTTCGCTCAGCAAGTACAACTACTAAACCGCAAAAACAAAACAAACCTATGCTATCAAAGCGCATATCATTGCATGACCTAACATAGCATCGCAACATAACGTATCATGTCGTAACATAGCATAACCTAACATAACATCGTAACATAACGTATTATGTCGTAACATAGCATAACCTAACATAACATCGTAACATAACGTATTCTATCCTAATCATGCATGAGCCATTTATGCTTGCTTGACTTTTCATAGTTTATCATGTCTTACTTGCTTATCATACTTATCTTACTTATCATGCTTATGGGCCCCATAAGTGTACGCACCGGGCGCGCAACTATGATTTGGTTGGGGCGGCCAGTCCATTTCCAACTCAAATCACAGTCCAACCCGACCTAACGCGGGTCGGTACGACACAGGCAAGCTTGCTTGCCATCATACTTGCTTTTCATGAACTCATACTTGTTCTTATTAGTGAACATGCTTCGTGATGTCACTATTCATAAATCATATTCATATCATGCTTCATACCATAACTTCATGCATCATAAACATATCATACTTCATGGCATAATCAATCACATAACATTCACATGACATTTCGTAAGCATATCAAACATACATCATATCAACTACCATAGCATTCATCGATCATACTTGGGCAAGTATACAACAAAAAGCCTATGCTGTAGGCGGAGTTGTACTTACCTCGACTACTATGTCCGGTGAAATGCTGCTCCACGTCCGGATACAGCTACAGGCTACTTCCTGCTTGAATGAAGGACATAGGTAAGGGTCTATTACCGAAAAATGTTGGTGACTTAACCAACATGCATACATAGTCTTAGTTGTATGTCCCCTATGCCAGATATCTTACTTGGTTACAATAAGTAACCCTATTATTCGAGACTAGCCCAATCATGGATTATAACTTATCAGGTTACATTGAGTAACCACATGTGCTAAGCCCATATCCATACAGGTAGGGTTAGGTTACTTATCCTAACCTTGGGCATAAGCTTTAACATTCTTGATTTATAATCCTTTGGGTTATTACAAATAACCCTCGATCTTAACTCATCCTATTTTTGGTATCCCGACGGGTTATGTTGGGTAACCCTTAACGTAATAAGCCTTGGTCAACCCTGGTCAACCAAAGTCAACCTTATATGGTCAAACTTGGGCTTTGGGGGTCAAGCCCAATAACTCGGGTACCCTTCCTGGTTACCATCTCTTACTATCTTGCTGCTTATCTATGCTTAAAAAATCCGTTTTTCCTTTTTCTTGGAAAACTTGGTGATTTTTATTTAAAAATTCATTGTTTAACTCATAAAAATACTTAATTCTTAAAAATGGGGTTTTAAAAGTTGTTAAGGGCTGAAAACTGCCATTGGAACAGTTTTCATAGTCAAAACATCGGGTTTGATTGAAAATACAGTTTTTCTGCTTTGTTTTTAGAAAATCCTGTGCAGGAATTTCTTGTCTCCTACACAGTTTTTAAATTCCAATTTTTATTTAAAAATCTAAATCAAATATGAAAAAGTTTCCTTCACAAAAGTTTCAGATCTCGAGAAACCCTAAAACTTTCATGTTTTGAGAAAAACCCAGTTCGGACTTTATCGTGTCCTAATTCCTTGTTAAACTTTCCTGACCGTGCATGAATCCTGGGCACGGCCAGGCTCGGATTTTCATAAAAACCGAGGCCGTTGGAGCCTCATTTTGGAAAACTGTCCATGTTGCTCCCTAGGAAAAATCATTCTCTACAACTTTCGTGTTTTATGTTTTCTCAAATTCGGCCCCTAAAGGCCTCAAATTTCCTTTTCCAGAAAACTGGCCAATTTGTACCCGAACTGGCAGTTTTTGTTCTCAATTTCGTTTTACGTCCTAATTCGTGCACACTACCTCAACCGACTACAGCGGGAGCCTAATATCACACATGCAAGTGTTTCTAACGTTCCAAACTAACCTTCAAGTGATTCGATCACGCCAATGCAAACCAATATCGAAATTGCATTACCTAAGGTTTGCATGGTTCTAAATTCACCAATTCCAAATCATTCCATTCATGCTTATATTCTAGCACCCTAACATACCATTCTAAATCATTCTTGCACATACTTGGGGGACATACAATTTATCAAACATCTAGCATGCAATCCTATTAATCAATCAAGCATAAGCATAAAATCAACTCTAAGCTGAAAATTAAACCACCCTAAACCTAATCAAGCACAACCACAAACTTTTAAACTAGGCAATAAAATAAATTGAGTTTATGCTCTTACAATTACAACTTGAAATACACCAAAATTTCAAATTGAAACTTAATTGAAAGAGCTTAGGGCTAGGGGGATTTACCTTGCTTAACCCTAAGAATGGTTAGGGTTTGTAGTCCGAAAATTCACTCCCCCTCGGTTCCTAGAGCAACCGGCCGCTCCTAGCCATGGCTCCAAAAATTTTTCTCCTCTTCCTAGCACTAACACAGCCGGCCCTCAACCTCTCCAATGGGTACCAAATTTTTCAGCTTTGGCTTACAAAAATCCGAACACTCCTAGTGAATTCTCTCTTGGACTTTTGTTTTTGATCTATTCTTTCTTGGTTGCCTTGGGTTTGGTTTTTGAGCAGCAATTTTGGCATAGTTTGGGCAAGTTTTCCAATATTTTTGAAGCTGAAAACCGCCCCCTTTGATGGCTATTTATAGCTGAAAATTCAATTAATTTTTTGGATTTATTTTTAATCCAAATTTTGCTTAGATGCCCTTGGAACAAGAATATTTGCACAAAATTTGCACAAATACCCTCCAAAATGGCCGGCCACATCTAGCTAGGTGTTATCTAATGATTTTCCAATTTTTCTTTAATTAATTATGATGTCATAACTTGTGGATAAGGTGATGTCATCACCATAAGGCCTTGTTTGGCTCTTTCTTCAATATGCAGTCCATTTTTGAACTAACACAGATATTTCTAATACTGTGTTCACTAATACACAGTACTGCAATATATTCTGTAGTCCAAAATTCATCTGTGTAAAAATTAAAGTTTGACCAGAAAAGTCAAAGGTTTGACTATGACGTATTGCAGTATAACAAGCAGTATGAGATTTATACTGCGAAAAGCCGTCATCACAGATGAAATAGTATGAATAAGGTTCAAGATCACTTAGAAAAATCAAGCATAATATTTAGAACAATTTGGGCTAAGAAGCTCGAAGCCGTATGAAAAATTTACGCAGATGAATTCTGGACAGATGAATTCTGGACTGTAATCCAGTATGACAATACTGTATTAGTTGAAAACAGTATTTGTAATATCTGCATTAGTATGAAAATGGACTGCGTTTTAAGAGATAAACCAAACAGGGCCCTAAAAGTGGGACACCTCATCATAAGATAATTACATAATTTTTGGAGTTTTGGGAAATTAGAAAAAAATTGAAAACTTAGCCTCCAACTTTTCCTATGATGGCCGACAACCTATGGAGGACCAATGAGCAAATATTTTTGCTTCCAGGCTAGATGTGCAAGTTAGAGAATAAAAATAATTCAAGAAAGAAAATAATTTTCACATATAAATAGGTGTGTGGGGGGTGGATTTTTGGCTCACTTTTTTGTGAAGTACCCCAAAACTTTGGCCATTTTCTCCCTCCCTTTCGCTCTCTGAGCCGAACCTAAGGCAGCAAAAACCCAAGAGTGGTGGTCGGATTTTTAGTGAGGAAAAGCTAGAAAATAATTTTCAGAACTCAAGCTAGTGATTGTCTCCTACGGTTTGGAGGTACCCTCTCAATTCCCTAAGCCTTTTGATTACGTTTTTTTGAGCCATTTAAGTGTATTTTCAGTTTTTCTTGTAAGAGCTTAAGCTCCTTAATTATGTCCTTACTTTGGTTGATTTACTTAGAACGTGCTTGATTTAGGTTTTAGTAACTTTATGTTATGATTTGGTGTATGTATGGGAATGTATGCTCTAGAAATTATGTAGATGATATGTGTGACCATTAGGTGTTTGATATATGTCCCCATAGGCTTATGAATGATGTTGAATGGCTGATTATGGTTTTGGACTGATTGTATTATGATTAGGGTTTAAAAAAAACCCTAGAAAACCAAGTTTGGTGAAAATCACCAAACTGGTTTGAGCAAATGAATGAATGTTGTGAATGTAATAACCGAATTCTTTAATGGACTCATGATTCCATATAGGAAATTAAGTCCGTATTATGTGATGTTTTGTGAAAATTATGAATATCAATATGAAATTCATAATTTATTCTCAGTATATGTTTGAGTTCTCGAGTAATTAACTATGAGACTCAATAATATGTTTATTAGGTCAAGAACGGGGCCTTTTGGTGAAAAGGCAAAATTAAAATTATGACCTTGACCGATTAAAGTTTGACCAGAAAAGTCAAAGGTTTGACTATGACGGTATTGCAGTATAACAAGCAGTATAAGATTTATACTGCGAAAAGC
>CM046374.1:8763119-8793944 GCA_025413025.1 Ficus hispida
ACGAACTGTCGTGTAATGTCTATATTACACGACGGTTCTTGGCTGAACCGTCGTGTAATGTCTATATTACACGACGGTTCGGCCAAGAACCGTCGTGTAATGTCCATATTACACGACGGTTCGGTCAAGAACCGTCGTGTAATGTGGTTTTTGATGACGCCAACCGTGGTGTAACATTGAGATACGACGACGGTAACGGGACCGTCGTCTTATCTTCCACGACACTAGATTACACGACGGTTCGTGAACCGTCGTGTAATCTTTACACGACGGTAAAAAACCGTCGTGTAATCCACAATTTTTACTAGTGATATGGCTAAGTTTTCTGATTTTTTTTGAATAAAATGGGCACCTATTTATAGGCATTTGAAACTTTGCAAAATTGCTAGTTTTAGTCCTTCAAAAATCACAATTTTGCACAAAAGGCATGCTAGGTGGCCGGCCATGAAGTGTCTAGAACCTTCCAAAGAATTCTTCTAATTTCCTTTAATTCCGAAAATTCAATTATGATGTCATACTTTGTGGATAAGGTGATGTCATCACCATAAAGCCTTGTTTGACTCTTTTCTTCAATATGCAATCCATTTTTGAGCTACACAGATATTTCTAATACTGTGTTCACTAATACACAGTACTGTAATATATTTTGCAGTCCAAAATTTATCTGTTTAAAAATGGACTGTACGAAAAATTCTCTTTTCGCTTAGAACTCTTAGGCCCTTAATTACCTACTTAGTGTGCTTGATTTTACTCTATGGTGGTTTTAAAAATAACATGATCCATTTTATCAGAAAAATGGTTTTTCGCAGTATACTTGCTATACCGCTCATCATACTTCATTATCGTCACATAGTTGACCTTTTCAGTCAATCTTTAACCTATCGGGTCAACCTTGACTTCCTTGGTCAAGCTTTGATCAACATAAAATCATAACATTTTTGTACCCCTTTTTACTAAAAAGGTTACTTGCTTGACTAAGCAATTTGCTTATTGAGTCTCATAGCTAATTAAATGAGAACTCAAACATTTACTAACAAAATTATGAATTTCGTATTGATATTCATAATTTTCATGAAACATTACAAAAACACATAATACGAGCATAGATTTCTTATGTACAAGGAAATCATGAGTCCGTATAAATTTTCGGTTATTACAGAGTAACCACATGTGCTAAGCCCATATCCATACAGGTAGGGTTAGGTTACTTATCCTAACCTTAGGCATAAGCTTTAACATTCTTGGTTTATAATCCTTTGGGTTATTACAAATAACCCTCGATCTTAACTCATCCTATTTTTGGTATCCCGACGGGTTATGTTGGGTAACCCTTAAGGTAATAAGCCTTGGTCAACCCTGGTCAACCAAAGTCAACCTTATATGGTCAAACTTGGGCTTTGGGGGTCAAGCCCAATAACTCGGGTACCCTTCCTGGTTACCATCTCTTACTATCTTGCTGCTTATCTATGCTTAAAAAATCCGTTTTTCCTTTTTCTTGGAAAACTTGGTGATTTTTATTTAAAAATTCATTGCTTAACTCATAAAAATACTTAATTCTTAAAAATGGGGTTTTAAAAGTTGTTAAGGGCTGAAAACTGCCATTGGAACAGTTTTCATAGTCAAAACATCGGGTTTGATTGAAAATACAGTTTTTCTGCTTTGTTTTTAGAAAATCCTGTGCAGAATTTCTTGTCTCCTACACAGTTTTTAAATTCCAATTTTTATTTAAAAATATAAATCAAATCTGAAAAAGTTTCCTTCACAAAAGTTTCAGATCTCGAGAAACCTAAAACTTTTGTGTTTTGAGAAAAACCCAGTTCGGACTTTATCGTGTCCTAATTCCTTGTTAAACTTTCCTGACCGTGCATGAATCCTGGGCACGGCCAGGCTCGGATTTTCATAAAAACCGAGGCCGTTGGAGCCTCATTTTGGAAAACTGTCCATGTTGCTCCCTAGGAAAAATCATTCTCTACAACTTTCGTGTTTTACATTTTCTCAAATTCGGCCTCTAAAGGCCTCAAATTTCCTTTTCCAGAAAACTGGCCAGTTGTAACCCGAACTGGCAGTTTTGTTCTCAATTTCGTTTTACGTCCTAATTCGTGCACACACTCAACCGACCACAGCGGGAGCCTAATATCACACATGCAAGCGTTTCTAACGTTCCAAACCAACCTCAAGTGATTCATCACGCCCATGCAAACCATACCGAAATTGCATTACCTAAGGTTTGCATGGTCTAAATTCACCAATTCCAAATCATTCCATTCATGCTATATTCTAGCACCCTAACATACCATTCTAAATCATTCTTGCACATACTTGGGGACATACAATTTATCAAACATCTAGCATGCAATCCTATTAATCAATCAAGCATAAGCAAAAAATCAACTCTAAGCTGAAAATAAACCACCCTAAACCTAATCAAGCACAACCACAAACTTTTAAACTAGGCAATAAAATAAATTGAGCTTATGCTCTACAATTACAACTTGAAATACACCAAATTTCAAATTGAAACTTAATTGAAAGAGCTTAGGCAGGGGATTTACCTGCTTAACCCTAAAATGGTTAGGGTTTGGAGTCCGAAAATTCACTCCCCCTCGGTTCCTAGAGCAACCGCCACTCCTAGCCATGCTCCAAAAATTTTTCTCCTCTCCTAGCACTAACACAGCCGGCCTCAACCTCTCCAATGGGTACCAAATTTTTCAGCTTTGGCTTACAAAAATCCGAACACTCCTAGTGAATTCTCTCTTGGATTTTTTTTTTATCTATTCTTCTTGGTGCCTTGGGTTTGGTTTTTGAGCAGCAATTTTGGCATAGTTTGGGCAGTTTTCCAATATTTTTGAAGCTGAAAACCGCCCCCTTTGATGCTATTTATAGCTGAAAATTCAATTAATTTTTGGATTTTTTTTAATCCAAATTGCTTAGATGCCCTGAACAAGAATATTTGCACAAAATTGCACAAATACCCTCCAAAATGGCCGGCCACATCTAGCTAGTGTTATCTAATGATTTCCAATTTCTTAATAATTATATGTCATAACGTGGATAAGTGATTCATCACCATAAGGCCTTGTTTGGCTCTTCTTCAATAGCATCCATTTTGAACTAACACAAATTTCTAATACTGGTTCACTAATACACAGTACTGCAATATATTCTGTAGTCCAAAAATTCATCTGTGAAAAATGGACTGTATAAAAATTTTCTATTCCTTAAGCCCTTTAGCCCTTGGTATCTAACTTGGTGTCTTGATTTTCTATGGTGGTTTTAATCCTATTCATACTATCATGCCCGTAAAAAATGGTTTTTCGCAGTATATTTCCATACTGCTTTGCCATAATACTACATCGTCAGTTCTTTGACCATTTTAGTCAAACTTTGACTCTCTCGGTCAACTTTGACTTTCTTGGTCAAACTTTGACCAACATATATCATAGAGTTTTTCATCCTTTTTCACTCAAAAGGTTGCATGCTAATCTAAGCAATCATTTTTGAGTCTTATAAAATCATAAGAACTCAAAAATTCAATAAAAACCCTTAACCGGGCTCTTTCATGAATACCTTCATGGCACATAATAATTCCTCTAAAAGGAATTAGTAATATCGAAAAAACTAGGTATTACAATCTACTCCCCTTAAAAATTTTCGTCCTCGAAAATTAAAGCAACAAGGGTAGTGCTACTTCATTTCATAGGCTACTTCTCAGGTTGCTACTTCAACCTCATGGTTTCTTCATAAAACTTCAACCATAGAAGTAATTTTATTTCTAAAGTCCTTTTCTTCTCGATCCACAATTCACACTGGTGTCTCCTTATGAATCAAATCAATTTGAACCTCTACTGGTTCTTGATTAAATACATGGGAAGGGACTGATGTGTACTTTTACTTTTTCTTTTCAGCCTCGAAACGTGAAAACGTTGTGCATCGAAGCTAACTCTCGCGTTTAAAGCAAGCTTATTATCCAATTTCCTTTGAAATTCAAGGCACATGATCTTAGCATATCCTCTAGTGTCTGGATGGTTCCTTCGACTAGTCATCAGTTTGGGGGTGAAATGCCTTACTGCACTTCAATTTCCACCCATGGACTTATTAAGCTTGTCCAAAATCAAGAAGTGACACGCCTATCATGGCCTGAGCTTATTATTTTGGCACTCTATGCAGTCTAACGATCTGAAATACGCAGATCTCTGCCAATCTTTCCATCAAAAAGGTAGCCTTTACTACGATAAAGTGGGCTGATTTGGTTAATCTATCCATAATAACCCAAATCGTCTTATTCCCACTTGCAATCCTGGCAGTTTTACTATAAATTTCATAGTAATTTGTGCCCATTTCCACTCAGGAAATTTTATTTTCTACAAATCTCCTTCAGAATATCGGTGTTCAGTCCTTTTTTCTGACAATTTAGGCACCTTGACCCATATTTTGTCACCTTATTCATCATATTTTGCCATCATAAATCCTTTTGGATGTCCTTGTAGATTTGAAAGCTTTAGGGTGTACCGAACATGGCGTTATAAGTGCTTTCAATAGTATCTAATCCTTTAAGAAGTCAAAGTCAGGAACATAATTCCTTTCCTTGAAATAAATAACACCGTTGGCGGAGGTCCTAACTCCTTGTTCTTTCCGCCAAAAAGTTACATTTTTAGTAAAAAGGAATCCTTTCCTTGATATGACTTAACGGTTTCCAATTCTTAAGTGTGAAACTATCGCTATGAGCTCCAAATCATACATAGGATAGTTTCTTTCGTGAATTCTTAATTGTCGTGACGCATAGGCTGCTATCTTCCCATTCTGTATCTGACAACTTCTAATCTATTTTTAGAAGTGTCACTATAATTCATAAAATTTCCTGCAGCTACATCAGGAATTACTAATATATGCGCACTAGTTAGCTTCCTCTTAAGCTCTTGAAAATTCTTTTTCACCTTTCTAGGTCCATTCAAATTCCTTCCCCTTTCGAATAAGAGTTGTCAGTGGTGCAAAAATTCTTGAAAAATCCTTCGACGACAAGTCGATAATATCCAGTTAAACCAAGAAATTCCTTATTTCCATAATATTCTTGGGTACTGGCCATGTATTGACTATTTCCACCTTTGCAGGATTTACGGAAGTTTCTTCCTTTAGCACCACATGACACTAGAAAAATTTTTTTTTTTTCCAATCAAATTCTCATTCTTAAATTTGACATACAGCATATTTTGTTCTAACGTTTCCATCACCAACTTAAGTGATGCTCATATTCCTCCTTGGACCTTGAATAAAATATTGTCAATAAAAGACAATAACGAACTTGTCTAAGTATTCTTTGAACATTCTGTTTATAAGGTCCATAAAAACAATTGGGGCATTAGTTAATCCAAACGGCATAACCAAAACTCATGATGCTCATAGCTCGTTCAAAAAAGCAGTTTGGAGATTTCTGACTCCTCGATTCTGAATTAAGATAGCCTAATCGTGACTCGGCTTTCGAGAATAATACTACTCCCCTGAGTTGATCAAGAAGATCATCAATTCTTGAAAGGGGATTACTTGTTCTTGATTGAATTCCTAATCAGCTCCTGGAAATCATTACATATGCGTAATGATCCATCCTTCTTCTTCACAAACAAAACAGATGCTTCTCACAAAGAGTGATTCTACCAGATGAATCCTTTGTCAGGCAGTTCTTGTAACTGCACTTAAAGCTTTCTAAGTTGGCAGATGCCACACAGTAAGGTGCTCTCAATATTGGTGCGGCTCTAAGCAACAACTCAACTTCAACCGAAATTTCCCGTTCCGGCGAAAATCTTGATAAGCCCTTTGGAAAGATATCCACATATTCCTTTATAATGGGAATATCTTACGGCGTTAATTTCTACCTTTCGATCCTTGTCCACTATGTTAGCTAACTATCCTTGGCATCCATTAGCTAACATCTTCCAAGGCTTCATTGTTGAAACAAATCTGGTGGCTAAGCTCCGGAGCTATCCGTAGGAGTTACACTCTTTCTCATCATAAGGGTTGAACGTTACACAACGCTTTTCGATAGTCCATCTTAGCGTTGTACTTTCCTAAAAGAATCCATTTCTAAGATCACATCGAAATCCTTAAGCTTGATGAGATCTACAAATAATTCTTTGCCATATATAACTACGGAAGTATTTCGTGTCCAAAAATGGTACCACAAAATTTCTCCGGATGGCAAAGAAGTTTTGAAAAGCTATTTTAACCTATCTACACATCTTCTAATTCCTGGGCGAATTCCACGTGCGTGGCACCAGAATCAAACAACGCAATAGCTTGATAGGTGGTGATAGAAGTCAAATCTGTCACCACATGTGACGTTCCTGCTTCAGCATCTCCCTTAGTGTAAGCGTAAATCCTGGCTTGAGGTTCAGGAGCCTCTATTCTGCCTTGCCTAATTGAGGGTCCTTCAAGTATGGCTTGGACTGCATGTAACCGGCGAATGTTGGCGTACCGGTTCGGATAAAGAGGGTTCTGATTCTGGTTGTTCTGAGGGCAGTTCCTCTCATAGTGCCCCTCCTTGCCACACAGGTAGCAAGCGTTTGACCCTATCCTACACACTCCTGAATTTTCTGTCCACACTTCTCACATATGGGTGGTTAATGTTAGTCTCCTCATTTCCTCTAATGCTCCTTTTCTGAAAAAAAATTCCTTTGTTGACCCTGGCTTGAAAAATTCCCTTTCTTCTTGTTCCTTTCAAACTGTTTGGGACCTTGCGCAGGGTTACTAGTTCGGTCCTTCGGAAATGCTTCCGAACCCTGTCGAGGCTGTGTTGGCTTCGCTACAGCCTTCTCCTCCCTTTTTGCCTTGAAGATTTGCACCATTGCTTCCTTGTCCTTGTTTATCCCAATACTCGGCTCTTATTGCCCGACTTATGAAATCGGACACCAGGGTAGGCGGCTACCACCGGCACTCACGTTCTTGGCACTGTCCGTTCAAAACATCTTCGTCAATCTCTTTACCTTCTCGGTTTCACTTGGTACTAAATCCATGCATAACCGAGCTAATTGCTCAAACTTTTTGACAGTTTCCATTACTGTCATTGAACCTTGTCTAAGATTCGTGAACTCGTCTTGTTGAACGACAAGGACCTCCCTGTTGTAGTACATCGTACAAAACTCGGTCACAAAATCTTGCCAACTCATGACCGCGACATCGCGACGCATCTGTATGGTCATCCATAAGTGTCGCGCGTCCTTCTTAAGAGCAAAGGAAGTACATGAAACTTTCTCTTGCTCTGCTAACCATATGAAATCCAGAATGACTTTTATATCGATAATCCAGTCATTGGCGGCTATAGGATCAGTCGATCCTTCAAACTCAAACGCTTTCATCCGCCTAAATCGTTCGTATAGCAAGTCTTCCCGTACTAGCTGTAGATTTACTCGTCCTCCAATGGGTACCATTGGAATTTCAGCATTCCGGGAAATTTCTGGCTGGACCTCTTGTCGAGCATTCAGGTAAACATCCGTTACCTGAGGTACTACTGGGGGTTCTTGATGAGCTCGAGGTGAAACCTCGTCAACGTGGGTCTTTGGTTCATCCGAACTATCTGTTCTTGGAGTCGATTCAACTCTCGCCGTTGTTCAACCAACTGCCGTTGCAGATTTACTACAACGGTGGCAATATCCGGATCGGAAGGATTAAGAGGTACTGTTCTATACGGGCGTACCATCTTATAACTATAAGAAAAGATATTATCGTACTATTAATATCCTTTCTTCCATGCATGACTTATCGTATCATACTTATCATACACATCATGCCATAGCATTATGGCATCATCGTATCACATAACATAACTTTCATGATCAAAACATAACTTTTCATAACATAGCATAACTTTTCATAACATGACATATCCTTGTCATGTATCCCATGTTCGCACGGTTTTTAGTACTCATACAGAAGTACCTTATTCATATTATTTCATATGTACATACCATGTACCTCATAATTTACCATACTGTAAATATATATATTTCATCATACTGCATATACATATTGATCACATCATACTGGGCCTATATATCTATATATATACAAGGCCAAACTATGATGGAAGTGCCTAACACTTCCTTATCGTACATAAGCCTATTATTAAATATAATAAGCTAGTATAATCGGCTCATGATCAAAATAACTATACTTGGTCGATCCAAGTCTAAACTATAACCTAAATCGTGATTACTAACGAAGCATCGGAATCCGCATCCCAATCGTTATTGCCGAGTAGTATCTCCTCGGGATCATCGTCGAGATCATCCATATCGTTATCCTCGTCGTCACTAGAGATGTCCATAAATGTAGGATCTTCCGATGGGTCTACTGGAGCAACTATGTCGTCGGCGGCATCCTCCGCGTCCATCTGATCTTCAGTCTCCTGGGCTGGTTCCTCCTGTACAGGGATAGCAGGGATCGGATTCTCAGGGAACATCGGTCCTACCTCATACCATCGAACAGTAGAGGATGCGATTCGTAAAACGACGTTATCGCGACTCGATCCGCATTTACACGAGCAGGATCCATATCGCCACGTCTATCGTAACATATTCCCAGCATAAATATTTACATATACGAAAAATATAAATTCAACTTACAATGATGGTGGCGATGGCAGGCAGACTGTGAAATTGTATAGCAGGAAACCGCTCTGATACCAACTCTGTAACGACCCGCCTAGCACAGGCCGCTACCGTACATACATACTTACGTAACATACATACATGAATCATACTTACATGTTTGGCGTAAACAGCGGAAATTTTTTTTTTTTCTTTTATATAGCGAATGGCAATATAAAAAAAAACGATATTCGAATAACGATTATTAAACATAAAAAGACAAAATGCGTAGCGGCTTTATTTCCCACATTTCACAGCTTGCCCTGCCACGCTCCCCTATCTTGCATCAACAATTGCCCATAGGTTGCTTACCTACAGCATAGACGTAAGACAGTGAGCTTTCGCTCAGCAAGTACAACTACTAAACCGCAAAAACAAAACAAACCTATGCTATCAAAGCGCATATCATTGCATGACCTAACATAGCATCGCAACATAACGTATCATGTCGTAACATAGCATAACCTAACATAACATCGTAACATAACGTATTATGTCGTAACATAGCATAACCTAACATAACATCGTAACATAACGTATTCTATCCTAATCATGCATGAGCCATTTATGCTTGCTTGACTTTTCATAGTTTATCATGTCTTACTTGCTTATCATACTTATCTTACTTATCATGCTTATGGGCCCCATAAGTGTACGCACCGGGCGCGCAACTATGATTTGGTTGGGGCGGCCAGTCCATTTCCAACTCAAATCACAGTCCAACCCGACCTAACGCGGGTCGGTACGACACAGGCAAGCTTGCTTGCCATCATACTTGCTTTTCATGAACTCATACTTGTTCTTATTAGTGAACATGCTTCGTGATGTCACTATTCATAAATCATATTCATATCATGCTTCATACCATAACTTCATGCATCATAAACATATCATACTTCATGGCATAATCAATCACATAACATTCACATGACATTTCGTAAGCATATCAAACATACATCATATCAACTACCATAGCATTCATCGATCATACTTGGGCAAGTATACAACAAAAAGCCTATGCTGTAGGCGGAGTTGTACTTACCTCGACTACTATGTCCGGTGAAATGCTGCTCCACGTCCGGATACAGCTACAGGCTACTTCCTGCTTGAATGAAGGACATAGGTAAGGGTCTATTACCGAAAAATGTTGGTGACTTAACCAACATGCATACATAGTCTTAGTTGTATGTCCCCTATGCCAGATATCTTACTTGGTTACAATAAGTAACCCTATTATTCGAGACTAGCCCAATCATGGATTATAACTTATCAGGTTACATTGAGTAACCACATGTGCTAAGCCCATATCCATACAGGTAGGGTTAGGTTACTTATCCTAACCTTGGGCATAAGCTTTAACATTCTTGGTTTATAATCCTTTGGGTTATTACAAATAACCCTCGATCTTAACTCATCCTATTTTTGGTATCCCGACGGGTTATGTTGGGTAACCCTTAACGTAATAAGCCTTGGTCAACCCTGGTCAACCAAAGTCAACCTTATATGGTCAAACTTGGGCTTTGGGGGTCAAGCCCAATAACTCGGGTACCCTTCCTGGTTACCATCTCTTACTATCTTGCTGCTTATCTATGCTTAAAAAATCCGTTTTTCCTTTTTCTTGGAAAACTTGGTGATTTTTATTTAAAAATTCATTGTTTAACTCATAAAAATACTTAATTCTTAAAAATGGGGTTTTAAAAGTTGTTAAGGGCTGAAAACTGCCATTGGAACAGTTTTCATAGTCAAAACATCGGGTTTGATTGAAAATACAGTTTTTCTGCTTTGTTTTTAGAAAATCCTGTGCAGGAATTTCTTGTCTCCTACACAGTTTTTAAATTCCAATTTTTATTTAAAAATCTAAATCAAATATGAAAAAGTTTCCTTCACAAAAGTTTCAGATCTCGAGAAACCCTAAAACTTTCATGTTTTGAGAAAAACCCAGTTCGGACTTTATCGTGTCCTAATTCCTTGTTAAACTTTCCTGACCGTGCATGAATCCTGGGCACGGCCAGGCTCGGATTTTCATAAAAACCGAGGCCGTTGGAGCCTCATTTTGGAAAACTGTCCATGCTGCTCCCTAGGAAAAATCATTCTCTACAACTTTCGTGTTTTATGTTTTCTCAAATTCGGCCCCTAAAGGCCTCAAATTTCCTTTTCCAGAAAACTGGCCAATTTGTACCCGAACTGGCAGTTTTTGTTCTCAATTTCGTTTTACGTCCTAATTCGTGCACACTACCTCAACCGACTACAGCGGGAGCCTAATATCACACATGCAAGCGTTTCTAACGTTCCAAACTAACCTTCAAGTGATTCGATCACGCCAATGCAAACCAATATCGAAATTGCATTACCTAAGGTTTGCATGGTTCTAAATTCACCAATTCCAAATCATTCCATTCATGCTTATATTCTAGCACCCTAACATACCATTCTAAATCATTCTTGCACATACTTGGGGGACATACAATTTATCAAACATCTAGCATGCAATCCTATTAATCAATCAAGCATAAGCATAAAATCAACTCTAAGCTGAAAATTAAACCACCCTAAACCTAATCAAGCACAACCACAAACTTTTAAACTAGGCAATAAAATAAATTGAGTTTATGCTCTTACAATTACAACTTGAAATACACCAAAATTTCAAATTGAAACTTAATTGAAAGAGCTTAGGGCTAGGGGGATTTACCTTGCTTAACCCTAAGAATGGTTAGGGTTTGTAGTCCGAAAATTCACTCCCCCTCGGTTCCTAGAGCAACCGGCCGCTCCTAGCCATGGCTCCAAAAATTTTTCTCCTCTTCCTAGCACTAACACAGCCGGCCCTCAACCTCTCCAATGGGTACCAAATTTTTCAGCTTTGGCTTACAAAAATCCGAACACTCCTAGTGAATTCTCTCTTGGACTTTTGTTTTTGATCTATTCTTTCTTGGTTGCCTTGGGTTTGGTTTTTGAGCAGCAATTTTGGCATAGTTTGGGCAAGTTTTCCAATATTTTTGAAGCTGAAAACCGCCCCCTTTGATGGCTATTTATAGCTGAAAATTCAATTAATTTTTTGGATTTATTTTTAATCCAAATTTTGCTTAGATGCCCTTGGAACAAGAATATTTGCACAAAATTTGCACAAATACCCTCCAAAATGGCCGGCCACATCTAGCTAGGTGTTATCTAATGATTTTCCAATTTTTCTTTAATTAATTATGATGTCATAACTTGTGGATAAGGTGATGTCATCACCATAAGGCCTTGTTTGGCTCTTTCTTCAATATGCAGTCCATTTTTGAACTAACACAGATATTTCTAATACTGTGTTCACTAATACACAGTACTGCAATATATTCTGTAGTCCAAAATTCATCTGTGTAAAAATTAAAGTTTGACCAGAAAAGTCAAAGGTTTGACTATGACGGTATTGCAGTATAACAAGCAGTATGAGATTTATACTGCGAAAAGCCGTCATCACAGATGAAATAGTATGAATAAGGTTCAAGATCACTTTAGAAAAATCAAGCATAATATTTAGAACAATTTGGGCTAAGAAGCTCGAAGCCGTATGAAAAAATTTACGCAGATGAATTCTGGACAGATGAATTCTGGACTGTAATCCAGTATGACAATACTGTATTAGTTGAAAACAGTATTTGTAATATCTGCATTAGTATGAAAATGGACTGCGTTTTAAGAGATAAACCAAACAGGGCCCTAAAAGTGGGACACCTCATCATAAGATAATTACATAATTTTTGGAGTTTTGGGAAATTAGAAAAAAATTGAAAACTTAGCCTCCAACTTTTCCTATGATGGCCGACAACCTATGGAGGACCAATGAGCAAATATTTTTGCTTCCAGGCTAGATGTGCAAGTTAGAGAATAAAAATAATTCAAGAAAGAAAATAATTTTCACATATAAATAGGTGTGGTGGGGGGTGGATTTTTGGCTCACTTTTTTGTGAAGTACCCCAAAACTTTGGCCATTTTCTCTCCTCCCTTTCGCTCTCTGAGCCGAACCCTAAGGCAGCAAAAACCCAAGAGTGGTGGTCGGATTTTTAGTGAGGAAAAGCTAGAAAATAATTTTCAGAACTCAAGCTAGTGATTGTCTCTACGGTTTGGAGGTACCCTCTCAATTCCCTAAGCCTTTTGATTACGTTTTTTTGAGCCATTTAAGTGTATTTTCAGTTTTTCTTGTAAGAGCTTAAGCTCCTTAATTATGTCCTTACTTTGGTTGATTTACTTAGAACGTGCTTGATTTAGGTTTTAGTAACTTTATGTTATGATTTGGTGTATGTATGGGAATGTATGCTCTAGAAATTATGTAGATGATATGTGTGACCATTAGGTGTTTGATATATGTCCCCATAGGCTTATGAATGATGTTGAATGGCTGATTATGGTTTTGGACTGATTGTATTATGATTAGGGTTTAAAAAAAACCCTAGAAAACCAAGTTTGGTGAAAATCACCAAACTGGTTTGAGCAAATGAATGAATGTTGTGAATGTAATAACCGAATTCTTTAATGGACTCATGATTCCATATAGGAAATTAAGTCCGTATTATGTGATGTTTTGTGAAAATTATGAATATCAATATGAAATTCATAATTTATTCTCAGTATATGTTTGAGTTCTCGAGTAATTAACTATGAGACTCAATAATATGTTTATTAGGTCAAGAACGGGGCCTTTTGGTGAAAAGGCAAAATTAAAATATATGACCTTGACCGATTAAAGTTTGACCAGAAAAGTCAAAGGTTTGACTATGACGGTATTGCAGTATAACAAGCAGTATAAGATTTATACTGCGAAAAGCCGTCATCACAGATGAAATAGTATGAATAAGGTTCAAGATCACTTTAGAAAAATCAAGCATAATATTTAGAACAATATGGGCTAAGAAGCTCGAAGCCGTATGAAAAAGTTTACGCAGATGAATTCTGGACAGATGAATTCTGGACTGTAGTCCAGTATGACAATACTGTATTAGTTGAAAACAGTATTTGTAATATTTGCATTAGTATGAAAATGGACTACGTTTTAAGAGATAAACCAAACAGGGCCCTAAAAGTGGGACACCTCATCATAAGATAATTACATAATTTTTGGAGTTTTGGGAAATTAGAAAAAAATTGAAAACTTAGCCTCCAACTTTTCCTATGATGGCCGACAACCTATGGAGGACCATTGAGCAAATATTTTTGCTTCCAGGCTAGATGTGCAAATTAGAGAATAAAAATAATTCAAGAAAGAAAATAATTTTCACCTATAAATAGGTGTGGTGGGGGGTGGATTTTTGGCTCACTTTTTTGTGAAGTACCCTAAAACTTTGGCCATTTTCTCTCCTCCCTTTCGCTCTCTGAGCCGAATCCTAAGGCAGCAAAAACCCAAGAATGGTGGTCGGATTTTTAGTGAGGAAAAGCTAGAAAATAATTTTCAGAACTCAAGCTAGTGATTGTCTCTACGGTTTGGAGGTACCCTCTCAATTCCCTAAGCCTTTTGATTACGTTTTTTTGAGCCATTTAAGTGTATTTTCAGTTTTTCTTGTAAGAGCTTAAGCTCCTTAATTATGTCCTTACTTTGGTTGATTTACTTAGAAAGTGCTTGATTTAGGTTTTAGTAACTTTATGTTATGATTTGGTGTATGTATGGGAATGTATGCTCTAGAAATTATGTAGATGATATGTGTGACCATTAGGTGTTTGATATATGTCCCCATAGGCTTATGAATGATGTTGAATGGCTGATTATGGTTTTGGAGTGATTGTATTATGATTAGGGTTTAAGAAAACCCTAGAAAACCAAGTTTGGTGAAAATCACCAAACTGGTTTGAGCAAATGAATGAATGTTGTGAATGTAATAACCGAATTCTTGAACGGACTCATGATTCCATATAGGAATTTAAGTCCGTATTATGTGATGTTTTGTGAAAATTATGAATATCAATATGAAATTCATAATTTATTCTCAGTATATGTTTGAGTTCTCGAGTAATTAACTATAAGACTCAATAATATGTTTATTAGGTCAAGAACGGGGCCTTTTGGTGAAAAGGCAAAATTAAAATTTATGACCTTGACCGGTTAAAGTTTGACCAGAAAAGTCAAAGGTTTGACTATGACGGTATTGCAGTATAACAAGCAGTATGAGATTTATACTGCGAAAAGCCGTCATCACAGATGAAATAGTATGAATAAGGTTCAAGATCACTTTAGAAAAATCAAGCATAATATTTAGAACAATATGGGCTAAGAAGCTCGAAGTCGTATGAAAAAGTTTACGCAGATGAATTCTGGACAGATGAATTCTGGACTGTAGTCCAGTATGACAATACTGTATTAGTTGAAAACAGTATTTGTAATATCTGCATTAGTATGAAAATGGACTGCGTGTAACGCCCCGAACCGTCACGCGTAGGGGCGTCCTACTGCGCAGACGTGGGCCGTTACATTACTTGCTTAACTTACTTCTTAATTTAAAAAGCTTAAACTGCGGAAAATTCGGAGTAAAAATTTTTTTTTCTTTTCTTACTTTGAACTTAACTTATCTTCATGTATAATCATATGTACTCACTCGAGTACTGAGCTTTCATAATCATATTGAAAGCTAACATAATCATACCGTGGACCAAACCCAACCTAGTGTGGGTCGGTACGACACGAGGCAACTTGCTTGCCATCATCCTTGAAAACCATTCTTTAACTCGTTCTTGAAAACAATTTCTTAAAAATAGTTTTGTTCTTGAAAACGGTTTCTTATCCATACTATCACATAACATAAAACACATCTTTTAAATATATTTTTCAAAACATATTTTACATAGCATAAATTCAAAACCCGTGGCGGTGTCCATCCCACATTTCACAGTCTGTAGCGCCAGCCTTCACAGCCTTGCATCAAGTATCACCGGCAGGTTGCTAACCTACAGCATGAACGTAAGTAATGAGCTTATGCCCAGTAAGTACAACGTGCAATCCGCAAAACATTTTTAACAAAGGAATGCATGAACCAATTAGGTTTTCTTATGAATCGATTAAATTTTCATTTATTATCTTGATTCTTATTTATTTGCATATCATGTGTGCACGTACCGTGGTCCATCACCATGGAATGGCTGGAGGCAGCCAATCCAAACCAACTCAAACCATGAAACAAACTGTTTAACATGGAGTGATTGGGGCAGCCAATCCAACTCAGCCCAAACCATAGACTAAAACATTTAAACTCGCCATCATGGCAAGTCGGTACGACACAATGACCTTAGCTTATCTTAACATGTGTTCTTACCATGTAGTTAATATTAGTGGACATTCTACATGATGTCACTATATTAAAACATAACATAACATGAACCATTACATAACCGTCGTAACATAAATCATCATAGCATAGCATCGTAATATAGTATCTTATCATATACGTCATGACATAAACCTCATAACATAGCATCATAACATTTCATCTTATCATAAACATCATGACATAAACCTCATAACATAGCATCCTAACATTTCATCTTATCATAAACATCATGACATAAACCTCATAACATAGCATCATAACATAGTATCATAAATCATCAACATATGATTTCTTGAAAAACATGTTCTTTAAAAACATTTTGCCCATGCTGTAGGCGGAGTTATACTTACTTGTCGTCCTATGCTCTTGGTTAATCGTCCGAAGCGTGGCACGACAACAGTTCCTACTCCTGTTTCCAAACAGGACGTAAGATAAGAGCCATAGACATTCTATCTTACCATAAATCATAATCATTAAATGTTGGTATCCTAACCAACATTTATGAGTAGCCTTAGTTATATTATATGTTCCCTCCTATAACAACTTACGATAGCTTGTTTGGTTACTTGCCGTAACCCTAGGGTTTATGGTCCAACATACTTAAATAATATCAAACTAGGTTACTTCTGGTAACCTTGGGTACTAAGCCCAACAATTCTTAATCCATTATCTATTGGGTTATTACAAATAACCCTAGATCATAATTTTCGGTATCTTATTGGGTTACGTTGGGTAACCCTTAAGGTGATAAACCTTCGTCAAACTTAGTCAACCAAAGTCAACCTTCCATGGTCAAACTTGGGCTTTGGGAGCCAAGCCCAATAACTCGGGTATCCTTCCCGGTTACCATCTGTTATTGTCTTGTTACTTAACCTTGGCTTTAAAATCCATTTTTCCCTTTGTTTCGGAAAATTTGTTGAATTCAACTTAAAACCTTTGCTTAACTTATAAAATGTGTTAAGGGCTGAAAACTGTCATTGGAACAGTTCTCACAATCAAAACATTGGGTTTGGTGTAAAATACAGTTTTCTTGTATTATTTTGGAAAATCCTGTGCATGAGTAGGAATTTCCTGCTTATGTACTATTTTTCTGAAAATCTTGTGCTGGAATTTTCTATTTCCTGCACAGTCTTTAGAATCTAATTTTTACTTTAAAATCAGCTCCGAATTTGATAAAAATTTCTTCATAAAAGTTGTAGATCTCAGATAATACTACAACTTTCATGTTTTGAGGAAAACCCAGTTCAGACTTTAACATGCCCTTATTCCTTGTTGAACTCACCTGGCCGTGCATAAATCCTGGGCATGGTCAGGCTCGGATTTTCATAAAAACCGAGGCCTTTGGAGCCTTATTTTGAAAAACCGTCCACGCTTTCCTCTAGGAAAAACCATTATCTACAACTTTGTAGTTTTGAGTTTCTTCAAATTCGGCCTCTAAGGGCCTCAAATTATCATTTTCAGAACACTGACCAGTCTTGACCCGAGACTGGCAGTTTCGGTTCATAATTTCGTTTCTCGTCCTAAAACGTCCACACTACCTCAACCGAACTCAGCGGGAGCCTAAGATCACACATGCAGCGTAATACTAATGTTATCACAATCATACAATCGTTCTAAATTCTATGGGAACATACAACAAACATGTAGTAGGCATACTCAAACGCATATAAGCATATCATCAAACATGCATCAAAATGTAAACTAGAGACCACCACCCTAATCATGCATAATCAAGCAAACTTAATCTAGAGCATAGACATAATAAGTGAGCTTATGCTCTTACATTCCAACTCGGAAAATACACATAAACTCGAACCAAAATGTAATTAGAGGGTGGAGAGAATTACCTCAAGATTCAAGAAATTGAATCTACCCTCGGTTGCCTATAGCCTAGCCGGCCATGCTCCCTAATTCTTAACACTTTTCTCTGCTTTTTCTTGCTCACTACAACCGGCCATTCAAGCCACAAAAATGGGTTTCCAATTTTTTTTCCAACACTTTTTCTTTCTCACCTAAAATCCGGCCATTTCATTTTTTCCTCTTGGGTTTCGGTTTCTAGGGAGGTTTTGGAGAAAATTGGGCAGAGTTTTGAGATGATTTTGAGCTGCCAAAACCGCCCCCTTTGAGCCCTATTTATAGGTGAAAATTACAAATTTTCACAAATTATTTTTATTTCAAAAATTGCACTTAGGGCTTTAAAATAAAATATTTGCTAGTTAGTCCCCTACATATGGCCGGCCATTTGGAGTCCTTGGAGCCCAAGTTTTGCTTACCTCATCATGATGACATCATCTTGATGACATCATGTGCTTACCTCATGCTTACATCATCATTTTCTCCAAAATTACACTTTTGCCCCCAAAAGACAAAATATTTACAATTTGACCTTCCAAGTGGCATGTTGGCCGGCCATCACCTTGTTCTCCAAGCAAATGATGACATCATTTTGATGACATCATCTTGCTTACATCACCTATTTTTTATAAATTGCATTTTAGCCCCGAAAGTTAAAATTCTTGCATTTATGCCCTCTAAGTGGCCGGCCCCTTACTTGGAGATCAAGCCAAGCTTATCTCACCTTGATGACATCATCTTGATGACATCACTTTGCTTACATCATCAATTTTCCAAAATTTTCACTTTAACCCCTAAAGATAAAATTTTGGCATTTTTGCCCCTGAGGTGGCCGGCCATGTCATCTCTTCTAGAGCCTTCCTTGCTTTCTTTCCAAGCTTATTTAATCCAATTATGATGTCATAAATTAAGGATAGGATGATGTCATCCATATTAAGCCCTGTTTGGCTTTTCCTCAATATTCAGTCAATTTTTCTGCTACACAGATATTTCTAATACTGTGTTTGCTTAAACACAATATTTTTATACTGTACTACAGTCCAAAATTTATCTGTGTAAAAATAAACTGAATAAAATTTTTCTTATCTCTTGGCACCTTTCTTGCCCTTAATACAATACTTGGTGTGCTTGATTTTCTTGGGTGGTCTCACAGCTTATGCTTGCTAAATTGTCCGTAATGAAGGTTTTTCGCAGTATAATTCCATACTGCTTTGCTATATCACAACACCTTCATCTATTAGACCTCCCTGGTCAACCTTTGACTTTTCGGTCAACTTTGACTTTTTCGGTCAAACTTTGACCAGCATGAAATCATAGAATTTTCCTTCCCTTTTTGCTCAAGGGTCAGATGCATGACTAAGCAAACTGCTTATTGAGTCTCATAGCTAATTAAACGAGAACTCAAACATATACTGATATTTAACTCAGATCGTGAGTTTTATATCGACATCCAAGAGTAAGACTCGGGATTTTCCTTGTCTAAAAGGAAATCATAGTTTCATCGAAATTTCAGGTATTACACTGAGTTTTAAGAGATAAACCAAACAGGGCCCTAAAAGTGGGACACCTCATCATAAGATAATTACATAATTTTTGGTGTTTTGGGAAATTAGAAAAAAATTGAAAACTTGGCCTCCAACTTTTCCTATGATGGCCGACAACCTATGGAGGACCAATGAGCAAATATTTTTGCTTCCAGGCTAGATGTGAAAATTAGAGAATAAAAATAATTCAAGAAAGAAAATAATTTTCACCTATAAATAGGTGTGGTGGGGGGTGGATTTTTGGCTCACTTTTTTGTGAAATACCCCAAAACTTTGGCCATTTTCTCTCCTCCCTTTCGCTCTCTGAGCCGAACCCTAAGGCAGCTAAAACCCAAGAGTGGTGGTCGGATTTTTAGTGAGGAAAAGCTAGAAAATAATTTTCAGAACTCAAGCTAGTGATTGTCTCTACGGTTTGGAGGTACCCTCTCAATTCCCTAAGCCTTTTGATTACGTTTTTTTGAGCCATTTAAGTGTATTTTCAGTTTTTCTTGTAAGAGCTTAAGCTCCTTAATTATGTCCTTACTTTGGTTGATTTACTTAGAACGTGCTTGATTTAGGTTTTAGTAACTTTATGTTATGATTTGGTGTATGTATGGGAATGTATGCTCTAAAAATTATGTAGATGATATGTGTGACCATTAGGTGTTTGATATATGTCCCCATAGGCTTATGAATGATGTTGAATGGCTGATTATGGTTTTGGACTGATTGTATTATGATTAGGGTTTAAGAAAACCCTAGAAAACCAAGTTTGGTGAAACTCACCAAACTGGTTTGAGCAAATGAATGAATGTTGTGAATGTAATAACCGAATTCTTGAACGGACTCATGATTCCATATAGGAATTTAAGTCCGTATTATGTGATGTTTTGTGCAAATTATGAATATCAATATGAAATTCATAATTTATTCTCAGTATATGTTTGAGTTCTCGAGTAATTAACTAAGAGACTCAATAATATGTTTATTAGGTCAAGAACGGGGCCTTTTGGTGAAAAGGCAAAATTAAAATTTATGACCTTGACCGGTTAAAGTTTGACCAGAAAAGTCAAAGGTTTGACTATGACGGTATTGCAGTATAACAAGTAGTATGAGATTTATACTGCGAAAAGCCGTCATCACAGATGAAATAGTATGAATAAGGTTCAAGATCACTTTAGAAAAATCAAGCATAATATTTAGAACAATATGGGCTAAGAAGCTCGAAGCCGTATGAAAAAGTTTACGCAGTCAAATTTTACGCAGATGAATTCTGGACTGTAGTCCAGTATGACAATACTGTATTAGTTGAAAACAGTATTTGTAATATCTGCATTAGTATGAAAATGGACTGCGTTTTAAGAGAGAAACCAAACAGGGCCCTAAAAGTGGGACACCTCATCATAAGATAATTACATAATTTTTGGAGTTTTGGGAAATTAGAAAAAAATTGAAAACTTGGCCTCCAACTTTTCCTATGATGGCCAGCAACCTATGGAGGACCAATGAGCAAATATTTTTACTTCCAGGCTAGATGTGCAAATTAGAGAATAAAAATAATTCAAGAAAGAAAATAATTTTCACCTATAAATAGGTGTGGTGGGGGGTGGATTTTTGGCTCACTTTTTTGTGAAGTACCCCAAAACTTTGGCCATTTTCTCTCCTCCCTTTCGCTCTCTGAGCCGAACCCTAAGGCAGCAAAAACCCAAGAGTGGTGGTCGGATTTTTAGTGAGGAAAAGCTAGAAAATAATTTTCAGAACTCAAGCTAGTGATTGTCTCTACGGTTTGGAGGTACCCTCTCAATTCCCTAAGCCTTTTGATTACGCTTTTTTGAGCCATTTAAGTGTATTTTCATTTTTTCTTGTAAGAGCTTAAGCTCCTTAATTATGTCCTTACTTTGGTTGATTTACTTAGAACGTGCTTGATTTAGGTTTTAGTAACTTTATGTTATGATTTGGTGTATGTATAGGAATGTATGCTCTAGAAATTATGTAGATGATATGTGTGACCATTAGGTGTTTGATATATGTCCCCATAGGCTTATGAATGATGTTGAATGGCTGATTATGGTTTTGGACTGATTGTATTATGATTAGGGTTTAAGAAAACCCTAGAAAACCAAGTTTGGTGAAAATTAGCAAACTTGTTTGAGCAAATGAATGAATGTTGTGAATGTAATAACCGAATTCTTGAACGGACTCATGATTCCATATAGGAATTTAAGTCCGTATTATGTGATGTTTTGTGAAAATTATGAATATCAATATGAAATTCATAATTTATTCTCAGTATATGTTTGAGTTCTCGAGTAATTAACTATGAGACTCAATAATATGTTTATTAGATCAAGAACGGGGCCTTTTGACGAAAAAGCAAAATTAGAATTTATGACCTTGACCGACCAAAGTTTGACCATAAAAGTCAAATATTTGACTATGACGGTACTGCAGTATAACAAGCAGTATGAGATTTATACTGTGAAAAACCGTCATCACAGATGAAATAATATGAATAAGGTTCAAGATCACTTTAGAAAAATCAAGCACAATGTTTAGAACAATATGGGCTAAGTAGCTCGAAGTCATATGAAAAAGTTTACGCAGTCAAATTTTACGCAGATGAATTCTGGACTGCAGTCCAGTATGACAATACTGTATTAGTTGAAAACAGTATTTGTAATATCTGCATTAGTATGAAAATGGACTGCGTTTTAAGAGATATGTCAAACGGGGCCCTAAAAGTGGGACACCTCATCATAAGATAATTACATAATTTTTGGATTTTTGGGAAATTAGAAAAAATTGAAAACTTGGCCTCCAAGTTTTCCTATGATGGCCAGCCACCTATGGAGGACCAATGAGCAAATATTTTTGCTTCAAGGCTCGATGTGCAAATTAGAGAATAAAAATAATTCAAGAAAGAAAATAATTTTCACCTATAAATAGGTGATTGGGGGGGGTGCTTTTTAGAGTAATTTTTGTGACCTTACCAAAACTATGGCCATTTTTCCTCTCACTCTCTCTCCCTTGGCCGAAATCAATAGGAAGAAAAACCAAGTTTAATGGTCGGATTTTTTTTGAAAGAAAGCTAGAAAAAAAAAAAAGTTTTCGGAACCCAAGCTTGCAATTCATTTTCAAAAGCTAGAGGTAACCCTCTCAAAACCTTAAACTTTCAAGTGAGTTTCAAAATAGTGCATGCACAGGCAATTCCTACACATGCACTGATAATTTGAAATATACACTATTTTTAGCCAAATCCCTCAAAACTTAGACAGTTTTATTAGAAAACAGTTTTAAATGGTTAATCAAACCCAGTTTAGTAAGAAAAGAAATAATTAAGCAAATTAAGCTAAGATAATTTGTAACCTAACGTAACACACATAGAAATCAGATAGGTTACCTAATTGTAATTGGGCCTAGTTAGTTAAGAACAAATATTATATGTTGGGCCTTGGGTCCAAGATTATTTAGGGTAACCATAAGGGATACCACTTTATTTATTGGACCTTAATAGCCCAACAGACTTTTAAATTTAAAACCTAACTTGGGCCTATATATGAGGTTACTCATAGTAACCTAATAGGATGCCAAGGTCATTGGGCCTTAAGCCCAAAGTTCGTTAAGTAATCAAATAGAATACTGTTTGATTACCATTAGGGCATGTGCCCTAGGGTTACACTTAGTAACCAACAAGGAAATTATTAAAGCATATGAGGGGGACATATATCTAGGGTCACTGATAAATGTTGGTTAGGGTACCAACATTTAATGAAATAATTTAAGGTAAGATAGGATGATTCTTATCTTACTTCCTTTTTAGAAACAGGAAGGTAACCTATTGAGATAACCTGTCGGAATGATAAATCCCAGAACCTAGCATAACTTGTAAGTACAAACCTCACATACAGTACGGAAAATAGTAAATATTATTTTCAAGTATGACATGTTTTCATGTATGTTATGTTTAAGTATATGTTATATGTTATGCCATGATATGCTATGTTAGGCCATGTTATGTCATGTTACGTTCAAGAAAATTCTCAGACCTTCCGTTGATGCGTGAAGGGTTATGTATATGATTATCAACCTCCCGTTGATACGTGAGGGTATAATCAACATCAATCTTCTGTTGATGCAGAAGGATTATATTTCATGATTTCCAGAATTGTTAGGGACCTTACAAACCTTAACTTTCTATGGAATGCGCGCAATCGGTACGTACATAGAGGGCCCACATGTTAAGTAAGATAATAAGTTCAAGTCCATAATTGATCATAAAAGATACATAATTGATCATAATTGGTTCATGCATAAGTTACACGGTGTTTGTTATGTTTTGTGAGATCATGTTTGTACTTGCTGGGCGAAAGCTCATCAGTATATTTCATACTATAGGTAAGATGCCTGCAGCTTTACTTGGTGGGCTATGGAGACGATGCAGCAAGTGAAGGGCGGTGTAGGATACCACTACACAAATTTTTCGCAAACTCTTTAAATTATGAACTAGTGCATGTATGATTAAGTAGTATGTACCATGTTACGTATGAGATGTTTGAAAACCCTGGTTTAAAAGGTTATGTTTGACATTTTAATCGGCTTAACAAGTAATGGGAAGGCATGATGGAGTTTACCCACATGGATAAGTTTAATTAAGTTACGAAGAAAAGAAAAATTATTCTGTAATTTTCTGAAAGCTTAAGTATTAGAAACTAACAAGTAAGTTAAGTATGTTGTAATACCTAGATTTTTCAATGTTACTATTCTTTTTAAAGGAATTAAATGAATACCATAGAGGTATTATTGAAAGAGAAGCTCGGTTAAGAGTTCTCTTACATTTTATGAGTTTTTAGATCAATAAAACTCAAAAATGGACTATGTAGATTAGCAACGGACCTTTTTAGACAAAAGGGACGGAAAAGTGCATGATTTTAAACGAAAGTCAGAGTTTGACCAAGAACGGTTAAAGGATTGACTTTGCAGTATAGTAAAATAAAGTATACTGTAAAAACCGTCTTTACGGTTGAAATAGTATGAATAGGCTTTGAAAACTAGCTTAGAAAATCAAGCACACCAAGTAGGATTAAAGACCAAAAGGGCTCGAAAAAAATAAGAAAAAGTTTTTACAGTCCATTTTTACGCAGATAAATTTTGGACTGCAGTCAAGTAAAACAGTACTGAATTGTACTGTGTATTAGTAAACACAGTATTAGAAATATCTGTGTAGCTCAAAAATGGGTTATTTTAGAGAAAAGTAGCCAATCAAGGCCTTAGGATGACATCATAATTATGACATCATCCTTATTTGGAATTATGACATCATAATTCCATGAACCAACCATTAGATGCCATGTGTCTTGTTCTAGAACAATTTTGCCTTGCTCACCAAGGGGGATGGCCGGCCACCTCATGGAGAATTCTCCAAATTTTCAATAAATTTAGGGGTCAAAGTTGAATTTTTGAAAGTTCCCCTTTGCCTATAAATAGGAGTGACCCATATTCATTTTTAATGAAAAACTTAGCCAAACTCTTGCCATTTTCTGCCATCAAAACCGTGAGAGAAGGTGAGAGGGAGCCAAGAGAAAAACTGAATTTTTGCCTAAACCAAGTTTAGGTTAGTTTTCGGTTTGCAAGGGAAAGCTAAGGGGAGAGTTTGAGAAATTTTCCAGCCTTGTTCTAGGCTTGCAGCCGACTGTTAGGGTGCAGGGAAACCAAGAGGGAATCCAAAAATTTTAAGGGAAAGAATTCGGGTTTGTTTCATCAACCGAAACCAAGTTTTTTGAGACCATTTTCTTGGTCTAGGGCAGCCACGGTTTTGGAGCTAGGGAAGGCAGAAATTTTGTGACCAAAACTTGACTTTGGTCCAAGGTAAAAATCTAGAACCCTAACTCTTTTATTTGAGTTCAAATTTTAAGATTTAAGGTAGTTCAATTTGGTTGTAAGGACATAAGTCCATCTTCCAATTTTTGCCCTAATAGTTGTATGTGCTTGATTTGTAGATCTAAGGGTGTATGGCTTGATTTCTTGCATAATTTGTGCTTGTGTATGATTGATTTTCATGCCTAATGCTTAGGGTTGTGTGTCCCCTGGTTTGGTCCGAAAATCTGCCCTTAGGCAGTGCTTGAAGCATGCTAGCTTAGGGAGCAAAGTTTAGTGTTTGTATGTGTTGTATGCAAAAAGTTAGAACCATGCAAACCTAGGTTAAGTTAATACGGGTTTTGGTTTGCATGGACATGTTTGAATTACATGTTGGTTCATGTGGGACGTTAGAAAACGCTGCATGTATGTTATCTAGGCTCCCGCGTGATCGGTCGAGTTAGAATCCGCGAAATAGGACGTAAAACAAACTTAAAACCGAAAACTGCCAGTTCGGATGTGAACTGCCCAGTTTCGGGAAAAGTGGAATTTGAGGCCTTTAGAGGCCGAACTGGGTAAAACGTAAAACATAAAAGTTGTTCAGAACGAGTTTTCCTAGGGGCCATCGCGGACACTTTTCCAAATTGAGGCTCCAATGGTCTCCGTTTTTACAAAAACCCGTGGCTAGCCTGCCCAGACCCAGTTTACAGGATCAGCCAGTTTCAAACAAAAACTGGTACGAATACAAGCAGAACTGGATTTTTCGTAAAACACGAAAGTTTTAGGATTTTTCGAGGGCTAGAACTTTCGTGAAGACAACTTTTTCAAAATCAGAATGGATTTTTAAACTGACACGGTTTTATAAAGACTGTGCAGGAAATGAGAAATTCCTGTACAGGATTTTCTAAAAACAGTACAGAAAAATTGTATCTTTTCCAAAACCACTGTTTTGACTAGGGAAACTGTTCCAAAGGCAGTTTCCAGTCCTAAATGATTTTATAAAAACCTATTTTAAGGATATGAATTTTTATGAGTTAAGTAAACGATTTTTAAAGTTAAAATTACCCAAGTTTCCAAGGAAATGGAAAATGGATTTTTTAAATCAAATTGGGTAAGTAAAATAATTACGGGTAATAACCGGATGTAATATCCGAGTTACTAGACCCAAGCCTAGAGCTCAAGTTTGACCCATATAGGGTTAACTTGGTTGATTAAGAATTAACCTTAAGGGTTAAACAAGAAAACCCTAAAGGAGACTAAGATTAATAAATTGGGCTAAGATATAGGGTTAATTAAGAAAACCCAATAAGTATAATAAAGCCCAAGGTTAGGAAGGTAACCTAACCCTAACGGTATATATAGGGTTTAGCACATGAGGTTATCCAACGTAACCTCTTAAAGAATTAATTCATATTTAGTATGGGGACATACAATTAGGATTATGTAAGCATGTTGATTAGATTATCAACATTTCCGCAAAACTAATTAGAACCTCATCTATGTCCTTCAACGAGCAGGAGGGAACCTGCAGCTGTACTCGGAGGAGAAGCAGCTTAACACAGGACATAGCAAAAGAGGTAAGTACAACCACCGCCTACAGCATAGGCTTTGTTGTGGTACTTGCCTAAGTATGATAGATGTATGCTAGGGATGTATGCTATGATATTGATGCTATGTTAGGATGTTGATGCTAGGTTATGATGTTGATGCTATGTTAGGATGTGATGATAGATTATAATGTTGATGCTATGTGATGTTATTGTTGTTATGCTATGTTGGGTTATGTTGTATGATAGGTTAAGGTATGCTATTGATGAATGCTATGTTATGATGTGTTAAGACACGAAGCATGTTCACAAAATCTTATAAAATAAGATCAAGTATGACATGATAAGATGAAAGGAAAGTAAGATGGCGAGCAAGTTTTCTGTAAGATATAGAAAATTCAACGTTTTGAGTTCTCGTATAGAAATTTAATGTATATCATAATGGTATTTATGAAAAAGCCCGGCTAAGGGTTTTTATTAAATTTCATGAGTTCTTATGGCTTCGTAAGACTCAAATACGATCGCTTAGTCAAGTCTATGATCTTTTGTGTACAAAAGATAGAAAATTCTATGATTTTCTTGAAAGTCAACGTTTGACCAAAAAAGTCAAAGTTGACCATGAAGGTCAAAGTTGACCCGAGAAGTCAAAGTTTGACTAAAGAGGTCAACTATGTGGCAAAACTTAAGTGTGTTAAACAGTATAGGTTCTATACTGAGAAAAACCATTTTTTTTCGGATAAAATAGTTAAAATTAAATCTAAAACCGCCATAGAAAAATTCAAGCACATAAATAGATGATTAAAGGCCAAAGGACTTGAAGCGGAAAGAAAAGTTTTTCGTATCGTCCATTTTATGACAGATAAATTTTGGAAGGAAATTTAAATTATGAAACTGTGTATTAAGTAACACAGTATTAACGATGTCAGATTGGCTTTAAATGGAATGCTTATAAAGATTTAAGCCAAACAAGCCTTAATGACATCATCTTATCCATGATTAATGACATAATATGGAATTAAGTTTAATTAGGAAAGTATTAGGTGCCAATCATGCATGAGCTGGCCGGCCACCTAACCCCCCCCCCCCCTTTTGTGTGAAATGCTGATTTTTGAGGGGTTATTTTGCAATTAAGCAAAGTTGTTAACCCTCTATAAATAGGTGATGGTTCCTATTCAGAAAATTCAAAATTTTCAGCCAAACTCTGCCCAAATTGCAGCTCCAAATCCGTCCCTTACAGCCAAGAGAAAACCAAGAACAAAAAAAAAATCCAAGGTTAGGAACCTTTGGGTGTAGTCGGTTTTCAGCTAGGAGGAAGAAAAGATAGTGCTGGAAATTTTTGGAGCTTGGTTGGCATGTTGGCGGCTGTTTGTGGGCTGGAAAAGGGTGAGAAAAAGTTGAAGGAAGCTGGGGGGGAGTGCCGGATTTAGTGGCTGATCTTGGTGAGCAGCAGCAGCCCAAGGCAGAAAATTTTCTGGGCAGCTTCTAGGGGTGGCCGGTTGTGTGGAAGCAAGGGAGGAACTGAAAAAAAAATTGGAGTAAACCCTAACCAAACTTAGGGTTTATTAAGGTAAAATCTTCCCTAAGTTTTCAGCTTTCAATTTGGTTCAATTTGGAAGTTTAAGTTGTATTACAAGCTGATTATGTAAGAGCATAAGCTCGGTTTTATTTTCGGCCATTAGTTAGGTTATGTGCTTGATTTAAATTATTAGGGTGGTTGCTGATTTTTAATTATGGTATGACTTTATATATGCTTGATTAATTAGGTTGATTGTATGTTAGTTGTATGGTTAAGTTTATATGCTCCTAATAAGTTTAGGTATGGTTTAGTTATGAGCTTGAATGCATAATTAGGTAATGGACAGATTTGGTGCATGTTGTGCAAGCTGGAAAAAAATCTGCATATCCTAATTATTTGAGATAGGATAATGGCTTGCATGGCTAAGTTTTTATTTGTGTTTAAGGAAAAGTTAACGTTAGAAAGGCGCTGCTTGTTTGACTTAGGCTCCCGCTAGTTCGGTTGAGGTAGTGTGCACGGTTTTAGGGCGAGTACCGAATGAAGGATTTGAAACTGCCATTTCGGGTTCCAGTTACCCGGTTTTATGGAAAGCAAATTTTGAGGCCCTTAGAGGCCGATTTTCGAAAAACGTAAAACATGAAAGTTGTTTAGAACAGTTTTTCCTATAAGACAGCGTGGACAGTTTTTAAAAATAAGGCTCCAACGGCCTTCGTTTTTATAGAAAACCGAGCTGACCGTGCCCAGACTTCATGCACGGCCAGGTGAACTTAAAAGGAGAAAACGAGTGGGTTACAGTCCGAAATGGATTTTGATCAAAACATGAAAGTTTTAGAACGTTTTGAGATTTAAAACTTTGCTGAAGGAAACTTTTTCAAATTCGAATTCAGTTTTTCAAATAAAAATGTATTTCAGAAACTGTGCAGTGATCGGAAGGTTACTGCTCAAGATTTCTAAAAACAGTGTTGGAATTGGGTTTTCCTGCACGTACATTAGCAAATTTTTAGAAAGAAGCTGTTCCAAAGGCAGTATTGACTTTCAATAATTTTTATAAAGAACCCACTCATAGGAATTTTAAAGAAAACCTTAAGTTTTCAAAAGTGGATTTTTAAACCAAGTTTCGGTGAGCAATAACCCGGAAAAGACACCGAGTTATTGGTTTGGGCCCGAAGCCCAAGGGTTATCCAACGTAACCCAATAATGAACTAAGATTATGGAATAGGGCCCTTGTCTCGAGGGTTACCTACAGGGTTATTTTAGTAACCCGTTCCTAATGTATATAAGTTAGATTATGGGGGCATATAAACGCGGAATAAAATGAATGTTGGTTGGGATAACCAACAAATTTAAAAGTAGGATTTTCAGAAATCCTTACGCTATGTCCTTTGTAATAACAGGTGATAATCTGTTATTGCGACCTGTTCAGGAGCGGCATAGCATCGGACCTAGAGTTCAAGGTAAGTACAACTCCGCCTACAGTATAGGCTTTAGTTGAATACTTGCCTAAGTATGAATGATGAATATTATAGTATGTGTTATGATATGATTTATACTAGAATAGGTTATGAGATGTTATGTGAATATTTTATGATTATGCTATGATTGATGATAAGATGATGAGTTAAGAATTTATGACATGAAGTATGCTATGATTATGTTTTATGAGTACATGTGACATCACGAAGCATGTTCATTAATTCTAAACAAGAATGACTAAGAATTTACGGAGGATAAGTATGAAGGCAAGCAAGTTGCCTGTGTCGTACTGACCCGCTCGTAGGTCGGGTTGGACTATGGATTGAGTTGGAATTGGTCTGGCCGCCCCAACCACTCCATAGTTGCGCGCCCGGTACGTACACTTATGGGGCCCATAAGCAAGATAAGCAAGATAAGTAAAATAAGCAAGTACGATAAGTCAAGTTATGAATGAAAGAAGCAAGCATAATGAAGCATAATTGGCTCATGCATGATCTAGATAGATTCAGTTATACTATGATTGAATATATTATGATTCAATAGAAAATGTTATGTCATGATTGAAAATGTTATATGGAATATGTTAGGTTGAATGAATGATGTTATGTTTGAATTAATTCTGTTTTGTATCGTTAGTGATTGCGGATAATTATGTTGTACTTGCTGAGCGAAAGCTCACGTGTCTTGCGTCTATGCTGTAGGTAAGCAACCTGTCAGCAATTTTTGATACAAGATGGCGAGCGGGGCAGGGTGAACTGTGAAGTGAGTGGGATAATCTGCCGCCACGCGTTTTGTTTCAATTATGTATAGTATCTAATATTCGACTGCGAACATCGTCTTATATATTAGTTTCCAATCGTATAGCGCTTTTTCTTTCGTACGCACTATATATATATATATATATAAAAAAAAAAAAAAAAAATTTCCGCTGATTACGCTAAGTAAGTAAGTAAGTATGAATGCTATGTATGTATGTATGTACGGTAACGGCCTGTGCTAGGCGGGTCGTTACAGAGTTGGTATCAGAGCGGTTTCCTGCTATCCCACTTCACAGTCTGCCTGCCATCGCCACCATCATTGTAAGTTGAGTTTTATTTTAAATAGTAAATAATTATTATGCGCCTATGT
>CM046374.1:8794044-8839733 GCA_025413025.1 Ficus hispida
AAGCACATAAATAGATGATTAAAGGCCAAAGGACTTGAAGCGGAAAGAAAAGTTTTTCGTATCGTCCATTTTATGACAGATAAATTTTGGAAGGAAATTTAAATTATGAAACTGTGTATTAAGTAACACAGTATTAACGATGTCAGATTGGCTTTAAATGGAATGCTTATAAAGATTTAAGCCAAACAAGCCTTAATGACATCATCTTATCCATGATTAATGACATAATATGGAATTAAGTTTAATTAGGAAAGTATTAGGTGCCAATCATGCATGAGCTGGCCGGCCACCTAACCCCCCCCCCTTTTGTGTGAAATGCTGATTTTTGAGGGGTTATTTTGCAATTAAGCAAAGTTGTTAACCCTCTATAAATAGGTGATGGTTCCTATTCAGAAAATTCAAAATTTTCAGCCAAACTCTGCCCAAATTGCAGCTCCAAATCCGTCCCTTACAGCCAAGAGAAAACCAAGAACAAAAAAAAATCCAAGGTTAGGAACCTTTGGGTGTAGTCGGTTTTCAGCTAGGAGGAAGAAAAGATAGTGCTGGAAATTTTTGGAGCTTGGTTGGCATGTTGGCCGGCTGTTTGTGGGCTGGAAAAGGGTGAGAAAAAGTTGAAGGAAGCTGGGGGGGAGTGCCGGATTTAGTGGCTGATCTTGGTGGGCAGCAGCAGCCCAAGGCAGAAAATTTTCTGGGCAGCTTCTAGGGGTGGCCGGTTGTGTGGAAGCAAGGGAGGAACTGAAAAAAAAATTGGAGTAAACCCTAACCAAACTTAGGGTTTATTAAGGTAAAATCTTCCCTAAGTTTTCAGCTTTCAATTTGGTTCAATTTGGAAGTTTAAGTTGTATTACAAGCTGATTATGTAAGAGCATAAGCTCGGTTTTATTTTCGGCCATTAGTTAGGTTATGTGCTTGATTTAAATTATTAGGGTGGTTGCTGATTTTTAATTATGGTATGACTTTATATATGCTTGATTAATTAGGTTGATTGTATGTTAGTTGTATGGTTAAGTTTATATGCTCCTAATAAGTTTAGGTATGGTTTAGTTATGAGCTTGAATGCATAATTAGGTAATGGACAGATTTGGTGCATGTTGTGCAAGCTGGAAAAAAATCTGCATATCCTAATTATTTGAGATAGGATAATGGCTTGCATGGCTAAGTTTTTATTTGTGTTTAAGGAAAAGTTAACGTTAGAAAGGCGCTGCTTGTTTGACTTAGGCTCCCGCTAGTTCGGTTGAGGTAGTGTGCACGGTTTTAGGGCGAGTACCGAATGAAGGATTTGAAACTGCCATTTCGGGTTCCAGTTACCCGGTTTTATGGAAAGCAAATTTTGAGGCCCTTAGAGGCCGATTTTCGAAAAACGTAAAACATGAAAGTTGTTTAGAACAGTTTTTCCTATAAGACACGCGGACAGTTTTTAAAAATAAGGCTCCAACGGCCTTCGTTTTTATAGAAAACCGAGCTGACCGTGCCCAGACTTCATGCACGGCCAGGTGAACTTAAAAGGAGAAAACGAGTGGGTTAAGTCCGAAATGGATTTTGATCAAAACATGAAAGTTTTAGAACGTTTTGAGATTTAAAACTTTGCTGAAGGAAACTTTTTCAAATTCGAATTCAGTTTTTCAAATAAAAATGTATTTCAAAACTGTGCAGTGATCGGAAGGTTACTGCTCAAGATTTCTAAAAACAGTGTTGGAATTGGGTTTTCCTGCACGTACATTAGCAAATTTTTAGAAAGAAGCTGTTCCAAAGGCAGTATTGACTTTCAATAATTTTTATAAAGAACCCACTCATAGGAATTTTAAAGAAAACCTTAAGTTTTCAAAAGTGGATTTTTAAACCAAGTTTCGGTGAGCAATAACCCGGAAAAGACACCGAGTTATTGGTTTGGGCCCGAAGCCCAAGGGTTATCCAACGTAACCCAATAATGAACTAAGATTATGGAATAGGGCCCTTGTCTCGAGGGTTACCTACAGGGTTATTTTAGTAACCCGTTCCTAATGTATATAAGTTAGATTATGGGGGCATATAAACGCGGAATAAAATGAATGTTGGTTGGGATAACCAACAAATTTAAAAGTAGGATTTTCAGAAATCCTTACGCTATGTCCTTTGTAATAACAGGTGATAATCTGTTATTGCGACCTGTTCAGGAGCGGCATAGCATCGGACCTAGAGTTCAAGGTAAGTACAACTCCGCCTACAGTATAGGCTTTAGTTGAATACTTGCCTAAGTATGAATGATGAATATTATAGTATGTGTTATGATATGATTTATACTAGAATAGGTTATGAGATGTTATGTGAATATTTTATGATTATGCTATGATTGATGATAAGATGATGAGTTAAGAATTTATGACATGAAGTATGCTATGATTATGTTTTATGAGTACATGTGACATCACGAAGCATGTTCATTAATTCTAAACAAGAATGACTAAGAATTTACGGAGGATAAGTATGAAGGCAAGCAAGTTGCCTGTGTCGTACTGACCCGCTCGTAGGTCGGGTTGGACTATGGATTGAGTTGGAATTGGTCTGGCCGCCCCAACCACTCCATAGTTGCGCGCCCGGTACGTACACTTATGGGGCCCATAAGCAAGATAAGCAAGATAAGTAAAATAAGCAAGTACGATAAGTCAAGTTATGAATGAAAGAAGCAAGCATAATGAAGCATAATTGGCTCATGCATGATCTAGATAGATTCAGTTATACTATGATTGAATATATTATGATTCAATAGAAAATGTTATGTCATGATTGAAAATGTTATATGGAATATGTTAGGTTGAATGAATGATGTTATGTTTGAATTAATTCTGTTTTGTATCGTTAATGATTGCGGATAATTATGTTGTACTTGCTGAGCGAAAGCTCACGTGTCTTGCGTCTATGCTGTAGGTAAGCAACCTGTCAGCAATTTTTGATACAAGATGGCGAGCGGGGCAGGGTGAACTGTGAAGTGAGTGGGATAATCTGCCGCCACGCGTTTTGTTTCAATTATGTATAGTATCTAATATTCGACTGCGAACATCGTCTTATATATTAGTTTCCAATCGTATAGCGCTTTTTCTTTCGTACGCACTATATATATATATAAAAAAAAAAAAAAAAAAAATTTCCGCTGATTACGCTAAGTAAGTAAGTAAGTATGAATGCTATGTATGTATGTATGTACGGTAACGGCCTGTGCTAGGCGGGTCGTTACAGAGTTGGTATCAGAGCGGTTTCCTGCTATCCCACTTCACAGTCTGCCTGCCATCGCCACCATCATTGTAAGTTGAGTTTTATTTTAAATAGTAAATAATTATTATGCGCCTATGTTATGGTAGACTCGACGATATGGACCCGGACCCAGTCGACGCGGACCGAGAGGCGACGAGATCATTCTTTCAGTCATGTCCGCTCATGTTCGATGGCACGCGACGGACGGTGCCTATAGCTGCATGGTTGTACGATATGGAGTTGATCTTCCATATCTGTCATATTGAGGCACGGTTGCAGGTTTCTCTGGCTAGCCGGTGCTTTGCTGTCGACGCTCGGATTTGGTGGATCACTCTGGGAGAGCGTCAGTTGCCGAGCCGCACATGGCAGCATTTTCGTACGATAGTGATGGCCCGATATGGACCGATGTTAGGCGAGGGAGCGGGTGATCTACTCCGTGACCCCGAGATTTATGAGGATATGTATCACACCCGTTATCTTAGCTACGTGGCTGAGTGGCATGCGTATCCGCAGGAGACGATGACCCACTATTGCCGACGTTTCCAGGAGTCGATGCTACCCTATATTCCTCAGTATCTGCAGAGTCCAGAGCTACAGGCATTAGTTATTCTTAGGAACGGATTGCCTATTCAGATCCGGCAGTACGTTCCCGAACCTATGCTCGGTTTGTCAGTGGGACACATGATTGAGGCTATTTTGGGAGTCGAGGCTAACATTCACGATATGCCAGCCCCGGATTTGGCAGAGGCTCAGCAGGCGCCAGTTGATGACGCCGGGATGGGAGAGCCGATGTATGAGGTGGGACCAGTATTTCCTGAGGATCCGATCCCCGCCGTCCCGGTACAGGAGGTGCCTCACCAGGAGGCTGAGGCTGAGATGGCAGATGACCAGTACGACCCCGACGACCTCATCATTGTGCCGGAGGACCCACCGGAGGATCCCCCGATTATTGATATATCGAGTGATGATGAGGACGATGAGGAGCCAGATCCTGAGTTAGAGCACGCAGGCTGGTTAGTTGAGGAGGATGACTTCGATGAGGATCCCGAGGAGATTCCGTTGTCTGACGGAGAGGGGGAGTCCGACTCTGATGCGTCCTCAGCCGTCACCATTGAGCACATAGACTAGGATGACCATGTATATGTATTTTGATGCTAGACTGTTTGGTACTAGCTTATTCTTTTTGATGATAGGCTTGTACGTATGTATGATGGTAAAGTGGTAGACACTTCCATCCAAATATTTTGACCATGTATGTACATGATGTATAGGATATGTATTTACTAGGCTGTAAAAAATGATGACATTTGTACAAATACAAAAAGCAGTTCATGAATGGACATATATGTTACGATGTGGTTATGCAACTCATAATATGTTATGTTATGTATGCTTATGAAAGTAATGTTATAATCAGCATCCGATGTGATACGAAAATGCTATTATGTTATGATATAATAAATATGATGATATGGCTATAATCGAGTACGATTATTATGGCACAACGTATTGTGGTACAAAATGATATAATTTACATGAAAGAAGAGATATTGGAAATGTGGTAATATCTTTTCTTATGATTTTTATAGGAATTGAAAATGGTGCGTACACGTAAGACGGTACCAGTTAACCCTCCTGAGCCTGATATCGCGACCGTTGTAGCAAATTTACAACGGCAACTTCTGGAGCAGCAACGTGAGACGGATAGACTGCGAGAGCAATTGGCTCAGATAAATGATAGACCGCGTGTGGATGAAGTTCCCCCGCATCACGATAGAGTACCCCCGGTAGCACCGCAGGTACCTGAAGTACAACCAGAAGTCCGACAGGAAGTTCCGGTCGCACCAGTTGGGATTCCAGCGAATCTACCACCAGTACGGGAAGATTTGCTTTATGAAAGATTCAGGCGGATGAAGGCGCCGGAATTTGAAGGAATAATGGATCCGATCGCCGCTGACAATTGGCTGATAGACATCCAAGTTATATTGGATTTTATGAGGCTTTCGGAGCAAGAAAAGGTTCTTTGCGCTTCCTTCGCTTTGAAAAAGGATGCACGGCATTGGTGGATGACCGTTCAGATACGGCGAGACGTTGCGACCATGAGCTGGCAGGATTTTGTCACAGAGTTTCGCAACATGTTTTATAACAGGGAGATCTTAGCAGCGCAGCAGGATGAGTTCTCCAATCTGAAGCAAGGATCAATGACTGTTATGGAAGCAGTCAAGAAGTTTGAGCAGTTAGCACGGCTATGCCCTGAGTTGGTACCCAACGAGACCGAGAAGGTTAGACGAATGATGAAAATGTTCCGTACCGACATTTCCAAGCAAGTGAGTGCTGGCAGTAGCCCACCTACACTGGTATCTGACTGCGTGAGCCGAGCAATAAGAGCAGAGTACTGGATCAACCAGGATAGGGAGGCTAGGGCTCAGATTTTTAAGGCAAGGAAAGAGGAGAAAGCCGTGGTTAAGCCGATGCAGCCCCGCCAAGGTATGGAGTCGAACCAGAAAGGTCAGATAAGCAGCCCTGGCCAAGGCTCTAAACAATTTGGGAAGTTCAAAAGGAAAGGAAATTTCCCTGGCCAAGGACCTCAGAAGAATTTCCCTCAAAAAAAGATTTCCCGAGGAAATGAGGGAAACCGTGCTGAGTTTCCGGTGTGCGCGAAATGTGGAAAGAAACACCCGGGAATGTGCAGATTGGGATCTAATGCTTGTTTCCTTTGCGGCAAGGAAGGGCATTTTGCGAGGAACTGCACCCTAAACAACCAAGGCCAGAACCTTTCTTATCCAAGCCGGAACCCCAACAGCCAACTCCATGCAGTTCAAGCAAGATTGGAAGGACCCTCGATCACTCAAGGAAGATTAGAGGCTCCTGAACCCCAGGCCAGAATCTACGCTTACACGAAAGGAGATGCAGAAGCAGGGACTTCGCATGTGGTGACAGGTCAGGTTTCTATCGCCACTCATAATGCTGTTGCTTTGTTTGATTCTGGTGCTACGCATTCTTTTGTGTCTCTGGAGTTCGTCCAGAAGTTAGGAAGAGGGATGGATGTTTTGAAGCAGCCTTTCAAAACCTTCTTGCCATCAGGCGAAACCTTGTGGTCCAATTTTTGGATTCGCAACACTTCTGTCATTCTCTGTAATAGAGAATTATTTGTAGATCTCATCGCGATCAAGCTTCAAGATTTCGATGTGATCTTAGGGATGGACTTCTTGGGAAAATACAACGCCCAGATTGACTGTCGAAAACGTTACGTTGCGTTCCATCCCTGTGGAGAGGAAGAGTTTATCTTCTACGGACAGACTCACCATCCAGCAAACCGACTGATTTCAGCAATAAAGGCTTGGAGAATGTTAGCTAACGGTTGTCAAGGTTATTTAGCTAGCATGGTGGACAAAGATCGGGTATTGGAGTTGAGACCGGAAGATATTCCCATTATCAAGGAATATGTGGATGTCTTTCCAGAGGAACTGCCAGGACTTCCGCCGGAGCGCGAAATATCGTTCGAGATCGAACTACTACCTGGAACTGCACCGATATCGAAAGCACCCTATCGTATGGCACCTGCCGAGCTTAGGGAACTCCAAGTGCAGTTGCAGGAACTGCTTGACAAAGGATTTATTCGACAAAGCTACTCTCCATGGGGAGCCCCGGTGTTGTTCGTGAAGAAGAAAGATGGATCTTTGCGCATGTGCATTGATTATCGGGAGCTAAACAAGGTAACGATCAAGAATAAGTATCCTCTTCCGAGGATTGATGATCTGTTTGATCAACTCAGAGGAGCGGTGGTATTTTCGAAGGTCGATCTACGTTCGGGTTATCATCAGCTTAGGATCAAGGAGTCCGATGTCTCTAAGACAGCCTTTCGAACTCGTTATGGGCATTATGAGTTTTCGGTTATGCCTTTTGGATTAACCAATGCCCCAGCTGCATTCATGGACCTTATGAATCGAGTATTTAAGGAATACCTGGATAAGTTCGTCATTGTCTTTATTGACGATATTTTGATCTATTCAAGGTCCAACGAAGAACACGAGCATCACCTTAGGCTGGTGATGGAAACTTTGAGACGAAATCAGCTGTATGCCAAATTCACAAAGTGTGAATTTTGGCTGGAAAAAGTGCATTTCTTGGGCCATGTAGTGCTAAAGAAAGGGATTTCTGTGGACCCTGCAAAGGTGGAAGCAGTCAGTATGTGGTCAGCACCCAAGAATGTCACGGAAATAAGGAGCTTTCTTGGACTAGCAGGATATTATCGACGGTTTGTTGAAGGATTCTCCAAGATTGCTGCACCCCTTACCGCCCTTACCAGAAAAGGGAAGAGTTTTGAATGGACTCAGAAATGTGAGGAAAATTTCCAGGAGCTCAAGAGGAGGCTAACCAGTGCACCTGTGCTAATAATTCCTGATGTAGATGCTGGGAATTTCGTCATCTACAGTGATGCCTCGAAAAGCGGCTTAGGAGCTGTGCTGATGCAGAGCGGGAAAGTAGTGGCTTACGCATCCCGTCAGCTGAAAACTCATGAAAGAAATTATCCCACTCATGATTTGGAGCTCGCAGCGGTAGTTTTCGCTCTCAAAATTTGGAGGCACTATTTGTACGGAAACAAATGTGCAATCTATACTGATCATCAGAGTCTCAAGTACATTTTCACACAGAAGGAGCTCAACATGAGACAACGCAGATGGCTAGAGCTCGTAAAGGATTATGATTGCGAGATCCTTTACCACCCAGGCAAGGCGAATAAAGTAGCAGACGCCCTAAGCAGGAAATCTGTAGGCATGCTGATGTCTATTCAAGCATTTCCTAAGCCTCTTCAAAGGGAAATTTCTGAGTTCAATTTGGAGATTTTAACAGGGAAACTATCTTCCCTGACCCTTACGTCCAATTTATTGGAATCCATTAAGTTACATCAAGAGAAGGATTCCTTTTTGATGAAAACTCAGCTTTTTGGTAGAAAAAGTGATGAGTTTAAGACCTCTGCCGATGGCGTCATCTACTTCAAGGAGAGGATTTGTGTTCCCAACTTCGAAGTCTTGAAGAATCAGATTTTGTCCGAAGCTCATATGACGCCATACTCAGTACATCCAGGAGCTTCCAAGATGTACAAAGACCTCCGCGAGAATTATTGGTGGCCCAGTATGAAGAATGAAATAGCTGAATTCGTGTCAAAATGCCTAACTTGTCAGAGAGTTAAGGCTGAACACCGACATCCTGGTGGAGAACTACAGAAGATAGAGCTTCCTGAATGGAAATGGGAGCAGATTACTATGGATTTCATAGTAGGATTACCCAGGACGTCAAGTGGGAATGACATGATTTGGGTTATCGTGGATAGGTTAACCAAATCAGCCCACTTTATTGCCATCAAGGCCACCTTTTCAGTGGAGAAATTAGCTGAAATCTTCGTTTTCCAGATCGTCAGATTCCATGGAGTTCCAAAGTCGATCATTTCAGATCGTGATGGACGATTCACCTCTCGATTTTGGGGCAGTGTTCATAATGCTATGGGGACGAAATTGAAGTTCAGTACGGCATTTCATCCCCAAACTGACGGTCAATCGGAGCGAACTATCCAGACATTAGAGGACATGCTGAGGTCATGTGTGTTAGATTTCAAGGGCAATTGGGACCAGAAGCTGCCTTTGATCGAATTCTCCTATAACAACAGCTATCATGCTTCAATTGGTATGGCTCCATTCGAAGCATTGTATGGAAGGAAATGTCGATCTCCTATCCATTGGCAGGAAGTTGGTCAGAAACAGCTGCAAACCACAGACTTCATCCGAAAGACCTCCGAGGATATCAAGAAGATCAGGCAAAGGCTCGACATAGCTTTTAGCAGACAGAAAAGCTATGCCGATAAGCGTAGGAGACCTTTAGAATTTCAAGTTGGTGATGCTGTTTTCATCAAGATTGCTCCCATGAAAGGAGTAATGCGGTTTGGGAAGAAAGGGAAGCTAAGTCCAAGATATACGGGACCATTTGAAATCCTTGAAAGGATTGGAAAAGTAGCATATAAGCTTGCCCTACCGCCAGAATTAGCCTCCATGCACAATGTTTTCCACGTATCGATGCTAAAGAGGTATATATCGGACCCTTCCCATGTACTTAGTCAAGAACCAGTAGAGGTTCAGACGGATTTAACTTATGAGGAGAAGCCAGTTCGGATTCTGGATCGGGAAGAAAAGGTCCTACGGAATAAAACCATTCCCATGGTCAAAGTATTGTGGCGAAACCACAAGGTTGAGGAAGCAACCTGGGAATTGGAAGACGACATGAGAAAGAATTACCCCGGACTGTTCTAATTTTCGAGGACGAAAATTTATAAGGGGGGTAGATTGTAAGATATAGAAAATTCAACATTTTGAGTTCTCGTATAGAAATTTAATGTATATCATAATGGTATTTATGAAAAAGCCCGGCTAAGGGTTTTTATTAAATTTCATGAGTTCTTATGGCTTCGTAAGACTCAAATACGATCGCTTAGTCAAGTCTATGATCTTTTGTGTACAAAAGATAGAAAATTCTATGATTTTCTTGAAAGTCAACGTTTGACCAAAAAAGTCAAAGTTGACCATGAAGGTCAAAGTTGACCCGAGAAGTCAAAGTTTGACTAAAGAGGTCAACTATGTGGCAAAACTTAAGTGTGTTAAACAGTATAGGTTCTATACTGAGAAAAACCATTTTTTTTCGGATAAAATAGTTAAAATTAAATCTAAAACCGCCATAGAAAAATTCAAGCACATAAATAGATGATTAAAGGCCAAAGGACTTGAAGCGGAAAGAAAAGTTTTTCGTATCGTCCATTTTATGACAGATAAATTTTGGAAGGAAATTTAAATTATGAAACTGTGTATTAAGTAACACAGTATTAACGATGTCAGATTGGCTTTAAATGGAATGCTTATAAAGATTTAAGCCAAACAAGCCTTAATGACATCATCTTATCCATGATTAATGACATAATATGGAATTAAGTTTAATTAGGAAAGTATTAGGTGCCAATCATGCATGAGCTGGCCGGCCACCTAACCCCCCCCCCCCCCCCTTTTGTGTGAAATGCTGATTTTTGAGGGGTTATTTTGCAATTAAGCAAAGTTGTTAACCCTCTATAAATAGGTGATGGTTCCTATTCAGAAAATTCAAAATTTTCAGCCAAACTCTGCCCAAATTGCAGCTCCAAATCCGTCCCTTACAGCCAAGAGAAAACCAAGAACAAAAAAAAAAATCCAAGGTTAGGAACCTTTGGGTGTAGTCGGTTTTCAGCTAGGAGGAAGAAAAGATAGTGCTGGAAATTTTTGGAGCTTGGTTGGCATGTTGGCCGGCTGTTTGTGGGCTGGAAAAGAGTGAGAAAAAGTTGAAGGAAGCTGGGGGGGAGTGCCGGATTTAGTGGCTGATCTTGGTGGGCAGCAGCAGCCCAAGGCAGAAAATTTTCTGGGCAGCTTCTAGGGGTGGCCGGTTGTGTGGAAGCAAGGGAGGAACTGAAAAAAAAAATTGGAGTAAACCCTAACCAAACTTAGGGTTTATTAAGGTAAAATCTTCCCTAAGTTTTCAGCTTTCAATTTGGTTCAATTTGGAAGTTTAAGTTGTATTACAAGCTGATTATGTAAGAGCATAAGCTCGGTTTTATTTTCGGCCATTAGTTAGGTTATGTGCTTGATTTAAATTATTAGGGTGGTTGCTGATTTTTAATTATGGTATGACTTTATATATGCTTGATTAATTAGGTTGATTGTATGTTAGTTGTATGGTTAAGTTTATATGCTCCTAATAAGTTTAGGTATGGTTTAGTTATGAGCTTGAATGCATAATTAGGTAATGGACAGATTTGGTGCATGTTGTGCAAGCTGGAAAAAAATCTGCATATCCTAATTATTTGAGATAGGATAATGGCTTGCATGGCTAAGTTTTTATTTGTGTTTAAGGAAAAGTTAACGTTAGAAAGGCGCTGCTTGTTTGACTTAGGCTCCCGCTAGTTCGGTTGAGGTAGTGTGCACGGTTTTAGGGCGAGTACCGAATGAAGGATTTGAAACTGCCATTTCGGGTTCCAGTTACCCGGTTTTATGGAAAGCAAATTTTGAGGCCCTTAGAGGCCGATTTTCGAAAAACGTAAAACATGAAAGTTGTTTAGAACAGTTTTTCCTATAAGACAGCGCGGACAGTTTTTAAAAATAAGGCTCCAACGGCCTTCGTTTTTATAGAAAACCGAGCTGACCGTGCCCAGACTTCATGCACGGCCAGGTGAACTTAAAAGGAGAAAACGAGTGGGTTACAGTCCGAAATGGATTTTGATCAAAACATGAAAGCTTTAGAACGTTTTGAGATTTAAAACTTTGCTGAAGGAAACTTTTTCAAATTCGAATTCAGTTTTTCAAATAAAAATGTATTTCAGAAACTGTGCAGTGATCGGAAGGTTACTGCTCAAGATTTCTAAAAACAGTGTTGGAATTGGGTTTTCCTGCACGTACATTAGCAAATTTTTAGAAAGAAGCTGTTCCAAAGGCAGTATTGACTTTCAATAATTTTTATAAAGAACCCACTCATAGGAATTTTAAAGAAAACCTTAAGTTTTCAAAAGTGGATTTTTAAACCAAGTTTCGGTGAGCAATAACCCGGAAAAGACACCGAGTTATTGGTTTGGGCCCGAAGCCCAAGGGTTATCCAACGTAACCCAATAATGAACTAAGATTATGGAATAGGGCCCTTGTCTCGAGGGTTACCTACAGGGTTATTTTAGTAACCCGTTCCTAATGTATATAAGTTAGATTATGGGGGCATATAAACGCGGAATAAAATGAATGTTGGTTGGGATAACCAACAAATTTAAAAGTAGGATTTTCAGAAATCCTTACGCTATGTCCTTTGTAATAACAGGTGATAATCTGTTATTGCGACCTGTTCAGGAGCGGCATAGCATCGGACCTAGAGTTCAAGGTAAGTACAACTCCGCCTACAGTATAGGCTTTAGTTGAATACTTGCCTAAGTATGAATGATGAATATTATAGTATGTGTTATGATATGATTTATACTAGAATAGGTTATGAGATGTTATGTGAATATTTTATGATTATGCTATGATTGATGATAAGATGATGAGTTAAGAATTTATGACATGAAGTATGCTATGATTATGTTTTATGAGTACATGTGACATCACGAAGCATGTTCATTAATTCTAAACAAGAATGACTAAGAATTTACGGAGGATAAGTATGAAGGCAAGCAAGTTGCTTGTGTCGTACTGACCCGCTCGTAGGTCGGGTTGGACTATGGATTGAGTTGGAATTGGTCTGGCCGCCCCAACCACTCCATAGTTGCGCGCCCGGTACGTACACTTATGGGGCCCATAAGCAAGATAAGCAAGATAAGTAAAATAAGCAAGTACGATAAGTCAAGTTATGAATGAAAGAAGCAAGCATAATGAAGCATAATTGGCTCATGCATGATCTAGATAGATTCAGTTATACTATGATTGAATATATTATGATTCAATAGAAAATGTTATGTCATGATTGAAAATGTTATATGGAATATGTTAGGTTGAATGAATGATGTTATGTTTGAATTAATTCTGTTTTGTATCGTTAGTGATTGCGGATAATTATGTTGTACTTGCTGAGCGAAAGCTCACGTGTCTTGCGTCTATGCTGTAGGTAAGCAACCTGTCAGCAATTTTTGATACAAGATGGCGAGCGGGGCAGGGTGAACTGTGAAGTGAGTGGGATAATCTGCCGCCACGCGTTTTGTTTCAATTATGTATAGTATCTAATATTCGACTGCGAACATCGTCTTATATATTAGTTTCCAATCGTATAGCGCTTTTTCTTTCGTACGCACTATATATATATATAAAAAAAAAAAAAAAAATTTCCGCTGATTACGCTAAGTAAGTAAGTAAGTATGAATGCTATGTATGTATGTATGTACGGTAACGGCCTGTGCTAGGCGGGTCGTTACATTTTCTGTGTTGTACCGACCCGAGTAAGGTCGGGTTGGACTATGGTTTGAGTTGGAAATGGTTTGGCCGCCCCAACCACTCTATAGTCGCGCGCCCGGTACATACACACAAGTAAGGGGCCCATAAGTAAGATAAGAAATGAAAGTAAGTTAAGCATGAATTGAGCATAAAATAAACATAAATGAACCATGCATTATGATGTATGCTATGCTATGATAAATGAAGTCATGATATGTACGATATGCTATGGTAAGTTAGGTTAGTATGTGAAAGATTAGATCATGTTTGTTTATGTCGCGGTATAGGAGGTTGTGCTTGCTGAGCGAAAGCTCACTGTCTTACGTTTATGCTGTAGGTAAGAAACCGTCAGCAATGGTTGATACAAGATGGATGGGCATGGCGGGGCAAACTGTGAAATGTGGGAAATGTAGCCGCTACGCGTTTTGCTTTTTACGTATTTATGTTATGGTAAATATTTTTGATAAAGATACATTTATATGTTGCATTTGTATGCCATATAAAAAAAAAAAAAAAAATTTCCGCTGTGTTTTCAGAAGTATGTAAGTATGTAAGGGAAGATAAGTATGTATGTATGGTAACGGCCTGTGCTTGGCGGGTCGTTACAGAGTTGGCATCAGAGCGGTTTCCTGCGATACGATTTCACAGTCTGCCTGCCATCGCCACCATCATTGTAAGTTAAATTTATATATTTTATGTATACGCGTAAGTATTTATGATCGAGTTATGTTATGATAGACGCGTGGAAATGGATCCCGCACGGATCAATGAGGATCGCGCAATTGTTGTGGCTTTTTACGGATTACGTCCTCTTCTATATGACGGTACGGGACGATCAGTTACAGTATCGGCTTGGTTGTACGATATGGAGATGATTTTCTACACCTGCCACATCGAGGACCGATTACAGGTCTCGCTAGCTGCTCGTTGTTTGATCACGGACGCTAGACTATGGTGGATGACTTACGGAGAGCGGCAGATGCCCAGTCGGACGTGGGCACATTTTCGCGCCGTAGTACTTGCACGATACGGGCCGATCCCTGCTGCGGGGCCCGGTAACGATTGGCAGTACCGAGATCCCGAGATCTATTGGGACATGCAGTATAGGCGATACCAGAGTTTCGTCGCAGATTGGCACGCGTACCTGCAGGAGTCTATGGGCCATTACTGCTGCAGATTTCAGGACGCTATGCTACCCTATGTTCCGCAAGATATACCTCACCCCCAGCTACAGGCCGAGGTGACAGCACATATGGCGCATGCTGACACCCATATGAATGAGTATCAGGTCCCAGTCGACGATGCCGGGATAGGGGGACCCCAGCATGAAGTGGGTCTAATGTTTCCCGAGGACCCGATTCCTGCTATACCCGTACAAGAGATCCCAGCCCAAGAGGCTGAAGACCAGATGGACGCCGAGGACGCTGCCGACGATTTGATTGCTCCGGAGGAACCACCGGAAGACCCTCCTATTATGATCATCCCTAGCGACGACGAGGACGACGAGGACGATATGGAGCCCGAAGCCGAGCAAGGTAACTGGATGGAGGATATTGATGACGCCGAGGGCGATCCCGAGGAGATGCGATTCCACGATGAAAATTGGGACGAAGACTCTGACGCCGAATCCGACGTTTCGATGATTACGCTAGACGTTATAGTCTAGTTAGGGCCGATATGCGCATATATTTTTAACCATGTATGATGATAGAGTAATAGACACTCCTATCATATTTTTTTATTATGAACAGTACGATGGTAAAGTGTTAGACACTTCCATCATATTTTGACCATGTATATGTAAAGATATGTACGTACAAGTATGATGTATTCAATGTGTAATTACAGTATTGTAAATTACGATGTACAAAGTATGTACATAAAGGACCGTACAGATACGGGATTTATAACAAGAGCATGTTATAAATATTATGAAAGTTATGCTATATTATGATAAGTATCTGTTATGATACCTTCTATGTTATGATATGAAATGTATGATGTTACGGCATGATGTGATGTGCTAAGTTATGTATGAAAGAAAGGATATTAATGGTGTGATGATATCTTTTCTTATGATAGGATTTAGAAAATGGTACGTCCACGAAGAACGGTACCACGTAACCAGCCCGAGCCAGATCTCGCAACCATCGTTGCAAATCTACAACAGCAGCTGCTAGAACAGCAGCAAGAGACGGAAAGACTACGAGCTCAGATAGCTCAAATGAATCAAGGACCGCGGATTAACGAGGTTCCACCACGAGCTCAACCAGTACCCCCGGTACCTGAGGATCAGCCAGAAGTTCCTCAGAATGCTAACATTCCAATGGCACCTACTGGAGGGCAAGCAAACCTACAACCAGTGAGGGAGGACTTACTATACGAACGATTCAGGCGAATGAAGGCGCCTGAGTTCGAAGGCCCGACGGACCCGATCGCCGCGGACAATTGGTTGATCGATATCCAAGTTATCTTGGATTTCATCCGACTAACGGAACAAGAGAAAGTTCTCTGCGCTTCTTTCGCCCTGAAAAAGGATGCGCGACACTGGTGGATGACCGTGCAGATGCGCCGTGACGTTACGGCCATGAACTGGCAGGACTTTGTGACCGAGTTCCGAGCAATGTATTACAACAGAGAAATCCTTGCCATTCAACAAGACGAGTTCACGAGCTTCAGACAAGGGTCGATGACGGTAATGGAGGCCGTACAGAAGTTTGAACAGCTAGCTCGGTTGTGTCCAGATTTGGTTCCGAGTGAAACGGAGAAAGTGCGAAGAATGATGAAGATGCTCAGAACCGATATTGCCAAGCAAGTAAGTGCTGGCAGCAGCCCGCCTACCCTGGTGTCCGATTGTATAAGCCGGGCGATACGAGCCGAATACTGGATCAACCAGGATAAGGAAGCTAGGGCTCAATTTTTCAAAGCTAAAAAGGAGGAAAAGGCGGCAGCAAAGCCAACGCAGACTCGACAAGACTCGGAGTCACAACCGAAGGGCCAATCCAGTAACCCTACACAAGGTTCCACTCAAGCTGGGAGAAATAAGCGAAAAGGAAATTTCTCGGGCCAGAACCAACAAGGGAATTTCCCTCAGAAAAAGAACAATCAAGGGAAAGAGAACACTAACACCAGCTATCCCGCGTGCGTAACATGTGGAAAGAAACACCCGGGAGTGTGTAGGATGGGGACTAATGTTTGCTACCTTTGTGGCAAGGAAGGGCACTATGCACGAAGTTGCCCCCAGAACAACCAGAACCAGAGCCCTCAGTATCCAAACCGGAATGCCAGCAGCCAGCTACATGCAGTCCAAGCAAGGCTTGAAGGACCCTCAATTGCACAAGGAAGATTAGAGGCTCCTGAACCCCTAGCTAGGATTTACGCCTACACCGATGGAAATGCTGAAGCTGGAACTTCGCATGAAGGGACAAGATAGATACTTGTCGCCACCTAAGGCGTTATTGTATTATTTAATTCTGGTGCAACTCACTTGTTAATATTTATGGAGATTGCCCAGAAATTAGGAAGTAGTATAGATAATTTTTAAAACAGCATTTTAAAAATTTCTTTGCTTGTTAAAGGGATTTTGTGGTTTGAATGATCTAATTTTATTTTAATGCAAAATATTTTTGTAATTATAATTACTGAAAAATTGCTTGTAGATCTCATCGCAATCAAGCTTTAGGATTTCGATGTGATCTTAGAAACGGATTTCTTAAGTTATTACAACGCTAAGTTTGGTTTCCCAAAAGCGTTGAGAGACGTTTAGCCCTTTCGACAAGGAAAAGTTCAACCTTTACGGACCGTTGCGGAGCTCAACAACCGGATTAATTTTGGCAACGAAGGATCAGACGATGTTAGAAGCCCATAAGACGCCATATTTGGTACATCCAGGAGCTTTCAAAATGTACTAAGACTTCTAAGAAAGTTATCGATGGCCAAGCATGAAGAATAAAGTGACGAAATTCGTGTCAAAGTGCCTAACTTGTCAGAAAGTTAAGGCTGAATACCGACATCCTGAAGGAGATTTGCAGAAAACTGACCGAAATCTACATGTCTCAGATTGTGAGACAGTATGGAGCAACAAAATCAAGCATCTCAGACTAGGATGGATGCTTCATTTCTCGATTATGAACAAATGTTCATACTGCCATGGGGTTGAAATTAAAGTTCATTGCGGTTTTTCACCCCAAAATGGCTAAACGGAAAGAACTATCCCGAATTGTCCTGATTTTCGAGGACGAAAATTTTTTAAGGAGGGTAGATTGTAATACCTAGATTTTCAATGTTACTATTCTTTTTAAAGGAATTAAATGAATACCATAGAGGTATTATTGAAAGAGAAGCTCGGTTAAGAGTTCTCTTACATTTTATGAGTTTTTAGATCAATAAAACTCAAAAATGGACTATGTAGATTAGCAACGGACCTTTTTAGACAAAAGGGACGGAAAAGTGCATGATTTTAAACGAAAGTCAGAGTTTGACCAAGAACGGTTAAAGGATTGACTTTGCAGTATAGTAAAATAAAGTATACTGTAAAAACCGTCTTTACGGTTGAAATAGTATGAATAGGCTTTGAAAACTAGCTTAGAAAATCAAGCACACCAAGTAGGATTAAAGACCAAAAGGGCTCGAAAAAAATAAGAAAAAGTTTTTACAGTCCATTTTTACGCAGATAAATTTTGGACTGCAGTCAAGTAAAACAGTACTGAATTGTACTGTGTATTAGTAAACACAGTATTAGAAATATCTGTGTAGCTCAAAAATGGGTTATTTTAGAGAAAAGTAGCCAATCAAGGCCTTAGGATGACATCATAATTATGACATCATCCTTATTTGGAATTATGACATCATAATTCCATGAACCAACCATTAGATGCCATGTGTCTTGTTCTAGAACAATTTTGCCTTGCTCACCAAGGGGGATGGCCGGCCACCTCATGGAGAATTCTCCAAATTTTCAATAAATTTAGGGGTCAAAGTTGAATTTTTGAAAGTTCCCCTTTGCCTATAAATAGGAGTGACCCATATTCATTTTTAATGAAAAACTTAGCCAAACTCTTGCCATTTTCTGCCATCAAAACCGTGAGAGAAGGTGAGAGGGAGCCAAGAGAAAAACTGAATTTTTGCCTAAACCAAGTTTAGGTTAGTTTTCGGTTTGCAAGGGAAAGCTAAGGGGAGAGTTTGAGAAATTTTCCAGCCTTGTTCTAGGCTTGCAGCCGACTGTTAGGGTGCAGGGAAACCAAGAGGGAATCCAAAAATTTTAAGGGAAAGAATTCGGGTTTGTTTCATCAACCGAAACCAAGTTTTTTGAGACCATTTTCTTGGTCTAGGGCAGCCACGGTTTTGGAGCTAGGGAAGGCAGAAATTTTGTGACCAAAACTTGACTTTGGTCCAAGGTAAAAATCTAGAACCCTAACTCTTTTATTTGAGTTCAAATTTTAAGATTTAAGGTAGTTCAATTTGGTTGTAAGGACATAAGTCCATCTTCCAATTTTTGCCCTAATAGTTGTATGTGCTTGATTTGTAGATCTAAGGGTGTATGGCTTGATTTCTTGCATAATTTGTGCTTGTGTATGATTGATTTTCATGCCTAATGCTTAGGGTTGTGTGTCCCCTGGTTTGGTCCGAAAATCTGCCCTTAGGCAGTGCTTGAAGCATGCTAGCTTAGGGAGCAAAGTTTAGTGTTTGTATGTGTTGTATGCAAAAAGTTAGAACCATGCAAACCTAGGTTAAGTTAATACGGGTTTTGGTTTGCATGGACATGTTTGAATTACATGTTGGTTCATGTGGGACGTTAGAAAACGCTGCATGTATGTTATCTAGGCTCCCGCGTGATCGGTCGAGTTAGAATCCGCGAAATAGGACGTAAAACAAACTTAAAACCGAAAACTGCCAGTTCGGATGTGAACTGCCCAGTTTCGGGAAAAGTGGAATTTGAGGCCTTTAGAGGCCGAACTGGGTAAAACGTAAAACATAAAAGTTGTTCAGAACGAGTTTTCCTAGGGGCCAGCGCGGACACTTTTCCAAATTGAGGCTCCAATGGTCTCCGTTTTTACAAAAACCCGTGGCTAGCCTGCCCAGACCCAGTTTACAGGATCAGCCAGTTTCAAACAAAAACTGGTACGAATACAAGCAGAACTGGATTTTTCGTAAAACACGAAAGTTTTAGGATTTTTCGAGAGCTAGAACTTTCGTGAAGACAACTTTTTCAAAATCAGAATGGATTTTTAAACTGACACGGTTTTATAAAGACTGTGCAGGAAATGAGAAATTCCTGTACAGGATTTTCTAAAAACAGTACAGAAAAATTGTATCTTTTCCAAAACCACTGTTTTGACTAGGGAAACTGTTCCAAAGGCAGTTTCCAGTCCTAAATGATTTTATAAAAACCTATTTTAAGGATATGAATTTTTATGAGTTAAGTAAACGATTTTTAAAGTTAAAATTACCCAAGTTTCCAAGGAAATGGAAAATGGATTTTTTAAATCAAATTGGGTAAGTAAAATAATTACGGGTAATAACCGGATGTAATATCCGAGTTACTAGACCCAAGCCTAGAGCTCAAGTTTGACCCATATAGGGTTAACTTGGTTGATTAAGAATTAATCTTAAGGGTTAAACAAGAAAACCCTAAAGGAGACTAAGATTAATAAATTGGGCTAAGATATAGGGTTAATTAAGAAAACCCAATAAGTATAATAAAGCCCAAGGTTAGGAAGGTAACCTAACCCTAACGGTATATATAGGGTTTAGCACATGAGGTTATCCAACGTAACCTCTTAAAGAATTAATTCATATTTAGTATGGGGACATACAATTAGGATTATGTAAGCATGTTGATTAGATTATCAACATTTCCGCAAAACTAATTAGAACCTCATCTATGTCCTTCAACGAGCAGGAGGGAACCTGCAGCTGTACTCGGAGGAGAAGCAGCTTAACACAGGACATAGCAAAAGAGGTAAGTACAACCACCGCCTACAGCATAGGCTTTGTTGTGGTACTTGCCTAAGTATGATAGATGTATGCTAGGGATGTATGCTATGATATTGATGCTATGTTAGGATGTTGATGCTAGGTTATGATGTTATGCTATGTTAGGATGTGATGATAGATTATAATGTTGATGCTATGTGATGTTATTGTTGTTATGCTATGTTGGGTTATGTTGTATGATAGGTTAAGGTATGCTATTGATGAATGCTATGTTATGATGTGTTAAGACACGAAGCATGTTCACAAAATCTTATAAAATAAGATCAAGTATGACATGATAAGATGAAAGGAAAGTAAGATGGCGAGCAAGTTTTCTGTGTTGTACCGACCCGAGTAAGGTCGGGTTGGACTATGGTTTGAGTTGGAAATGGTTTGGCCGCCCCAACCACTCTATAGTCGCGCGCCCGGTACATACACACAAGTAAGGGGCCCATAAGTAAGATAAGAAATGAAAGTAAGTTAAGCATGAATTGAGCATAAAATAAACATAAATGAACCATGCATTATGATGTATGCTATGCTATGATAAATGAAGTCATGATATGTACGATATGCTATGGTAAGTTAGGTTAGTATGTGAAAGATTAGATCATGTTTGTTTATGTCGCGGTATAGGAGGTTGTGCTTGCTGAGCGAAAGCTCACTGTCTTACGTTTATGCTGTAGGTAAGAAACCGTCAGCAATGGTTGATACAAGATGGAAGGGCATGGCGGGGCAAACTGTGAAATGTGGGAAATGTAGCCGCTACGCGTTTTGCTTTTTACGTATTTATGTTATGGTAAATATTTTTGATAAAGATACATTTATATGTTGCATTTGTATGCCATATAAAAAAAAAAAAAAAAAAAAAATTTCCGCTGTGTTTTCATAAGTATGTAAGTATGTAAGGGAAGATAAGTATGTATGTATGGTAACGGCCTGTGCTTGGCGGGTCGTTACATATGTAAGGTAACGGCCCACGTTTACGTAGTCGGCCCTATGTAGACGACCGGGGCGTTACAGTGTGCACGGATTTTAAGCAAGAATCAACAAAATATAATCTACCGGTTATTGAAAACAATTTGGACAGTTTTTTGGAAACTAAATTTTGAGCCCTTTAGAGAGCGAATTGGAAAAAAGTTATAACTAAGAAGTTGTAGAAAACAGAAAATTCTAGGGGGTAGTATAGACAAATTTTGAAAAAAGGGCTCCAAATCCCTCTGTTTTTATGAGTTTTCAAAATTGGCCGGTCCAGACATTGTACATGGACAATATCTTTCAAAATGAAAAACAGGCAAGTTAAAGACAGGTTTAATTTTGAACAAAATGAAAGTTGTAGGTTTCGGTGAGATCTACAACTTCTGTGAAGAAAACTTTTTCATATTCTAAACCAATTTAAAGATAAAACTAGATTTTCAAAACTTTACTTGGTACAAGAAATTCCTGCACACATACTTTCAACCAAATTAAAATATTGTTTTCAAAAGTAGTTTCAAGGTTTTATGATCCCTTTTAAAAAGAAATTATGGCTTTAAAAACTAGTTTCAAAAGGTTGAAATCCTTTTGAAATTTCACAAGTGAATTTTTAAGGTCATTTCAAGTATTAAATCAAGATAATACTTGATGCATGAAGCTAAGATATTTTCCAATTAAATAAGATATTTTCTAATAAAACAAGGTATTTTTGAGAAAAAAGGAAATAATGAAGAATAGGCCCAAGTTACTTAAGTATAAGTAACGATTCTATGCGGATGGTAGTCGGTTTGGAGGCCAACTTATTGTTCAATGAATATGTTATGGTTTGTTGGGTAATAAAGTAGAATGATTCTTACGCCCTGTTTGAAAACAGGAATAATATATAACTTATTATCGTGCCTTGTAGGAACAATAGACTAAGAGTGCATGATAACTTATAAGTATAACTTCACTTACAGCATGGGCAAAATGTTTTTTCTGCTTTGCATATTTTTCAAAAAATCATGTATTGATTTAAATATTTTTACTGCTTTGCATGATTTTCAAAGCATCATGTGTTAATGTATGCGATGCATATGATTTATGGTTTGTTATTGGCATCGTGTTATCATGGTCACTAAAAATAAATCACATAACAAGAATAAGATCAAGTTTCAAGTAAGAAATAATAAAGGTTTAAGTTTTCAAGTATGATCAAAGTAAGAACAAGTTTTCAAGAATGAAGGTAAGCAAGTTGCCTTGTATCATACTGACCTGCCGCAAGGGCAGGTTTAATTCATGGCTGCACACCACGGTATGTATACTTATGTTCATGTTATAAAAAGGGCCCAAAGCTAAGATAGAACAAGAAAAGTATAAGTGATTCTGTTGGAAAAAAACGGATCCGATATCAGAGTTACGGCGCAACGGAAGTTTTAAAATTTTTATGCCGTTTCCGAAAAGAATCTCATGATGTATATAACAATAAATTAAATACATGATCAAGCGTACCTTTTTTCTCGGATTCTGGAATGACTAGAGCGTTTGACCAACGTGTCTTCTCTACTATTCTCGAGTTCCATGTCTCAGAATGTGTGTGGGCACACGTTCTATGAATCCAAGCTACCGGTAATGCTTTCCGAAGTCTAGATCCCTCTTTCTCAATTCCGATGTTCCTCGTTGAGAATATGATCCAAGTTCTTTTTTCAAAACTACAAAATAGGAACCGGTTAACCTCCTATAAAAATTATCACTCGTTTTAACCTTCCTTACAGTTTTGATTTAATAAAATTAACCGAATTTTATGAAGTAGAAGAAATCACAATTGGTTTTCTCTCTCTCTCCAAAAATGTTTTTCTCCTTAGTGAATGACCAAAAATTTTGTTTCTCAAGAATTTCTAGCATTTATATAGAAGTCTAATCATTTTTAAAATTTAATTCCTACTTGAAAAATAATTAATAATTATTTTTCCGGATAAATTTTGAACCAAAAGATCATACAACTTTAAGGCTAGATTCATTGAAACTAAAAATGTTTTTCCAAAGAGAGAATCTCCTCATAAAATTTGGCCACTTTAGATAAATCTTGATTGGTGATTCAAATTTTAAATCAAGAATCTAGACTAGTGAAAAGATCCTATTCCTATCTAGATTCAAATTACCTTTAAACCTTTTTGAATTTAAATAAGATTCACTTGTTTGAATTAAATATTTTCCTCAAACATCAACCATATTTATTAATTTAAATAAATAGAATATTTGAAATTTTTCTCCTCTCAAAAACCATCCACAACATTTTAAAAGAAAAAAAATTCATCAAATAATCTCTATTATTTAAATCAATTAATAATTTAATATTAGGAATATATTTGAACAATTTTGAAACAAAATTTTCTTCTCTCCACCTATCTAAAAACCGTACACTACATTTAGATTAGGAGAGAAAAACTTTGTTTTCCAAAATTAAATAATTCAAACATAATCTTATTTTCAAAATTCAAATTAACCAATCACATGTTGACAAATCATATTATTTGTCTACATAAATCCTACATGTCCAATCCTTTTTCCGGATTGCATGTTAGAGAGTACCATGTCTTAATAGACATTACAAAATTCCATTTAAATTTACCGATCTCATTAGGAATAAATCCCGAGACGCTATATGGAACTATATGAGCTAATAGAGGGGCCCGATGGAAATATGTAAAGAGGCTCCTATAATTGTGAAAAATTAATCCCAGATTAATTATTCATCAATTATCAACTTCAAAACTATTCCACTAAAAGTTTGAAGCTGAACTCCTGTTTACATACCGTATTACGAAAGCTCTCTCATGTAGTGCTTCTTTCATGATTTATTCATCGCTTGCTTAATCCCCATATGTTATCCATGATTGAATTAAGGGCTTTTTCTGTTTTACTTGTTTAATCATTTTAACTTAAAGTTCTATTATTCTCTATTGAAAGAACCACCAAGTGTAAAACCATACAATTGGTAAACCATCAGAGAACACAAATTAAACCGATGGTCAAGTTCTTTTTATACTATCTTTCAATCCCCGAATAATACCTTTAAGTAGATAACTTGTACTATCATTAAGATAGCTATGGATTCCATATCTATAAATCTTGATTTCTCCATCCATAAGTCATGCACCCAAAACACAAGTATATTGACCATGAATTAACAGTGTCTCACCTGTAGTGCATTAAAGTATATAAGTCATGGATACGAACTCAAATAATCATTTCAGAATTCAGATTAATACAGGATGATAATCAAAGCGTTATTGATTCTTATAAACGGAATTATTAAACTAAATCAATTAACACTTTAGGTCCAGTCCAATATCATACCTCAATACTGGTATACTGTAACGACCCGCCTAGCACAGGCCGTTACCGTACATACATACATATATACGTACTTACATGCATACATACTTATACGTAAAATAGCAGAATAAATTTTTTTTTTATAAGCCGTATGAACATATTTGCACATGCGTAAGTAATTATACTGATTAATTAAAAACGTTGTGCAGGCATAAATAAAGCTTATAAAATAATCATATAACAAAACAAAACGCATGGCGGCATTGGTCCCACATTTCACAGTTCAGCACACCTCGCCCTCCATCTTGCATCACGGGTTGCTACTAGGCTGCTTACCTACAGCATAGACATAAGACAATGAGCTAACGCTCAGCAAGTACAACTATTAAATACCGCAATAACATAAACACAACACAATCTAACCTAACATAACATTTTATGACATAACATAACATTACTTATCATGACTTATCATAACATAACATTTCTTATCATGACTTATCTTAACATATCATTTCTTATCATAACTTATCATAACATAACATTTCTTATTATGACATATGCATGAATCGTTTATGCTTTCTTATATCATCATATCTTTCTTTCTTAACTTATCTTTACTTATGGGCCCCATAACATGAGTGTTCGTACCGGGCGCGCTCTATGGGCTTACACTTGCCATAGCTCAACCCGACCTGACGCGGGTCGGTACGACACATGCAATTGCTTGCCATCATAGCTTAATCTTTCTTTTGTTAATTAGTGAACATGCATCGTGATGTTTCACTCAATTAATCTTAACATATCTTAACCCTAATCATGCTCCTATAAATCATAGCATACTTAACATTTCATACATCATGACATTCATTCATAACATAAAATCATAGCACTTATCATTCATATAAAATCATAGCATTCCTAGGATATTCTATAGCACTTAGCATGTAGCATTCATAAATAGCAAACATACTTAGGCAAGTATTCACAACAAGCCTATGCTGTAGGCGGAGTTGTACTTACCTTGTTTGTAAAAGCTGTGTCCAATGTGGAGTTAAATTCCGCTGGGACACTTCCGCGTATAACGTTCTGAGATAAAATGAAAGTAAGGGTTAGAACTGTTGGTAATATAACCAACATTCTTTCATAACCTTAGTTATAGGCCCTTACTTATTTTTACGTTATCCTAATTGGTTACTTTGGTAACCCTAATCGGTTTGTTTTTAACTTTGGTTTTAAAATCTTATCCTTAGAAAAGAAAACCTTAATTTTTGGTATAAAAATCCTTTTTGTTTAACTTTAAAACTGAAAATCTTAAACTGAGACTTATAAAATTATTGACTATTAGAAACTGCCTTTGGAACAGTTTCACAATGTCAATTTGCAGTGAAATTGTGGAATTACACTTTTTTTTCTGTGTTAATTTATAAATCCTGTACAGAGTTTTCCATAATTCCTGTACAGTTTTCCGAAATCCATTTTCATCTTAAAATCAAGACTGATTCTGATAAACTTGTCTTTACGAAAGTTTTAGACATTGAAAAGTTCTACAACTTTTGTGTTTTGGATAAAACCCAGTTCGGACGTTTTCGTGGTCAAAAACCCTGTGGAACTAGTCCGGGCCGTGCACGGGTCCTGGGCACTTTAGGCACGGGTTTTGGTAAAAACCGAGGCCATTGGAGCCTCATTTTACAAAACTGTCCATGTTGTCCTCTAGGAAAAACTCTACTTAAAAACTTTCATGTTTTGAATTTCCCCTGATTCGGCCTCTAGAGGCCTCAAAAACTGTTTTCCCCGAAACTGGCCAATTTCTACCCGAGTTGGCAGTTTTCGGTTTAAAATTTCATTTGCGTCCTAGAACGTCCACCCTACCTCAACCGAACTCAGTGGGAGCCTAAATCAGACATGACCGATGTTTCTAACGTTCAGATTTCAACATGCAAGCCAAATTGAACATCATTCATAATCCTACAAAAATCCTAAACATTTAATCAAACATCTAACATGCACACATGCACATAATTGAACCACCAAACCCTATACCTAAACAAATCAAGCACATACTCATAATTTACAAGCTAGGGCAGAACTTGAAAGTGGGCTTATACCCTTACAAACCATGGCTTAAATACATTTAAATTTCTCCATATGAAATTTAAATGAAAACTTGATTGGTTAAGGTTTTTACCTTACTCGGTTTGGCTCGGTGAGCTAGGATTTCCACTTTCTTCCTCCTCCTCAAATCACCGGCTGTTTTGGTGATTGGCAAGTGCAAACTTGCTGCCTTTCTTGCCCTAAATCCAGCCACCAAATGGCACGAAATCTGGCTGCTTCCAACTCCAAAACCCGGTTTGGATCCAAGCTTGGTTCCTCCCCCCCTAGAACCGGCCTTGCTAGGGAAATGGGCACTAAAATTTTTTCCAACTTTTCGATTGGTTTCCTACTTGAATCCGACCACCCCTAAGCCCTACACACTCTTGGTTTTGCAAAATTTTCTTGCCTTTCTCTTCCACTCTAGGTTCGGTTTTTGTGGAGCAATTTTGCAAGAGTTTGGCTAACAATGCTCAAATGTGAACAATGCTCCCCCTATTTATAGAGGTTGTGAATTTCTTATAATTGCACAATTTAGTCCTCAAAAAAATCAGAAATTGGACTTTTAGGGGGGCATGTGGCCGGCCATTAAGCTAGGTGGAAGACAACTAATTTCTTCCAATTCTTAAATCAACTAATGATGTCAAAATTCAAAAAGTTAGTGAGGTAAGCAAGGCTTAAGCTTGTTTGGCTCTTTTTGCTATTAAGCAGTCCATTTTTAAGTTATCACAGGTATTTTCAATACTGGATTCACTTATGCACAGTATTGGTTTACCGAACTGCAGTCCAAAATTCATCCGTGTAAAAATGGACGGTATGAAATTTTTCTTATTTCTTAAAACCCTTTTTGCCCTATACTTCAACTTAATGTGCTTGATTTTCTAGGGTGGTTCTAATATCTTAAACATAACTTTTTATCTGTAAAAACACGGTTTTACCCGGTGTAATTTTATACAGATAAACATTTAAACATACAGTCATTTTCTTGAACTTTTCGGGTCAACCATCGACTTTCTTGTCAATTAGTGACCTTCTTGTCAAGTTTTGGACTTTCATGGTCAACAGTTGACTTTTTGGTCAACCGTGACGTTTTTGGTCAAACTTTGACCATTTTACAAAATTTCATGATTTTGTTCCTTATTACCTAAAAGGTCGTTTTCTTAAATACATAACCATTTTTGAGTCTTATAAAGCCATAAAACTCACAAAACATAATTAAAAAACCCTTAACTGGGCTTTTTCCATAAATACATTTACGGTTCAATGTAAATTTATACATAGAATCGTTCAGACATAAAAATCAGGTATTACAATCTACCCTCCTTAAAGATTTTCGTCCTCAAAAATTAGAACAAGCCGGGGTAGTTCTTTCTCATTTCATTTTCTAATTCCCAAGTGGCTTCTTCTACTTTATGGTTTCGCCATAAAACCTTTACCATGGGAATTGTCTTATTTCTTAGAACATTCTCTTCTCGATCTAGGATTTGTATCGGCTTCTCTTCATAGGTCAAGTCTGTTTGAACCTCCACCGGTTCTTGACTGAGAACATGCGAAGGATCTGGGACATACTTCTTGAGCATTGATACATGGAAGACGTTATGCATAGATGCTAACTCTGGCGGTAGGGCAAGCTTGTATGCTACTTTTCCAACCCTCTCTAGGATTTCAAAAGGTCCAGTATACCTTGGACTAAGCTTCCCTTTCTTTCCAAATCTCATTACTCCCTTCATAGGAGCTATCTTGATAAAAACTGCATCTCCAGTCTGAAATTCCAAAGGCCTTCTTCGCTTGTCAGCATAGCTTTTCTGACGACTGATAGCTATGTCGAGCCTTTGCTTAATTTTCTTGATATCTTCAGCAGTCTTTCTGATGAAATCTGTAGTCTGAAGCTGCTTTTGTCCAACTTCTTGCCAGTGAATAGAGGATTGACATTTTCTTCCATATAGTGCTTCGAACGGAGCCATACCAATTGAAGCATGATAGCTGTTGTTGTACGAAAATTCAATCAAAGACAGCTTCTGATCCCAGTTTCCTTGAAAATCCAGAACGCAAGATCTCAGCATATCTTCTAGTGTCTGGATAGTCCGTTCTGACTGGCCGTCGGTTTGGGGATGAAATGCCGTGCTGAACTTCAGTTTCGACCCCATAGCAGTGTGTACGCTTGTCCAAAATCGGGAAGTGAAACGTCCGTCTCGATCTGAGATGATCGATTTTGGTACTCCATGTAGTCGAACGACCTGGGATACATAGACGTCGGCCAATTTCTCCACTGAATAAGTGGCTTTGATAGCGATGAAGTGGGCAGATTTGGTTAATCGATCAACAATAACCCAAATCGTGTCATTCCCATTTGAAGTTCTGGGCAGTCCCACGACAGAATCCATGGTAATTTGTTCCCATTTCCATTCGGGAAGCTCTATTTTCTGCAATTCTCCACCAGGATGTCGATGTTCTGCCTTAACCTTTTGACAAGTTAAACACTTTGACACGTACTTCGCTATCTGATTCTTCATGTTTGGCCACCAATAGTTTTCTCGGAGATCCTTATACATCTTGGAGGCTCCTGGATGTACCGAATACGGTGTCATGTGAGCCTCTGCCAGAATTTGATCCTTTAAAAACTTGAAATTAGGAACGCAAATTCTCTCTTTGAAGTAGATCATGCCATCTGCAGAGGTTCTAAACTCCTTATTTCTTTCGTCGAAGAGTTGTGCCTTGATCAACAAAGGATCCTTTCCTTGAAGGTTCGTGATGGACTCCATTAAATTTGACTGGAGGGTTAAAGCGGATAACTTTCCCATTATCATCCTTAGGTTGAAATCGGAGATTTCCTTTTGAAGCAGCTTGGGCAGCAGTACTAAGGACATCAACATGCCCGATGACTTCCTGCTTAAGGCATCTGCTACTCTGTTTGCTTTGCCAGGATGGTAAAGGATCTCGCAGTCGTAGTCCTTTACGAGTTCAAGCCATCTTCGCTGCCTCATGTTGAGCTCCTCCTGGGTAAAGATGTATTTGAGACTTTGATGATCTGTGAAAATCTCACATCTATTCCCATATAGGTAGTGCCTCCAAATCTTCAATGCGAATACCACCGCAGCGAGCTCTAGATCATGCGTCGGGTAATTCTTCTCGTGATCCTTCAGTTGTCGGGAAGCATACGCGACCACTTTGCCTTGCTGCATTAGGACTGCTCCTAGACCCGTCTTAGAAGCGTCGCTGTAGATTACGAAATTTCCTGCTTCGACATCTGGAATAATCAAAACAGGCGCGCTTGTCAGCTTCTTCTTGAGCTCTTGGAAATTCTCCTCGCATTTGGACGTCCATTCGTACTTCTTCCCTTTGCGTGTAAGGGCCGTAAGAGGGGCTGCTATCTTAGAAAATCCCTCAACGAAGCGGCGATAATAACCGGCTAATCCGAGGAAACTCCTTATTTCCGTTACGCTCTTAGGCCTTGGCCATAAGCTAACTGCTTCTGTAAGATCTAGAATTTTCATCACTAAGATTTCTTGTATAGAAATTTAAATTATACCGTAATGGTATCTATGAAAAATCCCGGCTCAGGGTTTTTATTTATTTTTATGAGTTCTTATGGCCCTATAAGACTCAAATATGATGGTTTAGCCAAGCCTATGATCTTTTGGGTTCAAAAGATAGCAAATCTTATGATTTAATAAAAAGTCAAACGTTGACCGAAAAAGTCAAAGTTGACCATGAAAGTCAAAGTTGACCCGATGAGTCAAAGATTGACTGGAAAGATCGATTATATGACGGAATTTAAGTATGTTGAGCAGTATAGGTTTTGTACTGCGAAAATCATTTTCTACGGATAAAATAGCTAGAATTAAACCAAAAACCGCCATAGAAAAATCAAGCGCATTAAATAGATTATTAAGGGCCAAAGGACTTGAAGCGAAAAGAAAAGTTTTTCGTACCGTCCATTTTATGACAGATAAATTTTGGAATGAAATTTAATTTATGATACTGTGTATTAAGTAACACAGTATTAACAATGTCTGTTGGGCTAAAAATGGACTACTTATCAAGGTTTAAAGCCAAACAAGCCTTAAGAGATATGACATCACCTTATCCATTGTTTATGACATCATTTGTATTTAAGCTAAATTAGGAAAGTATTAGGTTGGTTCTAGACCACATGATGGCCGGCCAACTCACCCCCCCCCCCCCCCTTGGTGTAAAATGCTAGTTTTTGAGGGACTAAATTTGCAATTAAGCAAAGCTCCAAAACCTCTATAAATAGGTGGCCATTCTATTAAAAAAAAAAATCAGAAATTCCAGCCATACTCTGCCCATTTTTCTCTGCCCAAAACCGAACTCCAGCAGCCAAGAAAAACAAGAGCTGAAACAGAAATCCAAGAGTGAAATCTATAGGGTGAGTTCGGATTTCAGATTTGGAAGTAGGAAAAAGTGTTGGAAAATTTGGAACCCCTTTGTTTGGCCTTGTGGCCGGCTGTTAGTGAGCTGGAAAAGGGAGAGAAAGGCTGAAGGAGTGGCCGGATTTAGTGGCTGGTCTTGGTGGGCAGCAGCAGCCAAAGGCAGAAAAATTTTTCTGGGTGAGCTAGGGGGAGGCCGGCTGTGTCTAGGAGCCAAGGGGGAAGAAACTTTAGACCATACCCTAACCAATCTTAGGGTTCATTAAGGTAAAATCCCTCCTAGCTTGCAGCTTTCAATTTGGTTCAATTTGAAAGTTTAAATTGTATTTCAAGTTGTTGGTTGTATGAGCTTAAGCTCAAATTTTATTTTCAGCACTAGTTAGGTTATGTGCTTGATTTAATTTTAGGGTGGTTTGGTTTAATTAATATGCTATGTTTTTAAAATGCTTGCTTGTTTGTATGCTAGTTGAATGGTTAAGTTATATGCCCCTAATAAGTTAAGTTATGAGTTAGAATGCATGATTAGGTAAATTGGCAGATTTGGTGTATGTTAGTTAAGCTGGATTTTTTTTCAGCAAACCTTAATTTTTGGGATAAGATAATGGTTTGCTTGGCTGAGTTTTTAATTTGTGTTTGAAGAGAATTTGACGTTAGAAAGGCGCTGTATGTTTGATTTAGGCTCCCGCTGGTTCGGTTGAGGTAGTGTGCACGTTTTTAGGGCGAATAACGAATGAAAACACAAAAACTGCCAATTCGGGTGTATGTTGCCCTGTTTTCTGGAAAGTAAATTTTGAGGCCCTTAGAGGCCGATTTTCGAAAAACGTAAAACATGAAAGTTGTTCAGAACAGTTTTTCCTATAAGACAACGCGGACAGTTTTTAAAAATAAGACTCCAACGGCCTTCGTTTTCATGGAAATCCGAGCCTGACCGTGCCCAGTTTCCATGCACGGCCAGGTGAAATTAAAAAGAGAAAACAAGTGGGTTTGGGCCCGAAGCCCAAGGGTTATCCAACGTAACCCAATAATAAACTAAGATTATGGAATAGGGCCTTGTCTCAAGGGTTACCTACAGGGTTATTTATAGTAACCCGTTCCAAATATTTACAAGTTGGTTATATAGGGGGCATATAACGCAGAATAAAATGATTATTGGTTGGGATAACCAACAGATTAAAAAGTAGGATTTTCAGAAATCCTTACACTATGTCCTTTGTAATAACAGGTAATAATCTGTTATTGCGACCTGTTCAGGAGCGGCATAGTATCGGACTTAGAGTTCGAGGTAAGTACAACTCCGCCTACAGTATAGGCTTTAGTTGAATACTTGCCTAAGTATGAATGATAAATGCTATGGTAGTTGATGCGATATGCTTATGAAATGTTATATATTATGAATATGCCATGATGAAATGTTATGTTATGATTTAGATGTATGATATGTCTATGATGTATGAATTTATGATATGAAGCATGATAAGATTGTGTTTTATGAATATGTGACATCACGAAGCATGTTCACTAACTCTAAAAAAAGAATGATTAAGAAATTATGAAAGATAAGTATGAAGGCAAGCAAGTTGCCTGTGTCGTACCGACCCGCTCATAGGTCGGGTTGGATTATGGATTGAGTTGGAAATGGACTGGCCGCCCCAACCACTCCATAGTTGCGCGCCCGGTACGTACACTTATGGGGCCCATAAGCATGATAAACATGATAAGCAATATAAGCATGATAAGTACGATAAGTATGATAAGCTATGAAATACCAAGAAAGTATAATCAAGCATAATTGGCTCATGCATGATTAGGGTAGGATGTGCTATGTTAGATTCGAGTTATGTTTTGTATTGTTATTTGTTGCGGATAATTATGTTGTACTTGCTGAGCGAAAGCTCACGTGTCTTACGTCTATGCTGTAGGTAAACAACCTGTCAGCAATTTTTGATACGAGATGGCGAGTGGGGCAGGGTGAACTGTGAAGTGAGTGGGATATTCTGCCGCTACGCGTTTTTGTCTCTTAAGTACATTATATATTATCCGGTGTTCGATTATCGCTTTTTGTTTTGTTCATACAATCGTTATTTATATATATCGTTATCGTTCATGCACCCCGTATAAAAAAAAAAAAAAAAAAAATTTCCGCTGTTTATGCTAAGTATGTATGTATGTTATGTATGTATGTATGTACGGTAACGGCCTGTGCTAGGCGGGTCGTTACAGCTTCCACTTTAGCTGGGTCCACAGAAATCCCTTCTTGTGACACCACGTGGCCTAAGAAATGCACCTTTTCCAACCAAAATTCACATTTAGTGAACTTTGCGTAGAGCTGATGTCGTCGCAACATTTCCATCACCATTCTTAGATGCTGCATATGCTCTTCCTGGGACCTTGAATAGATCATGATATCGTCGATGAAGACAATAACGAACATGTCCAGATATTCCTTGAACACTCGGTTCATCAGGTCCATGAAAGCAGTTGGAGCATTGGTTAGCCCAAAAGGCATAACCAAAAATTCATAATGTCCGTAGCGTGTCCGAAAAGCCGTCTTGGAGATATCTGAATCTTTGATTCTGAGCTGATGATAGCCAGATCGTAGATCGACTTTCGAAAACACCTTTGCTCCTCTGAGTTGATCGAACAGATCGTCAATCCTTGGAAGAGGATACTTGTTTTTGATGGTGATCTTGTTCAGCTCGCGGTAATCGATGCACATACGTAAAGATCCATCTTTATTTTTCACGAATAGCACAGGTGCTCCCCACGGAGAGTAACTCTGTCGGATGAATCCTTTATCTAGCAATTCTTGCAGTTGTACTTGGAGTTCCCTAAGTTCAGCAGGTGCCATACGGTAAGGCGCCTTCGATACTGGAGCAACTCCGGGCATTAGCTCAATTTCGAATGAAATTTCGCGTTCCGGTGGAAGCCCTGGTAGCTCTTCCGGAAAGATATCCACATACTCCCTGATAACAGGTACATCTTCCGGTGTTAGCTTCATTTCGTGCTCTTTGTCCACCATGTTAGCTAAATACCCCTGACAGCCATTAGCTAACATCTTCCAAGCTTTCATAGCCGAAACCAATCTGGTTGTTGAGTTCCGAGCTTGTCCGTGGAAACTGAACTCTTCCTCGCCATAAGGGTTGAAAATCACACAACGCTTCCGACAGTCGATCTTAGCGTTGTACTTGCTAAGGAAATCCATACCTAAGATCACATCGAAATCCTGTAGCGTGATTGCGATGAGATCTTCATACAGTTCTTTGCCACAGATAATCACGGAGGTATTTCGTATCCAAAAATTGGACCACAAAACTTCTCCGGATGGCAAGGAGGTCTTAAAAGGTTGGCTTAATCTATCCACACCTCTTCCTAACTTCTGGGCGAATTCCAATGATATAAATGAATGTGTGGCACCAGAATCAAACAGGGCAATTGCTTCATAAGTGGTGATAGAGATCTGACCTGTCACCACATATGCAGTGTTTGCTTCCGCATCACCCCTGGTGTAGGCGTAGATTCGAGCTTGAGGCTTAGGAGCTTCCAATCTGTAATACCTGATTTTTATGACTGAACGATTCTTTGTATAGAACTTACATTGAACCGTAAATGCATTTATGGAAAAAGCCCAGTTAAGGGTTTTTAATTATGTTTTGTGAGTTTTATGGTTATATAAGACTCAAACAGGATTAATTAATTAAGAAAACAACCTTTTAAGTCAAAAGGAGCAATATGGCAAAATTTATTGAAAAGTCAAACTTTGACCGAAAAACGTCACGGTTGACCAAAAAGTCAACTGTTGACCAAGAAAGTCAAAATTTGACAAAAAGGTCACTAATCGACAAAAAAGTCGATGGTTGATCCAAAAAGTTCAAGAAATGATGTTTCGAGTCTGTACGATTTATTAAGAAACCGTACGGAAATTGTACCGGACGAAAACCGGTTTTTCAGATAATAAGAAATGTTTAAGACTTAAGAACCACCCTAGAAAATCAAGTACATTGAGTTCAAGTATAGGGCAAAAGGTTTACGAAATAAGAAAAATTCTATACCGTCCATTTTTACGCCGGTAAATTTTGGACTGCATTCGGTAAACCAATATGATTTAAGTAAATCCAGTATTGGAAATACCTGATTAACTTAAAAATGGGCTGCACATAGCAAGAAGAGCCAAACAAGCTAAGATAAGCTTACCTCATTAACTTTTTGATTATGACATCATTAAGTGATTTAAGAAAAATTGAAAGAATTAGTTGTCTTCCACCTTAGCTAATGGCCGGCCACATGCCCCTCCTCAAAGTCCAATTTCTGATTTTTTTGAGGACTAAATTGTGCAATTAAGAGAAATTTCCAACCTCTATAAATAGGGGGAGCATTGTTCACAATTTAGCAATGTTAGCCAAACTCTTGCAATTTTGTTCCACAAAATCCGAACTTTGTGTGAAAGAGAGAGACAAGAAAAATTTGCAAAACCAAGTGTGTGGGAGGCCTTAGGGTGGTCGGATTTAGGTTAGTAACTAAGCAAAAAGTTGGAAAAAAATTTGGTGCCCATTTTCCCTAGCAAGGCCGGTTCTAGGGGGGGGAGAAACCAAGCTTGATCCAAACCGGTTTTGGAGTTGGAGGCAGCCGGATTTGGTGCAATTTGGTGGCTGGATTTGGGGCAAGGAAGGCAGCAAGTTTGCACTTGCCAATCACCAAAACAGCCGGTGAATTGAGGAGGAGGAAGGAAGTGGAAACCCGAGCTAACCAAGCCAAACCGAGTAAGGTAAAAACCTTAACCGAGCAAGCTTTCATTTAAATTTCATATGGAGAAATTTAAATGTATTTAAGCTATGGTTTGTAAGGGTTTAAGCCCACTTTTAAATTCTGCCTTAGCTTGTAATTTATGAGCATGTGCTTGATTTGTTTAGGTTTAGGGTTTGGTGGTTGATTATGTGCATGCTAGGTGTTTGTGTGAATGCCTAGGATTTTTATATGCTATGGATGAACGTAAATTTGGCTTGCATGTTGGAACCCGAACGTTAGAAACGTTATGCATGTCTGTTTTAGGCTCCCGCTGAGTTCAGTTGAGGTAGGGTGAACGTTTTAGGACGTAAACGAAATTTTAAACCGAAAACTGCCAACTCGGGTAGAAATTGGCCAGTTTCGGGAAAAACAGTTTTTGAGGCTTCTAGAGGCCGAATCAGGGGAAACTCAAAACATGAAAGTTTTTAAGTAGAGTTTTTTCTAGAGGACAACGCAGAAGTTTTGTAAAATGAGGCTCCAATGGCCTCGGTTTTTACCAAAACCCGTGCCTAAGGTGTCCAGGACCCGAGCACGGCCAGGACAAGTTCCTCAGGGGTTTTGACCACGAAAACGCCAGAACTGGGTTTTACCCAAAACATAAAAGTTGTAGAGTTTTTAAATGTTTACAACTTTCATGAAGACAAGTTTTACAGATTCAGTCTGGATTTTAAGATGAAAATGAATTTCGGAGAACTGTACAGGAATTATGGAAATCCTGTACAGGATTTAAAAAGTTGACACAGAAAATGCATATTTTTGCAGTTTCACTGCAAATGGACATTGAGAAACTGTTCTAAAGGCAGTTTCCAATAGTCAATAAATTTATAAGTCTCGTTTTAAGATTTTCAATCCTTAAAATTAAACAAAAGGGTTTATATACAAAAAATTAAGGTTTTCATTTCCTAAAAATAAGATTTTAAAACCAAAGTTAAAAACTACCCGAATAGGGTTACCAAAGTAACCAGTTAGGATAACGTAAAAATAAGTAAGGGCTTATAACTAAGGTTATAAAAGAATGTTGGTTATACTACCAACAGTTCTAACCCTTACTTTTATTTAATTTCAGAACGTTGCACGACGAGGTGTCCCAGCGGAACCTAACTCCACGATTGGACACCGCATTTACGAACGAAGTAAGTACAACTCCGCCTACAGCATAGGCTTGTTGTGAATACTTGCCTAAGTATGATTGCTAGTTATGAATGCTACATGTTACATGCTCAGTGTTATAGATTAGCTTAGGAATGCTATGATTCTATGTTATGAACGTATGTTTTGTATGCTATGGTCTATAGAAGCATGATTAGGGTTAAGTTATGTTAAGATTAATTGAGTGAAACATCACGATGCATGTTCACTAATTAACAAATAAAAGATTAAGTTATGATGGCAAGCAATTGCCTGTGTCGTACCGACCCGCGTCAGGTCGGGTTGAGCTATGGCAAGAGTAAGTCCATAGAGCGCGCCCGGTACGAACACTCATGTTATGGGGCCCAAAAGTAAGGTTAAGTTAAGAAAGTTATGAAGAGATAAGAGAGCATAAGGAAGCATAAACGGATCATGCATACGATATGTCAAGTTATGTTATGAAATGTTATGCCATGTTATGATTAAGAAAGGTTATGAAATGTTATGCCATGTTATGATTAAGAAAGGTTATGAAATGGTATGCTATGTTATGTTATACAATGTTATGTTAGGTTAGCTTATGCTGTGTTTTTAATATTGCGGTATTAATAGTTGTACTTGCTGAGCTTTCGCTCACTGTCTTACGTCTATGCTGTAGGTAAGCAGCCTGCCAGCGACCAATGATACAAGATGGAAGGCGAGGTGTGCTGGACTGTGAAATGTGGGAATAATGCCGCCACACGTTTTGTTTATTATGTCAATATTTTACAAGCTTTATTTATACCTACACAACGTTTTAATTATTCAGTATAATTATTTACGTAGGTGCGTATATATATTTATACGGCTTATAAAAAAATATATATATATATTCCGCTGTTTTACGTATAAGTACGTAAGTATGTATGTATGTATGTATGTATGTACGGTAACGGCCTGTGCTAGGCGGGTCGTTACAGAGTTGGTATCAGAGCGGTTTCCTGCGACTAAATTTCACAGTCAGCCTGCCATCGCCTCCATCATTGTAAGTTAAAATTTTATTTTCATATGTTAATAATTATTATGCGATTATGTATGATTAGATTTACGATTATGGATCCGGAGCCCGTAGAAGAGGACCGACGCGCGGTTTCAGCGTTCTACGAGTCACGGCCCCTGCTTTTTGACGGCACACCCCGAACGGTAGCTCTATCAGTTTGGCTATACGATCTGGAGAGGATTTTCCTCCTTTGCCACATAGAGGCACATCTACATGTTTCATTGGCCAGTCGATGTTTGGCAGCCGATGCACGGTTATGGTGGATGACGATCGGCGAGGGGACGTTACCTGCTCGTACGTGGGCACATTTTCGTGTCTGCATGACTAACCGCTATGGACCGGTGCTGGACGATGGGATAGACGAGCATTATCGAGATCCCGAGATTTATCGGGATATGCAGCATGAGCGGTATTACATGATGGTCGATGACTGGCGAGCCTATCCACATGAGCCGATGGATCACTATTGTCGGAGATTCCAGGAGGCTATGTTACCTCACATTCCGTTGGACATACCGCATTCAGGATTACAGTCTATAGTGATTCTGCGGGACGGACTACCTGCACAGATCCGTCAGCACACGCCCATACCGACGCAGATTATGACAGTGGCCCATATGATCGGGTACATTTTAGCTGCGGAGGTCATCGCACAGGATTTGCAGGCCGATGCTCACGTAGCAGAGCATGAGGTACCAGTCGATGACGCCGAGATGCCCGAGCCGGTTTACGAGCCGGAGCCGATATATGAGCCAGAGCCCGCTTATGAGCCCGACCCGGTCGACCAGGAGGATCCAATACCCGACCCGGTACAGGAGGCCGAGGATGATGGTTATGATGCTGATGAGGACATGGATGCTGATGCGCCCGAGGACCCTCCGATCATCGTCATATCTAGTGATGACGAGGACGATGACGAGGAGCCCGATCACGAGCCAGGATTCGGAGGATGGCTCGATGAGGATGATGACGATGACGGGCCAGTGTTTGTAGGATGGCCCGACGAGGGAGATAATTTTGAGGAGGATCCCGAGGAGATCCCAGGCGATGACGGAGAGGACGACTCCGATATCTCCACCGTTACGGTAGCAGAGTTAGATTAGGCTCAGATCACGTGTATATGTATATGTTTTGAGACTGATGTACTAGCTTATTTTATTTTGATATTAGGCTTGTACTTTTGTATGATGGTAAAGTGGTAGACACTTCCATCTCAAAGTTTTGACTTTGTATATGTATAAGAAATGTAAATGTGATAATGTAAGTATGATATGCATGATGTAAAGAAAAGTAATTACAAGTTAAGTAAATATGATGTACTTTTTGTGAGTTTACAAAAAGACAGTTTACAAGAAAAATATATGAAATAGCAAGTTATGAATGATATGATATGAATGTGACGAATGTTTATGATACGATATGATAAGTATATTATATTATGATATGACAATATTGTGATATAATATGTTAAGATATGAATGCAAAGAAAGGATATTAATGGTTAGTAATATCTTTTCTTATGATTTAAATAGGAATTTAAAAATGGTTCGCACGCGCAAGGCTGCACCAGTGAATCCACCTGCGCCAGATCTAGCGACCCTTGTAGCCAATTTACAACGACAGTTGCTCGAGCAGCAACAAGAGACAAACCAGCTGAGAGAGCAGCTAGCTCAGTTACACCAGAGACCCCAGGTCAACGAGGTTCCCTTACCCGCGGAGCAAGCACCTCCAGTGGCACCTCCAGTGCCCAATGTTCCGCGACATGCTGAGGTACCAGTAGCACTGTAACGACCCGCCTAGCACAGGCCGTTACCGTACATACATACATACATACTTACGTACTTATACGTAAAACAGCGGAATATATTTTTTTTTTTTATAAGCCGTATAAATATATATACGCACCTACGTAAATAATTATACTGAATAATTAAAACGTTGTGTAGGTATAAATAAAGCTTGTAAAATATTAACATAATAAACAAAACGTGTGGCGGCATTATTCCCACATTTCACAGTCCAGCACACCTCGCCTTCCATCTTGTATCATTGATTACTGGCAGGTTGCTTACCTACAGCATAGACGTAATACAGTGAGCGAAAGCTCAGCAAGTACAACTATTAATACCGCAATATTAAAAACACAGCATAATCTAACCTAATATAACATGGGGTAACATAACATGGCATACCATTTCATAACCTTTCTTAATCATAATGCATACATTTCATAACCTTTCTTAATCATAACATGGCATAACATTTCATAACATTTCTTAATCATAACATGGCATAACATTTCATAACATAACTTGACATATCGTATGCATGATCCGTTTATGCTTCTTTATGCTCTCTTATCTCTTCATAACTTTCTTAACTTAACCTTACTTTTGGGTCCCATAACATGAGTGTTCGTACCGGGCGCGCTCTATGGACTTACTCTTGCCATAGCTCAACCCGACCTAACGCGGGTCGGTACGACACAGGCAATTGCTTGCCATCATAACTTAATCTTTTATTTGTTAATTAGTGAACATGCATCGTGATGTTTCACTCAATTAATCTTAACATAACTTAACCCTAATCATGCTTCTATAGACCATAGCATACAAAACATACGTTCATAACATAGAATCATAGTATTCCTAAGCTAATCTATAACACTGAGCATGTAACATATAGCATTCATAACTAGCAATCATACTTAGGCAAGTATTCACAACAAGCCTATGCTGTAGGCGGAGTTGTACTTACCTCGTTCGTAAATGCGGTGTCCAATCGTGGAGTTAGGTTCCGCTGGGACACCTCGTCGTACAACGTCTGAAATTAAATAAAAGTAAGGGTTAGAACTGTTGGTAGTATAACCAACATTCTTTTATAACCTTAGTTATAAGCCCTTACTTATTTTCACGTTATCCTAACTGGTTACTTTGGTAACCCTATTCGGGTAGTTTTTAACTTTGGTTTTAAAATCTTATTTTTAGGAAATGAAAACCTTAATTTTTTGTATTTAACCTCTTTTGTTTAATTTTAAGGATTGAAAATCTTAAAACGAGACTTATAAACTTATTGACTATTGGAAACTGCCTTTGGAACAGTTTCTCAATGTCCATTTGCAGTGAAACTGCAAAAATATGCATTTTCTGTGTCAACTTTGTAAATCCTGTACAGGATTTCCATAATTCCTGTACAGTTCTCCGAAATTCATTTTCATCTTAAAATCCAGACTGAATCTGTAAAACTTGTCTTCATGAAAGTTGTAAACATTTAAAAACTCTACAACTTTTATGTTTTGGGTAAAACCCAGTTCTGGCGTTTTCGTGGTCAAAACCCCTGAGGAACTTGTCCTGGCCGTGCTCGGGTCCTGGACACCTTAGGCACGGGTTTTGGTAAAAACCGAGGCCATTGGAGCCTCATTTTACAAAACTGTCCGCGTTGTCCTCTAGGAAAAACTCTACTTAAAAACTTTCATGTTTTGAGTTTCCCCTGATTCGGCCTCTAAAGGCCTCAAAAACTGTTTTTCCCGAAACTGGTCAGTTCCCACCCGAGTTGACAGTTTTCGGTTTAAAATTTCGTGTTCGTCCTAAAACGTCCACCCTACCTCAACCGAACTCATCGGGAGCCTAAATCAGACATGCATAACGTTTCTAACGTTTAAATTTCAACATGCAAGCCAAATTGAACGTAAATCATAATCCTACAAAACCCTAAGCATTCAATCAAACACTTATCATGCACAATATGCACATAAATGAACCACCAAACCCTAAGCTTAAACAAATCAAGCACATGCACATAATTTACCAACTAGAGCAGAATTTAAAAGTGGGCTTATACCCTTATAAACCATAGCTTAAATACATTTAAATTTCACCATATGAAATTTAAATGAAACTTGATCGGTTAAGGTTTTTACCTTACTCGGTTAGGCTCGGTGAGCTAAGATTTCGGCTTCCTTCCTCCGTCTCAAATCACCGGCTGATTTGGTGATTGGCAAGTGCAAACTTGCTGCCTTTCTTGCCTTAAGTTCAGCCACCAAAAGACACAAAGTTGGCTGCCTCTAACACCAAAATCCGGCTGCCTCCTAGCTTGGTTCCTTCCCCCCCCTAGAACCGGCCTTGCTAGGGAAATGGGTTCTAAAATTTTTCCCAACTTTTTGGCTTGGTTCCCACCTTGAATCCGACCACTCTAAGCCCTACACACTCTTAGTTTTACAAATTTTTCTTGCCTTTCTCTTCTCCCTTAAGTCCGGATTTTTGTGAAGAAAAAATGCAAGAGTTTGGCTAAGTTTTCTCTTTAATTGTGAACAAAGGCCACCCCTATTTATAGAGGTTGGAAACTTCTCATAATTGCACATTTTAGTCCTCAAAAAATCAGAAAATTGGACATTTAGGGGGGGCATGTGGCCGGCCATGGACTAAGGTGGATGCCAACTATTTTTTTCCAATTTTTCCTTAAATCACTTAATGATGTCAAAATAAAAAAGGTAATGAGGTAAGCCAAAGCTTAAGCTTGTTTGGCTCTTTTGCTAATAAGCAGTCCATATTTAAGTCATCACAGGTATTTTCAATACTGGTTACACTTATGCACAGTATTGGTTTACCGAACTGCAGTCCAAATTCATCCGCGTAATACTGGACGGTATGAAATTTTTCTTAGTTCGTCAAACTCTTTTGCCCTAAGCTTCAACTTAATGTGCTTGATTTTCTAAGGTGGTTCTCATGTCTTAAACATAACTTTTTATCTGCAAAAAGGCACGGGTTTACCCGGTGCAATTTATACAGATCAATATCTAAACATAAAGTCATTTCTTAAACTCTTCGGGTCAACCATCGACGTTCTTGTCAATTAGGGACCTTCTTGTCAAGTTTTGACTTTCATGGTCAACAGTTGACTTTTGGTCAACCGCGACGGTTTTGGTCAAACTTTGACTTTTTGTAAAATTTCACGATTTTGTTCCTTATCACCTAAAAGGTCGTTTTCTTAAATACATAACCATTTTTGAGTCTTATAAAGTCATAAAACTCACAAAACATAATTAAAACCCTTAACTGGGCTTTTTCCATAAATACCTTTACGGTTCAATGTAAATTTATACATAGAATCGTTCAGACATAAGAAAATCAGGTATTACAATCTACCCTCCTTAAAGATTTTCGTCCTCGAAAATTAGAACAAGCCGGGGTAGTTCTTTCTCATTTCATTTTCTAATTCCCAAGTGGCTTCTTCTACTTTATGGTTTCGCCACAAAACCTTTACCATGGGAATTGTCTTATTTCTTAGAACCTTCTCTTCTCGATCTAAGATTTGTACCGGCTTCTCTTCATAGGTCAAGTCTGTTTGAACTTCTACCGGTTCTTGACTGAGAATATGCGAAGGATCTGGTACATACTTCTTGAGCATTGAGACATGGAAGACGTTATGCATAGATGCTAACTCTGGCGGCAGGGCAAGCTTGTATGCTACTTTTCCAATCCTCTCTAGGATTTCAAAAGGTCTGGTATACCTTGGACTAAGCTTCCCTTTCTTTCCGAATCTCATTACACCTTTCATCGGAGCTATCTTGATGAAAACCGCATCTCCGATCTGAAATTCCAAAGGCCTTCTTCGTTTATCCGCATAGCTTTTCTGACGACTGAAAGCTATGTCAAGCCTTTGTTTAATCTTCTTAATATCGTCAGAAGTCTTTCTGATGAAGTCCGTGGTCTGAAGCTGCTTCTGTCCAACTTCTTGCCAGTGAATAGGGGATCGACATTTTCTTCCGTACAGTGCTTCGAATGGAGCCATACCAATCGAAGCATGATAACTATTGTTGTAGGAAAATTCGATCAAAGACAGCTTCTGATCCCAGTTTCCTTGATAATCCAGCACGCATGATCTCAACATGTCTTCTAGTGTCTGGATGGTCCGTTCTGACTGACCTTCGGTTTGGGGGTGAAAAGCCGTACTAAACTTCAGTTTCGACCCCATAGCATTGTGTACGCTTGTCCAAAATCGGGAAGTGAAACGTCCGTCTCTATCCGAGATGATCGATTTTGGTACACCATGCAGTCGCACGACCTGGGATACATAGACTTCGGCCAACTTCTCCACTGAATAAGTGGCTTTGATAGCGATAAAGTGGGCAGATTTGGTTAATCGGTCGACAATAACCCAAATCGTGTCATTCCCACTTGAAGTTCTTGGCAGTCCCACGACAAAATCCATGGTAATTTGCTCCCATTTCCATTCGGGGAGCTCTATTTTCTGCAACTCTCCTCCAGGATGTCGGTGTTCTGCCTTAACTTTCTGACAAGTTAAGCATTTGGACACAAACTTCGCTATCTGATTCTTCATATTTGGCCACCAGTAGTTCTCTCGGAGATCCTTGTACATCTTAGAGGCTCCGGGATGTACTGAATACGGTGTCATGTGCGCCTCTGCTAGTATCTGATCTTTGAAAAACTTGAAATCAGGAATGCAGATCCTTTCTTTGAAGTAGATCATGCCATCTGCAGAGGTTCTAAACTCCTTATTTTTCCCGCCAAAGAGTTGTGCCTTGATCAACTGAGAATCCTTTCCTTGAAGGTTCTTGATGGACTCCATTAAATTGGACTGGAGGGTTAAGGCGGATAACTTTCCCGTTATCATCTCAAGGTTGAAGTCAGAGATTTCCTTTTGAAGCGGCTTGGGCAGCAATACCAAAGACATCAGCACGCCAGATGACTTCCTGCTTAAGGCGTCTGCTACTTTGTTCGCCTTGCCAGGATGGTAAAGGATCTCGCAGTCGTAGTCCTTTACGAGTTCAAGCCATCTTCGCTGCCTCATATTGAGCTCCTTCTGGGTAAAGATGTATTTGAGACTTTGGTGATCGGTGAAAATCTCACATCTATTCCATACAGGTAGTGCCTCCAAATCTTCAATGCGAACACCACCGCAGCGAGCTCTAGATCGTGCGTCGGGTAATTCTTCTCGTGATCCTTCAGTTGTCGAGAAGCATACGCGACCACTTTACCTTGCTGCATTAGGACTGCTCCTAGTCCCGTCTTAGAAGCGTCGCTGTAGATCACGAAATTTCCTGCTTCAACATCTGGAATAATCAAAACAGGCGCACTTGTCAACTTCCTCTTAAGCTCTTGGAAATTCTCTTCGCATTTAGAAGTCCATTCGTACTTCTTTCCTTTGCGCGTAAGGGTCGTGAGAGGGGCTGCTATCTTAGAAAATCTTTCAACAAAGCGGCGATAATAACCGGCTAATCCGAGGAAACTCCTTATTTCCGTTACGCTCGTGGGTCTTGACCATAAGCTAACTGCTTCTACCTTGGCTGGGTCCACAGAATCCCTTCTTGTGACACCAGTGGCCTAAGAAATGCACCTTTTCGAGCCAAAATTCACATTTTGTGAACTTTGCGTAGAGCTGATGTCGTCGTAACATTTCCATCACCATCCTTAGATGCTGCACATGTTCTTCCTGGGACCTTGAATAGATCAGGATATCGTCGATGAAGACAATGACGAACTTGTCCAGATATTCCTTGAACACTCGGTTCATCAGGTCCATGAAAGCAGCTGGAGCATTGGTTAACCCAAAAGGCATAACCAAAAATTCGTAGTGTCCGTAGCGTGTCCGAAAAGCCGTTTTGGAAATATCTGAATCTCTAATTCTGAGCTGATGATAGCCAGATCGTAGATCGACTTTCGAAAACACTCTTGCTCCTCTGAGTTGATCGAACAAATCGTCAATCCTTGGAAGAGGATACTTGTTCTTGATGGTGATCTTGTTCAGCTCGCGATAATCGATGCA
>CM046374.1:8839833-8872494 GCA_025413025.1 Ficus hispida
TTAGCATGTAGCATTCATAAATAGCAAACATACTTAGGCAAGTATTCACAACAAGCCTATGCTGTAGGCGGAGTTGTACTTACCTTGTTTGTAAAAGCTGTGTCCATGTGGAGTTTAAATTCCGCTGGGACACTTCCGCGTATAACGTTCTGAGATAAAATGAAAGTAAGGGTTAGAACTGTTGGTAGTATAACCAACATTCTTTCATAACCTTAGTTATAGGCCCTTACTTATTTTACGTTATCCTAATTGGTTACTTTGGTAACCTAATCGGTTTGTTTTTTAACTTTGGTTTTAAATTTATCTTAGAAAAGAAAACTTAATTTTTGGTATAAAAATCCTTTTTGTTTAACTTTAAAACTGAAAATCTTAAACTGGGACTTATAAAATTATTGACTATTAGAAACTGCCTTGGAACAGTTTCACAATGTCAATTACAGTGAAATTGTGGAATTACACTTTTTTTTCTGTGTTAATTTATAAATCCTGTACAGAGTTTTCCATAATTCCTGTACAGTTTTCCGAAATCCATTTTCATCTTAAAATCAAGACTGATTCTGATAAACTTGTCTTTACGAAAGTTTTAGACATTGAAAAGTTCTACAACTTTCGTGTTTTGGATAAAACCCAGTTCGGACGTTTTCATGGTCAAAAACCCTGTGGAACTAGTCCGGGCCGTGCACGGGTCCTGGGCACTTTAGGCACGGGTTTTGGTAAAAACCGAGGCCATTGGAGCCTCATTTTACAAAACTGTCCGTGTTGTCCTCTAGGAAAAACTCTACTTAAAAACTTTCATGTTTTGAGTTTCCCCTGATTCGACCTCTAGAGGCCTCAAAAACTGTTTTCCCCGAAACTGGCCAATTTCTACCCGAGTTGGCAGTTTTCGGTTTAAAATTTCGTTTGCGTCCTAGAACGTCCACCCTACCTCAACCGAACTCAGCGGGAGCCTAAATCAGACATGAACGATGTTTCTAACGTTCAGATTTCAACATGCAAGCCAAATTGAACATCATTCATAATCCTAGAAAAATCCTAAACATTTAATCAAACATCTAACATGCACACATGCACATAATTAAACCACCAAACCCTATACCTAAACAAATCAAGCACATACTCATAATTTACAAGCTAGGGCAGAACTTGAAAGTGGGCTTATACCCTTACAAACCATGGCTTAAATACATTAAATTTCTCCATATGAAATTTAAATGAAAACTTGATTGGTTAAGGTTTTTACCTTACTCGGTTTGGCTCGGTGAGCTAGGATTTCCACTTTCTTCCTCCTCCTCAAATCACCGGCTGTTTTGGTGATTGGCAGTGCAAACTTGCTGCCTTTCTTGCCCTAAATCTAGCCACCAAATGGCACGAAATCTGGCTGCTTCCAACTCCAAAACCCAGTTTGGATCCAAGCTTGGTTCCTCCACCTAGAACCGGCCTTGCTAGGGAAATGGGCACTAAAATTTTTTCCAACTTTTTGCTTGGTTTCCTACTTGAATCCGACCACCCCTAAGCCCTACACACTCTTGGTTTTGCAAAATTTTCTTGCCTTTCTCTTCCACTCTAGGTTCGGTTTCTGTGGAGCAATTTTGCAAGAGTTTGGCTAACAATGCTCAAATGTGAACAATGCTCCCCCTATTTATAGAGGTTGTGAATTTCTTATAATTGCACAATTTAGTCCTCAAAAAAATCAGAAATTGGACTTTTAGGGGGGCATGTGGCCGGCCATTAAGCTAGGTGGAAGACAACTAATTTCTTCCAATTTCTTAAATCAACTAATGATGTCAAAATTCAAAAAGTTAGTGAGGTAAGCAAGGCTTAAGCTTGTTTGGCTCTTTTTGCTATTAAGCAGTCCATTTTTAAGTTATCACAGGTATTTTCAATACTGGATTCACTTATGCACAGTATTGGTTTACCGAACTGCAGTCCAAAATTCATCCGTGTAAAAATGGACGGTATGAAATTTTTCTTATTTCTTAAAACCCTTTTTGCCCTATACTTCAACTTAATGTGCTTGATTTTCTAGGGTGGTTCTAATATCTTAAACATAACTTTTTATCTGTAAAACACGGTTTTACCCGGTGCAATTTTATACAGATAAACATTTAAACATACAGTCATTTTCTTGAACTTTTCGGGTCAACCATCGACTTTCTTGTCAATTAGTGACCTTCTTGTCAAGTTTTGGACTTTCATGGTCAACAGTTGACTTTTTGGTCAACCGTGACGTTTTTGGTCAAACTTTGACCATTTTACAAAATTTTATGATTTTGTTCCTTATTACCTAAAAGGTCGTTTTCTTAAATACATAACCATTTTTGAGTCTTATAAAGCCATAAAACTCACAAAACATAATTAAAAAACCTTAACTGGGCTTTTTCCATAAATACCTTTACGGTTCAATTTAAATTTATACATAGAATCGTTCAGACATAAAAATCAGGTATTACAATATACATTAAAGTTTCCTCCATGGAAGTAGACAACCTTTACAATCTTATCATGAATAAGATCCCAAAATCTTATTCTATCGATTGGGGACTATTTATTTCGACTCTATCAAATTACCACATCTTCTATGTATACCCCGCATACATATGGTAATCCGATATATTACCAACAGCCAAGGAGTATTTTATATTTGCTCAAATAACCATACAATCGACAAATGAAAGTAAATAGGACACAACTTATTAAACATGAATAACCTCCTCTTATTAATATCAAAATGTCATATTTACAGAAAATCCCTAATATTAATTTTCTACCCTTAGGGCACATATAGATCCCAACAATCTCTCACTTGCCCTAAGCGAGTAAATGTGATATATTACGAATCCCCATGCCTTCAACGCGTTCTTCGAATCTTCTGGCCACCAAAGTCTTAGTGAACGGGTCGGCAAGATTGTCCTCTGATGCGATTTTGCAAACCGTCACATTTCCACTCTCAACAAAGCCTCTGATGATGTGATATTTTCTGTCAATGTGCTTTCTCCTCTTATGATGCCTAGGATCTTTGGTATTAGCTACTGCTGCACTGTTATCACAGTAAAGCACCATAGCTTTATCCATACCAGGAACGACCTCAAGGTCACTAAGGAACCTACGGAGCCATACCGTTTCCTTTGATGCCTCATTGGCTGCCACATACTCGGCTTCCATGGTCGAGTCAGCAATGCAAGATTGCTTAATACTCCTCCACACAATGGCACCACCTCCAAGGGTAAAGATAGATCCTGAAGTCGATTTCCTTGAATCTTGATCTGATCGAAAATCAGAATTTGTGTATCCTATAGGAACAAGGTCCTGACCAGAATACACTAGCATATAATCCCTCGTTCTCCGTAGATACTTGAGTATATGCTTGACCGCAGCCCAATGGTTCAGTCCTAGATTCGACTGATATCGACTTACCATTCCAACCGCAAAACAAATGTCAGGCCTTAATATCAACCGCATAACATAGCATACATAAGACTACCTACCGCTGATGCATAAGGTATATTTTTCATACGCTCCCTTTCTTCCAATGTCTTGGGACAGTCATCTCTAGAAAGCTTGATTCCAATCTTAAAAGATTGGGCACCTTTCTTGGAATCTTTCATAGAAAACTTTTCAAGTACTTTATCAATGTATGAAGCTTGGGAGAATGCTATCGTTTTGTTCTTTCTATCTCTAAAGAGTTGAATTCCAAGAACATAACTAGCTTCTCTCAAGTGCTTCATGTCAAACTGTTTGGCTAACCAAACTTTGACAGATGATAACATTGCCACATCGTTTCCAATAAGCAATATATCATCTACATAAAATACTAGGAAAACCACTTTCTCGTTCTTGATACATTTATAAACACATGGTTCATCAACGTTTTGTTCGAATCCATAGGGATTGCTTGATCAAACTTAATATTCCAAAAACGAGATGCTTGCTTTAATCCATAAATGGATTTAAGCAACTTGCATACCTTGTCTTCTTGGCCCTTTGCCATGAACCCGTCTGGTTATATCATATAGATATCTTCCTCAAGAGGGTCATTCAAGAAAGCTGTCTTGACATCCATTTGCCAGATCTCATAATCGAGAGCAGCCGCAATGGATAAAAGAATGCGGATTGACTTGAGCATTGCTACAGGTGAGAAGGTTTCTTCATAGTCGATTCCTTCTTTCTGCGTATAGCCCTTTGCTACAAGTCTTGCTTGAAAGTTTTCACTTTCCCATCCACACCTCTCTTCCTCTTGTATACCCACTTACACCCAATCGGTTTTATGCCTTGGGGTAAGTCTACAAGTTTCCAGACCCCGTTGGAGTCTATAGATTCCATCTCGGTGTTCATAGCCTTTTGCCGAAGACTAGAATCAACATCTTCCATAGCTTATTTGTACGTAGCCGGATCATCAATATGTTCTATGGATTCTGCTTCAAAAACTTCACCATTGAACATGTACCTATCAGGTTCCCTGATAATTCTCCCACTACGACGAAGCTCCCGTGGTTGTTGATTCTCTAGTGGTTTTTCCACAGGGTTTTCTGTGACTTTAGGAATATCCAAACCTGAAGTCATCTCCTCAAACACTACTTTGCTGCGAGGTTCAAAGTCTTCCACATAACTTTCCTCTAGGAATGTTACACGTGTAGAAATAAATACTTTATTTTGCTTCAGATTATAGAATAGACCACCTTTTGTCCCTTTTGGATAGCCAACAAATAAGCACACTTCTGATCGTGACTCCAACTTCTTCATTTCCTTATCCATGACGTGTGCCGGACAACCCCAAATTTGAATATGATTCAAATTAGGTTTCCTACTCGTCCATAACTCATAAGGAGTTTTAGGAACCCATTTGGAGGGAACGTTATTCAGAAGATAACATGCAGTTTGTATGGCGTGCCCCCAAAATGACAAAGGTAATGTGGAGTAACTCATCATAGACCGGACCATATCCAATAGAGTCATATTCCTTCTCTCAGCTACACCATTCTGTTGAGGAGTACCAGGTGCAGTCAACTGGAATTTATCCCATTCTCTATCAAATATCCTAAGAACTCATCCGATAGGTATTCCCCACCTCGATCCGATCGAAGTGTCTTAATGGACTTGCCTAATTGTTTCTCCGCTTCAACCCAAAATTCTTTGAACTTGTCAAAGGCTTCGCTTTTACGGGTCATCAAATAGACATATCCATACCTTGAGTAATCATCAATAAAAGTAATATAATACTCATACATACCACATGCTTCTATGTTCATGGGACCACAAACATCCCTATGCACAAGTTCTAAAAGTTCCTCGGCATGACCATCCTTAGCAGCAAAGTGTCGTTTAGTCATCTTGCCTTCCAAACAGGATTTACATTGTGGCCAAGGTTCAACCTCATACAAGTCAAGGCATTCCTCCTTTACCATCCTTTGAATTTTGTTAAGGCTTATGTGACCAAGTCATAAATGCCAAAGATATGATTTGTTAGAGTGAGAAGACTTATGTCTTTTAGAGTTCTTTTCCAATTCTGTATCAAGCAGTGAGTGCATCTTAGGTTTGATAAAATAAAGATTTCTATGCATCCATCCATTACAGATAAGAGAATTGTTTTTCCTAATAACAACTTTATTATTAAAAGAAATTGAATAAGAATCCTTAATCAAACAAGCTACCGAAATTAGGTTCCTTTTGAAACTAGGAACATAAAAACAATGTCTCAAAATAATAAATCTAAATTCATCAAAATAAAGATGTACTTCTCCCACTGCTTCTGCTTGCACCAACGTCCCATCATCGGTTCTTAACGTGAAGTTCTCCTCACGCAGACTTCTCGTTACCTTGAACCCTTGTTGAGAAATACAAACATGGTTAGTAGCTCCAGAATCTATAACCCAATTGTCCTTAGATTCTTCCACTAAACAACCTTCAAGATACAGGACATTGAAATTACCTTTCTTCTTTTGCAAAGCTAGGTATTCTCGGCAATCCTTCTTGAAATGTCCTTTCTTCCCACAGTGAAAGTACTTAGCCTTTTTGGGATCCACCTGTCGCTTCTTAGTCTTGGTAGACTTCTTAGAAATAGGTGCATTCACTACAGGCTTGTTTCCCTTGTTCTTCCCCTTTTCCTTCTTCCTTTTGGGATTAGGAGTAGCCGAACTAGGTTCAGCCACATTTGCCTCAGCCTTAGATCCAGAACCCTTAAAAATGTTCTCAAAGGCTTGCAACTCTTTCATCAATTCCATTAAAGACATCTCCTTCCGGTTAAGGTTGTAGGATGCCTGAAACAAATCGAAATCCTTGGATAAGGTTTGGAAAACCATTACCAATTGAGTTGCAGCATCAATCTCAGCCTCATTTGTCTGAGCCTCAGACAAATAAGCCATGACTTTCATCATGTGCTCCTTGATGGGAGTTCTAACCTTCTGCCTGTAGTTCATGAGACCTTTAATAGCATCGGTCTTAGCCTGGATAGTTTGTTCACTAAACATTTCCTCCAGGTTATCCATGATCTACCTAGCAGTTTGATGTTACTCATGCTGTTTCTGGAGCACATTAGACATGCTCGTCCGAATATAGCACATGGCACTTAGGCTGGAATTATCCCAGTGCTCAAGCGCTACAAATTCCCTATCAGGAGCATCGATCGCAGGCGTAGGTGGTCTAGGTTGGGATAGGATGAAACTGTGTTTCTCAAAATTTAGGACGGTAAGCAAGTTCCTTTTCCAGTCATTAAAATTCTCACCAGTTAATTTCTTTTGCGTAAGTATCACAGAAAAGGGCTTGACATTTTGATCTATAATAAGAAAACATGTAATAAGTACGAGCAAACATCCTATCAGTTTATAAAATATGGTTTTATAATGAAACAAAAAGATCTATATGCAATCTAAATGTTTATGTGTAAAATCCTTAAAACACATACCTTACAATGATAATTCTTAGCTTCTGCTTTCTAAGCTATCGAGGGGTAGTCATAGAATAACTAGCCAAGAACATGGATCCCTTCTGATTAATACATATTCGTCCATGGAGCAAACTCCAATAAATATATATTAACTATCGTTTATTTGGCCACTACTGTACATATCAGAATCTCGAGGGAGGATTAATAAATAAAGTAGCATGCATGTATAACCATCGTTTCCAATTATGAATCCATATTTTACATCCGCCACCGAGGGGTGATCTAAACATAAAATATACCCAAAATTGTTATCCTTTTGGAAATCCAAATCAGTGTGCACTCTAGGTAAGATACCTATTTGAAGGGAATTCCGGGTCAAAATCGAGTAATAGGTATTACCATGCGTAACTATTAGACCAATGATGGAGGCCGTAGGTCTTAGTGTATAAAACCTTCTCCCACTCAATCTTTTAAATTAGGATTTTTATTTTTCATACATAAACAATATTTATTGAGGAGCACTCCCTAGTCTATATGGCATGTTATCAATACATTACGAAATAGTATATCATATTCATCTAGCAACACATCATCCATGGTTTGTAAAATATGTAAATTGCCGTGAATCAGATTCCATCCTAGAGAAAAGAAAATTACAAAATTTACAAAAATTAACCGAAACATATATCGGCCTTCATTTGTAGATTCATGCCTTGTATCCTTCTTCAATGCGTCTTCCTTCTCCAATGTCACATCTTTTTAAATTTAAATTTAAAATTCAAATTTCAAAAAAATATTATATGTGATTTTTAATTTCAATCAAAATTACAAAATATCAAAATTTAAATAAAAAATCTGATTATTTAAATTTCAAAATTCAAAAATTTAAAATTTAAAATTTAAAATTTAAATCTCAAAATTTTAAAATTCATAATAATATCCATTAAATTTAAATTTAAATTTTCAATTTTGATTTCCAAATTATCAAGATCACATATAATTGGAAAATTAAATTTTCAAAAAAATTCTGTGAATTTTTTTTTATTTTTATTAAAAAAACATTTTTTTTAATTGAAAAATACCAAAAAACATAAAATCACATCCTTTGAAAATTTCCATACCTTCGTTCATCTTCAATCTCCTCGAATCCATTGTAGCCCGAATTTTAGAAAAAAATTCTTATGCCGTTTCCGGCTTACAAAAATTCTAGGAATTGAAAGAAGGACCTAGCGGTGATAATAGACCGCATCTTTTACACTTGAAAAACCTAGATACAAATTCTAACCGCTATGGAATCATGACTGGCAAAATTGAACAAGCATCATATATTATAAAAATAATATAACGCATTCATTCATACATCCATTCATAATATATTTAACATGCACAAAATAAAACATAGAGTGCCAAGTCTCTAAAATATTTCATTAATGCATAGAAAGAAACTTACTCGATCAAATAATTTATGTTATATACATGATCATGAGCTGGCTCTGATACCAATTATTGGAAAAAAACGGATCCGATATCAGAGTTACGGCGTAGCGGAAGTTTTAAAATTTTTATGCCGTTTCCGAAAAGAATCTCATGATGCATATAACAATAAATTAAATACATGATCAAGCGTACCTTTTGTAACGTCCCGACCGTCCACGTAGGGCCGACTACGTAAACGTGGGCCGTTACCATGCTTGCTTAACTTAAACCTTATTCTTAACCTTACAGAAAATTTCAGAATAAATTTTCCGTTTCTTCTTTAAACTTTATTTTAAAATCACAACTTAAAAACATCACATATGTAACATGGTATATATTCCTTAAAACATACATATACAACTTGATAATTTAAATAGTTTGCGGAAAAACTTGCGTAGTGGTATCCCATACCGCCCTTCACTTGCTGCATTATTTCCATGGCCCACCAAGTAAAGCTGCAGGCATTTACCTACAGTATGGAATATACTGATGAGCTTTCGCCCAGCAAGTACAAACATAATCTCACAAAACATAATCAACATTGTATAACTTATGCATGAACCAATTATGATCAATTACGTATCTTATTATGATCAATTATTGACTTGAACTTATTATCTTGCTTAACATTTGGGCCCCTTGTGTACGTACCAAAAGCTTGCCAGCCTCAGAATGTCAGGGTTTGCAAGGCCCTTAACAATTCTGGAAAACATGAACATAACCCTTCACGCATCAACGGAAGGTTGATTATCACTTTACCCTCACGCATCAACGAGAGGTTGATAATCATAAACTTGAACTTATAACATACATGATCCTCCTGCATCAACAGGAGGTTGGTACGACACCTTACTTGTCTCGGTTTAGTCTTAGTCTGGTTACATTCCCAAGACTAAGAATCTTTACGTGTGATCTTATTAGTGAACATGCCTCATGATGTCACTATCTCATAATGTATATCAACCATAGTATATACATACACATGGCATATCTTATCATAACATATCATAGCTTGACATAACATACATGACTTGTCATAACATGGCATAACATGACAAAACATGGCTTAACATGGCAACATATAAATCATAGCATATACATGAAAACAGTCATACTTGAAAATAGTATTTACTATTTTCCATACTGTAGGTGAGGTTTGAACTTACCAGTCGTCCTATGCTCTTGGTTTATTGTCCATAAATGGCATGACTACAGTTCATACTCCTGTTTCCGAACAGGGTGCAAGATAAGAGTTATTCCTATTCTATCTTACCATAAATCATAATCATTAAATGTTGGTATCCTAACCAACATTCATGAATAACCCTAGTTATTAACTTATCTTAGTACAAGGGTATCAAAAACATAACATAAACTTTAAAACTTACTATCTTTTAAAACCCTTGAATTCTGAAAACTGTACTTGAAATCAGTCCTTAAATTTGATCCTTTTCTAACAGATCTGTTTCGAATTTGAAAACATTTCCTTCATGAAAGTTGTAGACCTTGAAGGTTCCTACAACTTCTTTTTTTTAACTCAAAACTCAAATCTGACTTAAACATGCTTGTTTCTGCCTTTGAAAATTCTTCGACCATTTTCATTACCCTAAAATTTGGTCTCGGGTTTTTGTAAAAACTAAGGTCTTAGAAGCCTTATTTTCAAAAACTGTTTGCGTTGACCCCTAGGATTTTCCCTTCTCTACAACTTTGTAGTTTTGACTTTTTCATGATTCGGCTTCTAAGGGCCTCAAAATTCACTTTCCAAAATACTGTCCAGTTTGACCCGAAACTGGCAGTTTTCATTCGGTATGGTTTATAAATCTAAACAACCATAACTTATGCTTTTACACAACATCAAACTCTTAATTCTCTTAACTAAAACGTAAATAAACAGCTAGAGGTTAAAAGATTTACCTCAAGCTTCACGAGAAAGGTTCTAGCTTAGGTTTTCGAAGTTTTCTTTTTCACTAGTCCAACCAAGACCGAACAAAACTGAATCTGTCTTTCACCTTTCTCTCTTATTTGGCTTCGGCTCTTAAGGGGAAAAAGAGGTGATTGTTGGCTGCAAGGTTAACTAAAAGAAGTTACAGATTTTGCCTTCACCTATTTATAGGTGAAGACTTGTTCTTGCTTTGCCAATTAGTCCTCCAACAAATTTCATTTTGCTCACAACACCTTATGTGTTGGCCGGCCATGATTGGCCCTAGAAGCTGAGTAAGCACAGCTAAGGTGACTTACTCACCAAGGCTACTAGGTTATGTGGCATGTTCTTAAGATGGCTGGCCATTAGGTGATGATGTGTCAAAATCTTAGCTAGCCATGGAGGCAAAGCTAGATTGGCTTATTCACCTAAGCTAAGCCATAATGTGTCATTCTCCAAATGGCCGGTTTTTGGTGCTGATTTGGCAAGGCCTTGGCTGGCCAAAGAAGCAAGCTAAAAGGGTGACTCATCAAGGCTAGGCCATGAGGTGTCTCTTCCTCCAAATGGCTGGTTTTGGTGCTGATTTGGCAAGAGCTTGGCTTGCCAAATAAGCAAGCTAGAAGAGTGATTCACCAAGGCTAGGAGGGCTTGCTCATCAAAGCTAGAAACTTGATGTGTCAATTCCTTATGGTGGCCGGCCAAATGTGGCAAATTTTGCTTGGTCTAGCTAGCCAAGTAAGCAAAGCTAATTTGCTTACTCATCAAACCTAGAACATAATGTGTCAAACCCTTGTTATGGCCGGTTCTTATGTGGTGCCAAGTATGCACATTTTTGTTTGATAATACATCACACATAGCCAAGTAAGCAAGGCTAAAATGCTTACTAAGCAAGGCTAGGTTTTTAGGTGTCAAACTAACAAAGAAACACCTAATTCCCTATTTGCTTTTCAGTCTTTAAAACCATCATATTTGCTTGAACATATCCATGAGGTGGCCGGCCATTCTTACTAGGTGTCAAGATGACAACTTGCAACAAAGCTTAGAAAGCAAAGCTACCATGCTTACTAAGCAAAGCTAAAATTGTGAGGTGTCAATTTCTAGTGCACTTCCAATTTTCATACTTTGCTTATTGGTCCTTAGGAGAAAAATATTTGCTCATTAGCCCTTGAGGTGGCCGGTCCCTATGATCACAAATGTAAGCATATGATTGGTCAATTTTGAACCAACCAAACTTAAAAATCATCATAAGCTTAATTGAACTAGGAAATCCAACTAGAAATATCCATAGTTCCATAAATTTATAAATTTATTTATCAAACCACAATTTTCACAAAATTGCACTTTGGCCCCTAAAGGCAAAAACATTTGCACTTTAGTCCTTAAAGGTGGCCGGCTTTGGTAATGAAACTTGGCTTCCAATTCTTGCTTAGTCATCCATTTAAGGATTAGGTGTCAACCCATAAGGCCCCATAGGCTATCCTCTTAAATACAGTACATTTCAAATACTGTTTTCATCTAACAACAGTATAATTTGTACTGGACCACTGTCCAGAATTTATCTATACTTAATTGGACTGCGTATAGGATTTCCTTAAGACTTGAAACTACTTATTTGTTTGCAATGACGGTTTGTCGCAGTAAAATTTTCATACTGATAATTATACTGCAATCTTATCTCAGACAAACATAAAATCAACTTGGTCAAACATTGACCGGCATAAAATCATAAATTCCTATTTTGCCCTTTTTTCCCAAAAGGCTTCACGCTTGACTAAAGTAAGCTATTATTGAGTCTCGTAGATACTTAAACGAGAACTCAAACATTTACTGATATTTAACTCAGATCATGAGTTTCATATCGACATACTAGATTCAAACTTGTGATTTTCCTTATTTAAAAGGAAATCATAGGTTCATCAAAATTCCGGGTATTACACCTTTTTTCTCGGATTCCGGAATCACTAGAGTGTCTGACCAACGTGTCTTCTCTACTATTCTCGAGTTCCACGTCTCAGAGTGTGTGTGAGCACACGTTTTATGAATCCAAGTGACCGATAATGCTTTCCGAAGTCTAGATCCCTCTTTCTCAATTCCGATGTTCCTCGTTGAGAATATGATCCAACTTCTTTCTTCAAAACTACAAAACAGGAACTGGTTAACCTCCTATGAAAATTATCACTCTGTTTAACCTTCCTTACAGTTTTCATTCAATGGAATTTTCTCTCTTTTTTCTCTCAAGATAGCCGAATTTTATGAAGTAGAAGAAACCACAATTGGTTTTTTCTCTCCCTCTAAAAATGTTTTTCTCCTTAGTGAATGACTAAAAATTTTGTTTCTCAAGAATTCCTAGCCTTTATATAGAAGTCTAATCCTTTTCAAAATTTATTTCCTTCTTGAAAAATAATTAATAATTATTTTTCTGAATAAATTTTGAACCAAAAGATCATACAATTTTAAGGCTAGATTCATTGAACCTAAAAATATTTTTCCAAGGAGAGAATCTCCTCATAAAATTCGGCCACTTTAGATAAATCTTGATTGGTGGTTCAAATTTTAAATCAAGAATCTAGACTAGTGAAAAGATCCTAGTCCTATCTAGATTCAAATTACCTTTAAACCTTTTTGAATTTAAATTAAATTCACTTGTTTGAATTAAATATTTTCCTCAAACATCAACCATATTTATTAATTTAAATAAATGGAATATTTGAAATTTTTCTCCTCTCAAAAACCGTCCACAACATTTTAAAGGAAAAAAATTCATCAAATAATCTATATTATTTAAATCAATTAATAATTTAATGTTAGGAATATATTTGAACAATTTTGAAACAAAATTTTCTTCTCTCCACCTATTTAAAAACCGTACACTACATTTAGATTAGGAGAGAAAAACTTTGTTTTCCAAAATTAAATAATTCAAACACAATCTTATTTCTAAAATTCAAATTAACCAATCACATGTTGACAAATCATATTATTTGTCTACACAAATCCTACATGTCCAATCCTTTTCCGGATTGCATGTTAGACAGTACATGTAACGCCCTGACCGTCCACGTAGGGGCGTACTACGTAAACGTGGGCCGTTACCATGCTTGCTTAACTTAAACCTTAGTTTTAAATACTTAACCTTACAGAAAATTTCAGAATAAATTTTTGTTTTCTTTAAACTTTATTTTAAAATCCCAACTCAAAAACATTGCATATATAACATTATACATATTCCTTAAAACATATATATACAACTTGATAATTTGAACAATTTGCGGAAAAACTTGCGTAGTGGTATCCAACACCGCCCTTCACTTGCTGCATCGTCTCCATGGCCCACCAAGTAAAGCTGCAGGCATTTACCTACAGTATGGAATATACTGATGAGCTTTCGCCCAGCAAGTACAAACATAATCTCACAAAACACAAGAAATATTGCACAACTTATGCATGAACCAATTATGTCCAATTATGAACCTTTTATGCACTTGAACTTATTATCTTGCTTAACATGTGGGCCCCTAGTGTACGTACCAAAAGCGCGCAAGCCTCAGAACGTCAGGGTTTGCAAGGCCCTTAACCATTCTGGAAAACATGAACATGACCCTTCACGTATCAATGGAAGGTTGATTATCATAAACTTGAACTTGAAACATACATGATCCTCCTGCATCAACAGGAGGTTGGTACGACACCTTACTTGACTTGGTTTAGTCTTAGTCTTGTTACATTTCCAAGACTAAGAATCTTTACGTGTGATCTTATTAATCATGATGCACATGAGACATAAACATGGCATAATTTGACATATCATAGCTTAACATGACTTAACATGGCTTATCGTATCATAACATGGCATAACATGACATAACATAACATGGCATAGCATAACATGGCATAACATAGCATGACATAACATAACATGTAATCATGTCATATACTTGAATATAGTTTACTATTTTCCATACTGTAGGTGAGGTTTGTACTTACCTCTCATCTTACGCTCTTGGTCTATCGTTCCATCGAGCCACAACAACATGTCATATTCCTATTTCCAAACAAGGTGTAAGATAAAAGTTATACACCTTTTATCTTACCATAATCATAATCATTAAATGTTGGTGACCTAACCAACATGCGTTCATAACCTTAGTTATATGTCCCCTCCTATACAACATATATTACTTGGTTACAATAAGTAACCTCATTGCTAAGCCCACATCCATACAGGTCGGGTTAGGTTACTATCCTAACCTTGGGCACATGACTTAACATTCTTGATTCATAATCCATAGGGTTATTACAAATAACCCTAAATCTTAGTTTATCATAATCTTGGTACCTTACTGGGTTATGTTGGGTAACGCTTGAGGTGATGAACCTTGGTCAAACTTAGTCAACCAAAGTCAACCTTCTAAGGTCAAACTTGGACTTTGGGGGTCAAGCCCAATAACTCGGGTATCCTTCCCGGTTATCATCCGTTAGTGTCTTGTTACTTATCTTTGACTTTAAAAATCTCTTTTTCCTTTATCTTGGAAAATTTGCTGAATTCGGTTTAAAATCCTTTGCTTAACTTATAAAATTTGTTAAGAGCTGAAAACTGCCATTGGAACAGTTCTCATAGTCAAAACATTGGGGTTAGTGAAAAACACCATTTTCCTGTATTATTTTAGAAAATCCTGAGCATGAGCAGGAATTTCCTGCTTATGTACTATTTTTCTGAAAATCTTGTGCTGGAATTTCTGTTTCCTGCACAGTTTTTAGAATCCAATTTCTACTTTAAAATCTGTTCAGAATTTGATAAAACTTTCTTCATAAAAGTTGTAGATCTCGGATGATACTACAACTTTCATGTTTTGAGGAAAACCCAGTTGGGACTTTAACATGCTTTTATTCTTCGTTGAACTCACCTGGCCGTGCATAAATCCTGGGCACGGTCAGGCTCGGATTTTCATAAAAACCGAGGCTTTTGGAGTCTTATTTTGAAAAACGGTTTGTGTTACCCTCTAGGAAAAACCATTATCTACAACTTTGTAGTTTTGAGTTGCTTCAAATTCGGCCTCTAATGGCCTCAAATTACCATTTCCAGAAAGCTGCCCAGTCTTGACCCGAGACTGGCAGTTTTGGTTCTTAAATTCGTTTCTCGTCCTAAAACGCGCACACTACCTCAACCGACCACAGCGGGAGCCTAAGATCACACATGCAATCATTTCTAACGTTCCATTCCATCATACACATAATCATACATTCATATTCAAACCTATGGGGACATACAACAAACACATGGTAGGTATATTTGCAAACATGCATCAAAACATAAACTAGAGACTACCAACCCTAATCAAGCATAATTAAGCACTTAAAGGTGAGCTTATGCTCTTACATCCAATACTGGAAATACACTTAAACTTGAACCAAACATTAGAGGGTGGAGAGGATTACCTCAAGATTCAAGAAAATGAATCTACCCTCGGTTGCCCATAACCGGCCTTGCTCCTCCAATGAGCACCAAAACTTTTTGGTCCCTTGGTTAATCCGGCCACTCACCCCTAATTCCTTAACATTTTTTTCTGCTTTTTCTTGCTTACCCACAACCGGCCATTCAAGCCAAAAAAAAAATGGGTTTCCAACACTTTTTCTTTCTCACTAAATCCGGCCACTAATTTTTTTTTTCCTCTTTGGTTTCGGTTTCTAGGGAGGTTTGGAGAAAATTGGACAGAGTTTTGGGATGATTTTGGCTGCCAAAAACCGCCCCCCTTGAGCCCTATTTATAGGTGAAAATTACAAATTTTCACCATTTATTTTTATTTCCATAATTGCATATTAGGACCTAAAAATAAAATATTTGCTAACTAGTCCCTAACATGTGGCCGGCCATTAGGAGTCCTTGGAGGCCAAGTAATTGGCTTACCTCATGCTTACATCATCTTGCTTACATCACCTTGCTTACATCACCTTGCTTGCATCACGTTTTCTTAAATTTGCACTTTAGTCCCTAAAGGACAAAATATTTGCCCATTAATCCTTATAGGTGGCCGGCCATTATAGATTAATTGGAGACCAAGTTTGCTTACCTCATCATGCTTATGTCACCTTGCTTAAATCATTATGGTAATTTCTTAAAATTACACTTTGGCCCCTATGGATAAAAATATCTGCATTTTAGTCCCTCAAGTAACCGGCCATATATGCTAGGTGTCATCCAAGGATTTTTTTCCCACTTTTCTTTAATCAATAATGATGTTATAAATCCATGATAATGTGATGACATCATAAGGCCTTGTTTGGCTTGATACTTAATATGCAGTCCATTTTTATGCTAACACAGATATTTCCAATACTGTTATTAACTAATAACAGTATTGTACACTGTACTACAGTCTAAAATTTATCTACGTAAAAATGAACTGTATAAAATTTTTCTTATTTCTTGGGACCTTTCTTGCCCTTAATTTCTAACTTGGCGTGCTTGATTTTCTAGGGTGGTCTCATAGCTTATTCTTATTTATTCGACCGTAATGAAGGTTTTTCCGCAGTATAATTCCATACTGCTTTGCCGTATCTCAGCACCTTCATCTATTTGACATTCCTGGTCAACCTTTGACTTTTTGGTCAACTTTGACTTTTTCGGTCAAATTTTAACCAACATGAAATCATAGGATTTTTCTTCCCTTTTTGCTCAAGTGTCACATGCATGACTAAGCAAACTGCTTATTGAGTCTCATAACTAATTTAAACGAGAACTCAAATATATACTATTATTCAACTCTGATCATGATTCAGACTTAGGATTTCATTGTTCCTACGGAACTCTCAAGTCATCAAAATTTCGGGTATTACAGTACATGTCTTAATAGAAATTACAAAATTCTATTTAAATTTACCGATCTCATTAGGAACAAATCCCGATATGCTATATGGAACTATATGAGCTAATAGAGGGACCCGATGGAAATATGTAAAGAGGCTCCTATAATTATGAAAAATTAATCTCATATTAATTATTCATCAATTATCAACTTCAAAACTATTCCAATAAAAGTTTGAAGCTGAACTCCTGTTTACATACTGTATTGCGAAAGCTCTCTCATGTAGTGCTGCTTCCATGATTTGTTTATCGCTTGCTTAATCCCCATATGTTATCCATGATTGAATTAAGGATTTTTTCCGTTTTATCTTTTCAATCATTTTAACTTAATGTTCCATTATTCTCCATTGAAAGAACCACCAAGTGTAAAACCATACAATTGGTAAACCATCAGAGAACAGAAAGTAAACCGATGGCCAAGATTTTGTTATACTATCTTTCAATCCCTGAATAATACCTTTAAGTAGATAACATGTACTATCATTAAGATAGCTATGGATTCCATATATATGAATTTTGATTTCTCCATCCATAAGTCATGCACCCAAAACACAAGTATATTGACCATGAATTAACAGTGTCTCACCTGTAGTGCATTAAAGTACATAAGTCATGGATACGAACTCAAGTAATCATTTCAGGATTAAGATTAATACAGGATGATAATCAAAGTGTCATTGATTCTTATAAACAGAATTATTAAACTAAATCAATTAACACTTTAGGTCCAGTCCAATATCATACCTTAATACTGGTATACATTAAAGTTTCCACTCGAAACCTATCCGATGGTCAAGACAAACCATCCCTCCAAGGAAGTAGACAACCTTTACAATCTTATCATGAATAAGATCCCCAAATCTTATTCTATCGATTGCGGACTATTTATTTCGACTGTTATCAAATTACCACATCTTCTATGTATACCCGTATACATATGGTAATCCGATATATTACAAACAGCCAAGGAGTATTTTATGTTTGCTCAAATAACCATACAATCAACAAATGAAAGTAAATAGGACACAACTTATTAAACATGAATAACCTCCTCTTATTAATATCAAAATGTCATATTTACAGAAAATCCGTAATATTGATTTTCTACCCTTAGGGCATATATAGATCCCAACAGATTCATGTTAAGTTAACATAAGAAAGTATAATTGGTTTATGTATTCTTTTACTAAAATGATTTTGTGGGAAGAAAGTTGTACTTGTTAGGCGAAAGCTCATAACTTATACTTATGCTGTAGGTAAATGGTAAGATGCTTGCAACTTAATTTGGTAGGCTATGGAGACGATACGGCAGGTGAATTCCGGTGTGGGATACTACTACGTAGACTTTTTCGCTGTAATAACTAGAATTTCACAACGTCACAATTTCTTGTATAGAGATTTAAACTGTACCATGAAGGTATTTATGAAAAGCCCGGTTTAGGGTTTTTATTCAGAATTGTGAGTTCTTATGCTTTTATAAGACTCAAAAATGATTGCTTAGTTGAGCATACGACCTTTTGAGGAAAAAGGTATAAAAACGCTATGATTTTTACGAAAGTCAAAGTTTGACCAGAAACCGTCAAGTTGACCAAGAGAGTCCATGTTGACAGGATAGGCAACATTGACCCACGAAAGTCAAAGATTGGCTAGAAAGATCAATTCTTTGACGATATCGAAAAATGGTGAGCAGTATAGGAAGTATACTGCGGAAAACCAAATTTTTCAGATAAAATGGTTTAAGTTAGATTCAAGACCACCATAGAAAAATCAAGCACACTAAGTAGGAGATTAAAGGCTAAAAGGCTCGAAACGAAAAGAGAATTTTTCGTATAGTCCATTATTAGACAGATAAATTTTGGACTGCATTTTAATAATCGGTACTGTGAATCAAAGACCACAGTATCAACTATATCTGTTTAGTATTGAAAGATACTGTCTAATCAAAAATTAGGCCAAATAAGGCCTTAATGGTGATGTCACATTACTTTTAATTTATGACATCATTTTAAGGCTTTAATGAAAAATTGGAAAGTAATTTGGTTGGTTCTAGAACAACCATGGCTGGCCACCTCACCCCCTAATGTGCAATTTGGTGAACTTTGAAGGACTATTTTGTAATTTTGGAAAGTTCAAAAATGCCTATAAATAGGAGTGCTTCCTATTCACAAAAATTAGAAAATCTAGCCAAACTTTGGTCAATTTTCTGCCCAAAAATCCGAACCTTAGGGAGCTGCCAAAGAGAAAGAAAAAGCTTAGAAAATCAAGGAATTAGTCTTAGGAGTATTAGTCATTCACTAGGAAGCAAGCCAAGAAGCTAGAAAAAATTTTTGGAACCAAGATTGGCCATAGTGGCCGGTTGTGTGGCAGCTGCTAGGGGGAAGGAAAATTGAAAGGGAAATCAAGCGGGGAGGTGGCTGATTCTTGTGGGAAGTGGTCGGAGTCTTGGGAGGAGCTGTCTCTAGGTGGCTGGAAAATTTTAGGCTCATTGGGAGGAGCTAAGGCCGGCTGCACCAAGGAGAAAGGAAGAGAGAAATTTGAGCCAAGCAAACCCACATTTGGGCTAAGTAAGGTAAAATTTCTCCTGGCCCTTAAATCTCTTAATTCAAGTTCTAAATTAGAGATTTAAATGTATTACAAGCTGTTTTGTAATGAGCATAAGCTCAATTTAAATTCTGCCCTAGGTCAGATTTTTAGTGTGTGCTTGATTAGTTAAGTTAAGGGTGGTTGATTTAGTAGTTTAAGCTATGTTTTGATTTATGTTTAATTTTGCATTTGTATGTGCTTATGAGTATGATTGTATGCTAGATTAATTAGGGGTTGTATGTTTCCCCAAATCTGCCCAACAACATTTAAATGGTATGTTAGGGTGTTAGATTGAAATGTGTATGCTATGTTGGTAGAAATTCAGAAACAAGCAAAACCCTAACCTTAATTAGGGTGATTTTGTTGTTTGATTTACATGATCATGTGGGGGCTCATGAAAGTCAATTTGGGACGATAAAAAAACGTTGCATGGTGATTTTAGGCTCCCACTGAGTTCGGTTGAGGTAGTGTGTGTAACGACCCGCCTAACATAGGCCGTTACCGTACATACATACATACGTACTTACATGCATACATACTTATACGTAAAATAGCGGAATAAATTTTATTTTATTTTATTTTTTTTTATAAGCCGTATAAACATATTTGCACATACGTAAGTAATTATACTGATTAATTAAAAACGTTGTGCAGGCATAAATAAAGCTTATAAAATAATCATATAACAAAACGCATGGCGGCATTGTTCCCACATTTCACAGTTCAGCACACCTCGCCCTCCATCTTGCATCACGGGTTGCTACTAGGCTGCTTACCTACAGCATAGACGTAAGACAATGAGCTAACGCTCAGCAAGTACAACTATTAAATACCGCAATAACATAAACACAACACGATCTAACCTAACATAACATTTCATGACATATCATAACATAACATTCCTTATCATGACTTATCATAACATAACATTTCTTATCATGACTTATCATAACATAACATTTCTTATCATGACTTATCATAACATATGCATGAATCGTTTATGCTTTGTTATGCTTTCTTATATCATCATATCTTTCTTTCTTAACTTATCTTTACTTATGGGCCCCGTAACATGAGTGTTCGTACCGGGCGCGCTCTATGGGCTTACTCTTGCCATAGCTCAACCCGACCTGACGCGGGTCGGTACGACACAGGCAATTGCTTGCCATCATAGCTTAATCTTTCTTTTGTTAATTAGTGAACATGCATCGTGATGTTTCACTCAATTAATCTTAACATATCTTAACTGTAACGCCCCGAACCGTCACGCGTAGGGGCGTCCTACTGCGCAGACGTGGGCCGTTACATTACTTGCTTAACTTACTTCTTAATTTAAAAAGCTTAAACTGCGGAAAATTCGGAGTAAAATTTTTTTTTTCTTTTCTTACTTTGAACTTAACTTATCATATGTACTCACTCGAGTACTGAGCTTTCATAATCATATTGAAAGCTAACATAATCATACCGTGGACCAAACCCAACCTAGTGTGGGTCGGTACGACACGAGGCAACTTGCTTGCCATTATCCTTGAAAACCATTCTTTAACACGTTCTTGAAAACAATTTCTTAAAAATAGTTTTCTACTTGAAAACGGTTTCTTATCCATACTATCACATAACATAAAACACATCTTTTAAATATATTTTTCAAAACATATTTTACATAGCATAAATTCAAAACCCGTGGCGGTGTCCATCCCACATTTCACAGTCTGTAGCGCCAGCCTTCACAGCCTTGCATCAAGTATCACCGGTAGGTTGCTAACCTACAGCATGAACGTAAGTAGTGAGCTTATGCCCAGTAAGTACAACGTATAATCCGCAAAACATTTTAACAAAAGAATGCATGAACCATTTAGGCTTTCTTATGAATCAATTAAACTTTCATTCATTATCTTGATTCTATTTATTTGCATATCATGTGTGCACGTACCGTGGTCCATCACCATGGAACGGCTGGAGGCAGCCAATCCAAACCAACTCAAACCATGAAACAAACTGTTTAACATGGAGTGATTGGGGCAGCCAATCCAACTCAGCCCAAACCATAGACTAAACCATTTAAACCCGCCACTATGGCAAGTCGGTACGACACAAATGACCTTAGCTTGTCTTAACATGTGTTCTTACCATGTAGTTAATATTAGTGGACATGCTACATGATGTCACTATATTAAAATAGAACATAACATAACATAAACCATTACATAACTGTCGTAACATAAATCCTCATAGCATAGCATCGTAACATAGTATCTTATCATATACGTCATGACATGAACCTCATAACATAGCATCATAACATTTCATCTTAGCATAACATCATGACATAAACCTCATAACATAGCATCATAACATTTCATCTTAGCATAACATCATGACATAAACCTCATAACATAGCATCGTAGCATAGCGTAAGTACCATAAATCATCAACCTATGATTTCTTGAAAAACATGTTCTTTAAAAACATTTTGCCCATGCTGTAGGCGGAGTTATACTTACCTTTAGTCCTATGCTCTTGGTTTATCGTCCAAACGTGGTACGACAACAGTTCCTACTCCTCGATGCACACAAGGCTAGGCTAGGGGTTTGGTGCATTTTTCTCCTTTCTCCTTGGCTGCCCATAACCGGTTTTGCTCCTCTAATTAGGACCAAAACTTGTTGGTCATTGGGTGGTTCTTCCTACAAAAATCCGGTTGTCCTAAACCCACATAATCTCACTTTTCTATTTTCTTTCTCTTCCTCACAAAATCCGAACTCTCCCTAAGGGATTGTCTCTTGGATTTTTGTTTTTGGTCCTAAACCTTTGACTTTTCGGTCAACTTTGACTTTTTCGGTCAAACTTTGACCAGCATGAAATCATAGAATTTTCCTTCCCTTTTTGCTCAAGGGTCAGATGCATGACTAAGCAAACTGCTTATTGAGTCTCATAGCTAATTAAACGAGAACTCAAACATATACTGATATTTAACTCAGATCGTGAGTTTTATATCGACATCCAAGAGTAAGACTCGGGATTTTCCTTGTCTAAAAGGAAATCATAGTTTCATCGAAATTTCGAGTATTACATTCTACCCTCCTTAAAGAAATTTTCGTCCTCGAAAATTCGAATACTTCTAAGTGGCTTTTCTTCAAATCCACTATTGATCCATCGTGACTTGTTCATGTTCCCATTTTTATACTTTAATGGGATCATGTTTCTTGTCTAGAACCATACTCTTACTTTCATATCATGTCATCATACTTTCATTCATTCTTACTTCATACTATCTTACTTTCATACTGCATACTTTCTTACTTACGTACGTTCATACTTACATGCTTACATACTTTCTTACATACATACATTCATACTTACATACTTACATACTTTCATGCTATCATATTCTCCTTTCATATTGCATCACAAGAACTATCTTCATAAAAATTTGAGCAAGTATATCATATAACTTGCCATGTTTGGAAAACATATAACTTTTTCATACGTGAAAAGTATTTCATACTTTATAAATTTTTCCACACTTGGAAAACATATCTTGTCATATAACTTTTCATACGTGAAAAACGTTTCATACTTTAAAATTTTTCCACACTTGGAAAACATAGCTTAAAATAGCTTCTTTCTTGAACCTTGATCTTATGCTATTAGAACCATTTTCTTATCATAATGGCCCCTTTCTTGGAACTCATCCCGTTCTTGGAACTTGTCCCTCAAGGATTCGGCCTATGACCCCTATCTTGGGACTTGTCCCTCAAGGATTCGGTCATTTTCTGAACATAACGGCTCCTATCTTGGAACCTTTACTGTTCATAACAGCCCCTATCTTGGAATTTCCTTCTCAAGGATTCGACTGGATTTTATAAAATGAGGGGTTCTATTGAGCATGAACTCAAGATTTAAGCATCTTTTATGAAAATTTTTCCTTTGAATCTTTTCAAAGTCAATATTGAAGAAACATAATATCGTTCGAGTGATGCCATACTCATATCATATCGACTAACTGCTTGCTAGATGGTAGAAGCTTCTCTCATTGCTTCTAACATTTTCTTCATAACGTAAAATCATAATCCTTAGGAATGTCTAAAACTTCCCATTATTTCATAATTTCCCTTACTAAGGGATCATATCCTTAATTTCCTCGTCATAATGATAGTCATTATCCCACTTATTGCTTGTATATTGCCTTGATATTACCACCAGTCAAGGCACTACAAAACATCTTTCTCCATACCTATTATCATTCTTATGGGAGCATAAGTTTCACAACCACGAAACTTATGTTCTATAGCATCTAGCTTATTTCTTAAAATGGAAACTTCCAAATTATCACCCTACTGAGGTAAGGCGATAAGCTATCCGATCTCGAAGCCCATTCATTTCTTATTGCTACTCTAGCATTTATCATCATGACTTGGCTATCATAGTTGCAAGATGAGGCTCTTGCAGAAATTGGTTCGGTTGTACCAGCAACGAACCATTTTCTACTTTCTAATTCTAATTCTCAACATGTCTAACGCTCATTCTTTCATCCATATCTTAACATATCATACTAGAGATTCCTCACGATCTCATCATATCATACCGTAGGATTAGCTTATTCATCACGCTTTCGCTGCGCAACTCTGATCCACTAGCAATCATAGCCCATAAACTTATCTGGATAAACGCGCCAAGCTGCAACATAACTGACGTATCATCTTCATATCGTGCAGCCACTCAGCAAATGCAGCCACTTCTTGAGTCCCATCGAAGATGCGTGACTCCATTCCTTCGGATGCTAATGAAGTCGAAGTCTTGCGGTCCTCTTCAATCGTACCCGGGTTTTAAACCAGGTTCATATCTATACTATTATAAAACTATGACCTCACATAGTTACTATACTAACTAGAGTAAGAAAACTTACTTGCAAAACTGTGGCTCTGGCGGCAGAACTGTGAAACTGGATGGCAGAAAAAACTTGCTCTGATACCATCTCTGTAACGCCCCGAACCGTCACGCGTAGGGGCGTCCTACTGCGCAGACGTGGGCCGTTACATTACTTGCTTAACTTACTTCTTAATTTAAAAAGCTTAAACTGCAGAAAATTCGGAGTAAAATTTTTTTTTTTCTTTTCTTACTTTGAACTTAACTTATCTTCATGCATAATCATATGTACTCACTCGAGTACTGAGCTTTCATAATCATATTGAAAGCTAACATAATCATACCGTGGACCAAACCCAACCTAGTGTGGGTCGGTACGATACGAGGCAACTTGCTTGCCATTATCCTTGAAAACCATTCTTTAACACGTTCTTGAAAACAATTTCTTAAAAATAGTTTTCTACTTGAAAACGGTTTCTTATCCATACTATCACATAACATAAAACACATCTTTTAAATATATTTTTCAAAACATATTTTACATAGCATAAATTCAAAACCCGTGGCGGTGTCCATCCCACATTTCACAGTCTGTAGCGCCAGCCTTCACAGCCTTGCATCAAGTATCACCGGTAGGTTGCTAACCTACAGCATGAACGTAAGTAGTGAGCTTATGCCCAGTAAGTACAACGTGCAATCCGCAAAACATTTTAACAAAAGAATGCATGAACCATTTAGGCTTTCTTATGAATCAATTAAACTTTCATTCATTATCTTGATTCTATTTATTTGCATATCATGTGTGCACGTACCGTGGTCCATCACCATGGAACGGCTGGAGGCAGCCAATCCAAACCAACTCAAACCATGAAACAAACTGTTTAACATGGAGTGATTGGGGCAGCCAATCCAACTCAGCCCAAACCATAGACTAAACCATTTAAACCCGCCACTATGGCAAGTCGGTACGACACAAATGACCTTAGCTTGTCTTAACATGTGTTCTTACCATGTAGTTAATATTAGTGGACATGCTACATGATGTCACTATATTAAAATAGAACATAACATAACATAAACCATTACATAACTGTCGTAACATAAATCCTCATAGCATAGCATCGTAACATAGTATCTTATCATATACGTCATGACATGAACCTCATAACATAGCATCATAACATTTCATCTTAGCATAACATCATGACATAAACCTCATAACATAGCATCATAACATTTCATCTTAGCATAACATCATGACATAAACCTCATAACATAGCATCGTAGCATAGCGTAAGTACCATAAATCATCAACCTATGATTTCTTGAAAAACATGTTCTTTAAAAACATTTTGCCCATGCTGTAGGCGGAGTTATACTTACCTTTAGTCCTATGCTCTTGGTTTATCGTCCAAACGTGGTACGACAACAGTTCCTACTCCTCGATGCACACAAGGCTAGGCTAGGGGTTTGGTGCATTTTTCTCCTTTCTCCTTGGCTGCCCATAACCGGTTTTGCTCCTCTAATTAGGACCAAAACTTGTTGGTCATTGGGTGGTTCTTCCTACAAAAATCCGGTTGTCCTAAACCCACATAATCTCACTTTTCTATTTTCTTTCTCTTCCTCACAAAATCCGAACTCTCCCTAAGGGATTGTCTCTTGGATTTTTGTTTTTGGTTCTTGTTTTCCTTTGGCTGCTAAGGGACGGTTTTGGAGCAGAAAAATGGGCAGAACTTGGCTCAATTTTCTGATTTTTTTGAATAAAATGGGCACCTATTGTAATGACTAGCTTGTTTACACATTTTGATTTCTGTTGTGAACAATCAAAGTCTGTAATTAGAAATGTTTATATGCTATGAATATGAATGTGTTATGTTTTATCGGTGAAATTATCGAATTCTTGGTTGAAAGATCCGATAATTTATCTATGAAAGACCTTTTTATAGTAAAAGGCAAATTTATGAATTATGATTCTCTGTTAGTAGTTTCTAATTTTAAGAAAATCATATACGCAGTTCAGACAAAATCTGGATAATGGTCCAGTGTAAGTATACTGTTATCAGTCGAAAACAGTATCTGAATATGTATGCCAGTATGAAAATGAACTGTGTTTAGGAGTTAAGCCAAGTAAGGTCTTAAAAAGAATGAAAAATTTCAATTTGAGAATTGGTCACCCTTTAAGGACTAAAATGTAAATATTTTGTCTTTAGGGGCCAATATGTAATTTTAAGAAAAATGAATGGTTATGGATTTTAAGAAAGTTAAGATAGTGTTAGGTGATTGATTAAGCAAGAATTGGAGGCCAAAAGCTATCACCATAATCGGCCACTTTACAGGGACTAAAGTGCAAATATTTTTGCCTTTAGGGGCCAAAGTGCAATTTTGAGAAAATTATGGTTCAATAGATAAATTTGTAAATTTATGGAACTATGGATTTTTCTAGTTAGATTTCCTAGTTCAAATTAGCTTATGATGATTTTTAAGATTTGGTTAACCTAGTTGGAAACCAAGGAATGAGGTTAAGTTTGATTAGTTCAAAAAATTGACCAATCATTTGCTTATTTTTGTGCACAATGGGACCGGTCATTTTATGGGTTGTTGAGCTGATATTTTGCTCTTAAGAACCAATAGGCAAGGTATGAAAAATTTGAAGTTCATTAGAATTTGATACCACACAAGTTTAATCTTGCCTAGTAAGCAAAGTAGTTTTGCATACTAAGCTATGTTGCATTTTGCAACTTTCACACTTAACAAAGTGTGGCCGGCCACCACATGAGATTATTGAGTAAATATGTTACTCTTATCTGCAGCTTAGAGTTATCCATTGCTCAAAAGTTTTGAGAGTATGACAAGTGTTTGATGAAGCAAGCTTATAGCTTTGCTTGCTAAGCTTGTAATCAAGCTTGTAATGACACCTCTTGGCCGGCCATTACATGGATGAAACACATCAAATTTCTAGCTTTGATGACTAAGTGTTATTAGCCTTGATGAGTCATCTACGTAGTTTTCTTCTTTGGCAAGCCAAGGCTTGCAATTTTCAGCACCAAAACCGGCCAATGAAAGGAAGACACACCATGGCATGAACTAATCAAGTTTTGCCTCCTAGAATGGCTAAGACTTTGGCACATCATCACCTAATATTCAGCCAACTTGAAACCGTGCCACATAGCATGATAGCTTGGGTGAATAAGTCACCTTAGCTGTGCTTACTCAATGTTTAAGGCCAATGATGGCCGGCCAACACACAAGGGTGGTGTGCAAAATGAAGGTTATTGGAGGACCAATTAGCAAGGCAAGAACAAAAGTTTGTCTATAAATAATTAAGGGCAGAAGTTATAGGTTTCTTTTAGTCCATCTCTCAACCATCAAGTATATCTCCTACTCCTTTAAAGCCGAATAAAAAGTGAGAGTAAGCTGCAAACAGTTTCGGTTTGTGGTGTTGGTCTAGTGAGAAAGAAAAACCTCCAAAACCCTAAGCTAGAATTTGTTCTGTGAAGCTTGAGGTAAACTCTTTAACCTCTAGTTTTTATTCATGTTTTTGATAAGAAGATTATGAGTTTGATGTTATGTATAAGCATGAGTTTATAAAAATTAAATTCAAGTACTATGCTCTATGTGTAGTTGATAGTTTTCGGTTTCGATATGTTAGTTCGAAATAGAATGTTATGCAAGTTTAAGATTTTTGTTTTACAAAAATCATATGTGTAAGATCTGATTGTATGTTTATGAAATGTTTAGGTAACGCATGCATGTTTGAAATAGGCTCACGGGGAATCCGTTTGAGGTAGTGTGCACGTTAGATTACGTAAAACTCAACGAACCGAAAACTGCCAGTTTCGGGTCAAACTGGACAGTAATTTTAAAAGCGAATTTTGAGGCCCTTAGAGGCCGAATCATGAAAAATTTAAAACTACAAAGTTGTAGAGAAGGGAAAATCCTAGGGGCCAACTTGGACAGTTTTTGAAAATAAGGCCTCTAAGACCTTCATTTTTACAAAAACCCGAGACCAAATTAGGATTAATGAAAATGGTCGAAAAATTTTCAAAAGCAGAAACAAGTGAGTTAAAGTCAGATTTGGGTTTTAAGTTTAAAACAGAAGTTATAGGAACCTTCAAGGTATACAACTTTCATGAATGAAATATTTTCAAATTCGAAACAGATTTGTTAGAAAAGAATCAATTCAAGGACTGATTTCAAATATAATTTTCAGAATTCAAGGGTTTTAAATAAAATAGTAAAGTTTTAAAGTTTATACTATGTTTTGATACTCTTGTACTAAGATAAGTTAATAACTAGGGTTATGATGGAATGTTGGTTAGATCCCCCAACATTTTTTTTTAATTCTTAATTATGTCCTTAAATATAGCAGGAGATAACCTGCTATTGTGTCCGGATTTGGAGCGACACATTAGTGGACATAGAAATCGAGGTAAGTACAAACCTCACCTGCAGTATGGAAAGTAGTAAGCTATTTTCGAAGTTATGATATGATTACATGTTATGCTATGTCATGCAATGTTATGATATGTTATGTCATGTTATGATGCTAAGTTATGCTCAGTCATGATATGTTATGACACGATAAGTCATGTTAAGCTATGAAAAGCTATGCTAAGTCAAGTTATGCCATGAATTTATGGTTATGCCATGTCTAATCTCATGTGCATCATGACTATTAAGATCACATGTAAAGATTCTTAGTCTTGGAAATATAACGAGACTAAGACTAAACCGAGACAAGTAAGGTGTCGTACCAACCTCCCGTTGATGAGGGAGGATCATGTATGTTCAAGTTCAAGTATGTGATTATCAACCTCTCGTTGATGCGTGAGGGTAAAGTGATAATCAACCTTCCATTAATGTGGGAAGGGTTATGTTCATGTTTTCCAGAACTATTAAGGGTCTTGCAAACCCTGACGTTCTGAGGCTTGCGCGCTTTGGTACGTACACTAGGGGCCCAAATGTTAAGCAAGATAATAAGTTCAAGTCAATAACTGGTCATAAAAGATTCATAAATGATTCATGCATAAGTTGCACGATATTTGTTAAGTTTTGTGAGATTATGTTTGTACTTGCTGAGCGAAAGCTCATCAGTATATTTCATACTGCAGGAAAGAGGCCTGCAGCTTAAATTGGTGGGCCAGGTGGATGATGCGAAGGGTGAAGGGCGGTGTGGGATACCACTACGCAAAATCTTCCGCAAGTTTTATGAAGTTTAAATATATATGTATATTAAAGTGAGTTATGTGATACAAAGTTATAAGAATTTCAAGACTCAATCGAGTTGTAATAATTATGTATGCATAATACGTTCTATACAAGCAACCCTGTTTTGGATGTACGTTTTAAAAAAAAATTTTATGTTCAATTTTCTAAGTAAGTTAAGCAATTATGAAAGTTTAAGTATGTATGGTAACAGCCCTACGTAGGTTGGGGTGTTACAGTTTGGTATCAGAGCGGTATCCTGCCAGCCTACTTCACCTTGCTTCACATCATTTCCGCCACGGCCCAAGTAAGTTAAGTTATTTTTCTTATGCTTAGAATTAGTTAAGATCCTGTGTGCGTAGTGAGCATCTCTCGTCAATGGTCACGCTGGGAACTCTCGCACTTTGGAATCGGATCAATGTTATGAAAGTTATATGTGGTATTTGTGGAACTCTGCCACATAAGAACAATATTAGATACGAGGATAACGTTGGATGGTGCCTTCGCTTGGTGGTGGCAATTAAGTGACATATGAACATGATGGGAAAGTTTTATGCCTTCCTAAATGTTATAATCATGTATTAAAGTGGATATGAATGAGATTATGATGGATTCAGATATGTTCCATGATTATATTATGATATGGAATTAAGATTATGGTTCTATATAAAAGACATGATTTTATTGAACAAGGAGCTTATTTCATGAATTTTCTATGTAGAACCATGCCACCCAAGCGTAGAATGGCACAGACCCAAAACGTTGATCTTATGGCTCAGATGAATGAGCTAAGACAGATAATGTTAGCCCAACAACAAGAGATAGGTGGGCTTAGAGCTCAATTGGCTCAACAGAATCAGGGACCTCCTGATGCCGGAATACCACCAGCGCCTGTGAATCAGCCTGCTGCACCGGAAATTCCTAATGCTAATCCGGTAATTCCAGAAAACACTATAACTCCTGAAGTGCCTGTTGTGCCTTTGGCTGTTCCGCCAGCACCTCTGGTTCGAACTCCGGAACAATTATACGACAGATTTCGGCGCATGAAGGCACCGGAATTTGAAGGATCAACAAACCCAATTGAGGCCGACAATTGGTTGATTGACCTCCAAGTTATTCTGAACTTCCTCAGGCTTGATGATCAAGAGAAGGTTCTCTGTGCATCTTTTGTGCTACGAGAAGATGCTCGCCTCTGGTGGGAAACAGTTCAAATTCGGCGAGATGTGACACAAATGACTTGGGAGGACTTTGTTGATGAATTTAAGGAAAAATACTTCAACACTGACGTTATGGAAGCTCAACAAGACGAATTTAACAATTTTCGTCAGGGTAATCTGTCGGTAGCTGAGGCTGTGAAAAAGTTTGAGTAACTAGCACGTCTTTGTCCTCATCTTATTGGTTCCGAGAGGGACAAAGTACGAAAGATGATGAGGATGTTCCGCTCGGATTTGGCTGTAATTATTAGTAGTGGTCCCTACCCACCAATCACTGTTGTTGAATGTGTCAGCCGGGCGATTCGAGCTGAGTATTGGGTAGGTCAGAACAGAGAACAACGGGCTAAGTTCTTTAAGGAAAAGAAAGAAGAGAAGGCCCAAACTAAGCAAATTCAGGCAAAACCAAGCCCAACTCCGCAGCAAAAAGGACAAGGAGGATCTTTTGGTCAGCACAGCAACAACAAGCAGTACGGCAATAATCAACAGAAACGGAAGTGGAATGCAGGGGGGCAGGGGAATCAACAGAATTTTCCCCAGAAGAGGAATGCCCCTGATATCAGCATAAATCCCACTTGTCAGAAATGTGGGAGGAAGCACCCGGGAGATTGTCGTTTTGGAACTAATCGTTGCTTTCTATGTGGCAAGGAAGGCCACTATGCCAGGAACTGCAATGCTAATTTCCAGAATTCGCAGAACCAGCAAAGGAGTCAGGGGTATCAGCTGCATGCAGCACAAATGAAGCTTGAAGGACCTGAAATCTCCCAAGGCAGACTTGAAGCTCCAGAACCTCAAGGGCGCATTTATGCCTATACTAAGGAGGATGTTCAAGCTGGACCATCCACAGTGGTGACAGGTCAGCTTCCTTTTGCCCAACAAGATGCTTATGTGTTAATTGATTCTGGAGCTACGCATTCATTCACGTCACCTAAGTTTGCTAAGAAACTAGGTAGAGGAAGCGATAGAATAGAAAGGACTTTCAGAACTGCATTACCCTCCGGGGAAATTTTGTTGTCTGATTATTGGATACGTCATGTTCCAATAATTTTATGTGGTAGGGAAATGTATGTCAACTTGATCGTCATTGACCTATATGACTACGATGTCATATTGGGTATGGATTCTTGGGGAAATACAATGCGGTTATAGACTGTCAACGTCGGATTGTCACGTTCAAGCCAATTGGAGACGACGAGTTCGTTTTTAGAGGATCGACTCCCAAAACAGCCGAAAATGCTCATTTCAGCGCTAAAGGCTAAGAAATTGTTGGCAGAAGGATGTATGGGATTTTTAGCCAACATGGTGGATAAGACGCAAGAAACCAAGAGCAAGCCGGAAGAAGTACCGATAGTCAAGGATTTTATCGAAGTTTTTCCTGAAGACTTGCCAGGATTACCACCGGAGCGAAAAATCTCTTTTGAGATTGAATTGCTTCCTGGATCGGCACCAGTATCCAAGGCACCTTATAGGATGGCCCCCGCTGAACTTAAGGAATTGCAACTTCAGTTGCAAGAGCTCCTGGATCGAGGATTCATCCGTCAGAGCTATTCACCATGGGAGCCCCAGTTTTGTTTGTTAAAAAGAAGGATGGCACTTTTAGGATGTGCATTGACTATCGGGAATTAAATAAGATTACTATCAAGAATAAGTATCCATT